>JAKGSA010000818.1:218167-272336 GCA_033558755.1 Philaethria dido
TTACCTTCGCCCATGAACATCTACAACACAAGAGATGTACTAGATGCATTGCCAACCTAGAGGATTCAGATGGAAAGGGAGGATAATGTAGTAGTCCGCTATCGGAACCACCACATTTTGGGGAAAGGATGGGTGGGAAAGGGGAAAAACCTGGCTTACATGCCATCGAACCGGAACACATCAAGATACACATAAGATATTTGGCGGTTCGTCTTTGACATGATAGTGGTCGCGAGCCAGACGGAGGACGAACCTCCTACCACCAAACAGAACCAAAAACCTTCTCCTTTTTTGATCTCGGTAAAAAATATACTAAAATCTAAGCTATTTCAACCTCAGCTGAACCACACAAACATAGTTGCAATCTAGTGAATTAATGTAACCTAGACATAATAAGGATACATATTGTTATCACGCGAATTATAATCTTGGCATCGTATATTAAGTGATTTAGCATTGAAATGTTAATATAAGATTGATTTTAATTATTATAAAAGTATTTAGCAAACATAGCAGTAGCGGATAGGCAGAGGAACCTAGAGTGGAAACACTCTGCTCTCCGCTTTCTACCTGAAATCGAGACATTACGTGTTGAGTAAAGTGGAGAACGGAGTGTCTTGAGATTATGTTCTCATACAACCCTATTGTGTGTGAAAAAAGGTGTAGTTGCTTATCGTTATAGGTAATTCGCATACTAAAATTCAGTCATTTAAGTTCTTATACTTTAAAAAATAGTAAAGAAAAACGTAACCTTTCTGGTATTCATATAGCAATTTAACTTGAAGGCCCCACTGTCGCGTAAACAATGAGTTGCCATAGCAACGTGTATGTGATCCTGCTCCTCTCTCTACATGATTCTATAGCAAACGTGTAATTCGGGAAAAACCTTATACCTTCTTTTAACTTCACGCTGTATCCCGCACATAGCAGGGTAGGCAGTGGGAACCAGAAAACCTAGTGTTAAGACGCTTTGTTCTCTGTTAACATATTTGTTCCTTTTCCTGTCCGCCGTATCATGACATTGCGCAATATTGCGAGTAAGAAAATGAAAATACTAAATATTATTTCATATTCCAATTCGCTGCAGTGGGAATCTAACCCACAACCTGTCGCGTTTACAGTCACACGCTTGTGCCTCTGCGCCACGGCTGACCTCAACGTTATACCTAAAAGAATTTATTAAACACATATTTACCTCAATTACCTATTGCAGGTTAGTTTCTCGTTTTTTTTTTTACTTTAATCACTGACTAAAGTCACGTTTAATGCGATCATCAGGTTTTTTATAACGTCTTAACGTGAATATTAGTAGAATAAACTTTTATCCGAAGTCTCATCTCAAAATGATTCATGGGAAAATAATGTCGACTATAAATAACTAACAATAGCAGGCGTGAATAAATTAATAAGTCAAAGGTATTTTTCGTTCTTTTTTAAAACAGTTTTACGTTTTATTCCATGATATGAAATGCACTAACAGTAACATTAGTTATTTGGGTAATTCTGCAGGATTTCATTTTTCATCTGAATCTGAATGTAGTTGTACCAAAATTTTTTTTTTAATATAGGGAACTATATTGAATATATATTTTGTATTACAACTATTTTCATAGGAACACGTTTTATTATTCCAAGAGTGTCAAAAATTTTGGGCCATATGAATCAGAAAAGGGTAAAATCTTGAAAAATTACCCATTACGATTTACTTGAAAATGACTCGTAACTATTTAGTAACAGTATAGGTAAAAAACATAAAAAATAATATTTTAACTAACATTGAACAAATGGGGGTTTCCCTAAAACGTTTATTTTCAATAATAATTATTATTACTAAGTCCCATTGATGTGTAAAATACAGGTTTCCTTAGCAACGTGTATGTCACTTTATACAAACGTCTATGTCAAACATGGTAGTATAAGTTTTTTTTTAACTTCACGCTGTAACCCGCATATAGCAGGGTAGGCAGAGGGAACCAGAGAACCTAGTGTTAAGACACTCCATTCTCTTTCGACAATTCCGTTCCCCACTTTCCGCCGAATTGAGGCATTACGTGTTGAGTGGCGGGCCTTATTACCAAGCCTAAGAAATGAAAATACTAAATTTTACATTTCCTGGAATGGGAATCGAACCCACAACCTGTCGCGTTTACAGTCGCACGCTTGTGCTTCTGCGCCACGACAGGCGTTATAACACAGACAGACAGGTAGAATATATTTAAATAATTTTATGTATTTCTGATGCAATATTATAAAAAATCTTAGTCTCTTTAACTTCTTCTCCATGTACACTATAAGTATGCCAATTTTCACATTCCTCCGTTCGCATAATTTTTTTTAAAAGGTTCTAAAGTTTGTCTTTTACGTATTGATATAATGATTATGCATAACTTTTTCATGTTAGTAAATTTAAAAATTGATTGAATTTCCCAAAAAATAAAAAAATTGGTTCGATTCCCACTCCAAGAAATGAAATTTTTCATTTCCTGGGTTTGGTAACAAGGCAAAGCTCGGCGTTGAGTTCCGCTCAGCACGCAATGCCTCAATTCAGTGGAAAGTGGGGCCGGAGTGTCTTAACACTAGGTTCCCTTTGCCTACCCTGCTCTATGCGGATACAGAGTGAAGCGTGTATGTATGTATGTAAAAATAATTAAAAATACTCATTCCTTTGAATCACAATAGAACCCACAATTAATTATGAGACGCTGTCCCACTGCGCCACGATGGTCTCCACAATGTGCCAGGAATACATTAAATTATAATAATAAAATAAATATATTTTTAGTAATATTACTACCATACCATTGACACACACTTTTGTTGAAAGTAACACACATGTTGCTAGGCAACGCGTTGTTTACGCGGCAGCGGGTGCTTAAGTTTTAAAGTTACGCGGACGGAAGGGCATGAAACTAGGTACGTTTTTAGTTTATATAGCGAAGAAGTACATAAAAAATATATTAAATTAATGAAATAAATGTTACACACACAACCATGGTTCGACATGCATGTTTATATAAAGTAACATATACGTTCCTAAGCAACGCGTTGTTAACGCGTCAACGGGAACACTAGTAATAATAATTTCTTCCCAAATAAAATAAACAAAATATTATATATATTTACACCGTTTCTATTTATGGAATGTGCTGTACAAAATAGATAAGAGAACATTATGTTTCCTCTGCCACTTTATTATACATTATTCATACAACGAACTGTCATTAAATGGTAATTACGAATTACTACGTACTTATCGTTATTATATGGCAAAATTACACAAAATCTTTATAAATTATAGAAACTGTAACGGCCTATCTAGAACTATTATCAGTTCTTTTCAAATTTGGTTAGATAGAGAGAGGAGCGTGGACAGTGGAGCTAAACGTTAATGCGCATTTTAAAGGGGCCCCTTAAACCTACACGTTGGGTCGTATGTCGCAGGTTCTTTCCAAATTGCTCTCTCTGCAATGCGATGGGTACCCGTACGGTGAAACAATGGACTGCTAAGGAGTTTCTTTTCTCTGTTACTGAAAAGTTTCATCTAGTTTTGTCTAGTAGTGTTTGGGTATAAGGTAACTCATACTCAGAAAAAGTACAGGTTCCGTTTTTTCTGGACAAAAAGTGTAATGGAATCGGTTTTTTTTTTGTTTTCTTAAAAAAAAATTGGATTATTTATATATTGGAATTGGATCTGTGTTTATTTTAATTACTTTTATAATTTTTATATATTTATTTTGCCTTACCTGAGACCTAGAAAAAAATACTACTAAAATACTACACCGCCGCCGCTTTCCGCCCGAATTCGAGACATTTACCTCAACTTCGGAATTTGCCAGAGCGGAGAAAAGACCATGGTTTAAATACAATCTTTACCTCGAATAAGAATCGAACCCACAACCAATCGCGGTTACAGTTAAACGCTGTCCTAACTACGCCACCATGGCCTCGGATATAGGTTATGTGGCGCCTTAATAACATGCGTCAGAGATGTATAAGAGAATATTATTTATAAAATTCTTAGTAATTTAAACTATATAAATAAACTTAAATTCTTGTAATTATATTCATTATATCAGTCTAAGGCCAGTCGTGGCGCAAAGGCACAAGCGTGCGACTGTAAACGCGGCAGGTTATGGGTTTCTTTTAATTTCCTCGCTCTGGTGACAAGGCAAAGTGCGGCGTTGAGTTCCGCCTACCACGCAATGCCGGGTATATGAAGGGTATAGTGTAGGTAGAAAAAAAGATACGTAAACATGAATTATACACGTTGACGTAGTACATATTTAGAATTATTTACTAGTAGATACACGTTACCTGAGTAACGCGCGTCTTTCTTAACACATTCGCGACCGACTAATTTCAAATATAATGAAATTCTGAAGCTGGTTGCCGCAAACTTGTATCGTCAAGGGGAGGATAAAAAGTATAAAATTTGTTTTGAGATATCAATTTGAAATGACGTGAATTCACATCAGCAGTCGCGAATGTGTAAAAAAACATGGTATGTTGAGTAATATTTATTGTATGAATTTAATTTATTTCAAATATATTATTAAAAAACATATTGTCTTTCTTTCTTTGTTTTTTTCAATATAACTTACTTACTTACTTAAGTACTTACGTTAAATTTCGTACTCCTTTAACCTTATCATTTTCGTAAAGAGGTAACAATTTTTTTTCGCATATTAATATTATGATGATGATACTGGCCCAATGCTTCTTATATTTTTTTAAATATAAATATTCCTACTAGAGGAAATCGAATCCAGAACCACTGCGTCAGACATTTTCAATATTAATCTATCGAAGGTTTACTTTAAGCATTTACAATGTAATTAAGATAAGAACAAACACGTTTAGTTATGAAATTGATCTACTTTCTATTTTATACTAATGTTATTTATAATTGGTTAGTATTATAAAATGTCTCAAGGAAAAGGTATTTAAAAGCAACAACTATTACTTCACGCTGTATCCCGCACATAGCAGGGTAGGAAGAGGAAACCTGAGAACCAGGTGCTAAAATAATCCGTTCTCTTAAGAATTTCGCTTTGCCTTGTTACCAAAGCGAGGAAATAAAGTATTTTCATTTCCTCGCTCTATATATTTACATATATATAAGTAAAGATTTCAAATTTGCATATGTAGAGAGAGGAGCGCGGATAGTGGAGGTAAACCTATACTTAGGTAGTAAATCCTAGGCACTCTCCAAGCTCCTCTCTATGCAACGCGATGGGCACCTGCACGGTGAATCTCTTCTCTTATAGCTAATAATCATAGATTAAGATATCTACTAACATATCTATGTATGCAAGATAAAGCGTGAAGCTGCTTTTTTTTCAATTTAACACATTGCCCCTAATGGGAATCGAACTCACAACCATCGTGTTTCCAGTCTTACTGTCACAAAACGCCACGATGGTGTCCTTTTACATAAGTCAACGTTTCCATAAGACTTTAGCCAATGATTCATATCATACAGTAGTTAGTACTAAGTACTAGCTAAGTGCATACTAAGTGTGGTTAGACGTGAAAAATCCATTCTCATGATTCACTTGGCGCCTATGTGTCATATATATACGTATGTAGAGATTATGGGGCTTATCGAGGCGCAGAGGCACAAGCGTGCGACTGTATCGCGACAGGTTGTGGGTTCGATTCCCACTCCAGGAAATGAAAATATTAAATAATTATAATAATGAATATTTAGTATTTTCATTTCCTCGCTCTGGTAACAAATTAAAGTGAACGGAGAGAACGGAGAGTATTAACACTAGGTTTTCAGGCAAAAATATATAGAAATTATATAATTACATATATGTAAATATATACAGTACTGTTTTAGGACATGTCGGGGGTCTTAGGTACCTACACGAATTTATGATTTATTAAGACAAAGCGCGGCGTTGAATTCCGCCATTTAACAAGTAGTGTTTCGGGCGGAAAGCGGAGAATGGTGAGTGTTGACACTAGGTTCTCTATGACTATATATGAGATTGCTCTTATAGGATATTTGAAGGCCCCATGAGATAACGGGCCCTTGGCATGGTCTCTGTACATATGTAAAGTCAATACTATTTATATTTATTTTTAATCCATAAATGAAGAAAAAATGGAAATATACCCAGAAAGTTAATATTTTTCATAATAATTCATTAAAAAAATTAATTATATATTACACACTACAATTGATTGACACACATGAGATTACTCTTTTTTTACCTTTCCGCCTATTTTAGAAACGATACGTATTATGTCTGTGAGCCCAGAAGGGACCGAGGAAAGTACCTACCATAAATTAAAATTAAAGTAAAAATTTTCCCCGAAAAGGATTTTAACCTGTATATATCATGTACACTGTACAGTCAAGTATTTATCAACTCTACTATGACGTCATACTAATAGATGTAATAATGGAATATCGAATCCACGACCTTAAGTATGTGTCATTCTTTTATCATAAATGTTTTATGACGTGTAAAATACCCGTTGCCCTAGCAACGTGTATGTTACTATGCAAAAGTGTGTGCCAAACACATTGTAGTGTAGGTAATATATAATTTTTTTTTAATAAATTATTATGAAAAATATTAACTTTCTGGGTTTTCCATTTTACCTTCATTTATTGATATATTATATGAGGCCGTGTAAAGTAATTGTCATAATAATTGGTTAATGGTTTTTAGGTACATAGAATAAAAAGTTTCGTATGTAAATAAAAGTTACATACATGCAAGTATTTAATATTATAATAAACTTAAACTCTTTTATACTCATAATACATAGACACTTGAAATTTGGCATGTTTTTTTAGACTCTATTAGACAGAACCTCAAGATTTGCCGAAATTCTTACAAGAATAAGCACAAATGGAATTTTATGTTTCTTTTTTTTTTAACTTCACGCTGTATCCCGCATATAGCAGGGTAGGCAGAGGGAACCAGAGAACCTAGTGTTAAGACACTCCATTCTCTTTCAACAATTACGTTCCCCACTTTCCGCCGAATTGAGGCATTGCGTGTTGAGTGGCGGAACTCAACGCCGCGCTTTGCCTTGTTACCAAACCCAAGAAATGAAAATACTAAATTTTACATTTCCTGGAGTGGGAATCGAACTCACAACCTGTCGCGTTTACAGTCGCACGCTTGTACCTCTGCGCCACGACTTTTTTGTTTCACACGAATTTTATGTTTCATAGCTATATAATGTATCAAAGGGTAGCAGGAAGAGAAGTAGGCGAAAATCTCAATGATAACGGAGGAAATTCCTTAAAAATTATGAGAACCGCCCTAAGGAAGAGAGTAATGCCGAGGTAAAAAAGCATGCAGGAAACATAGCGTTTAGCTCCATTCTCCCTGATTACCTCGGTAAGGAAAATCTATGATGCGCTAAGGAGTCTTTTCTCTTATAGCAAATAGTCATAGATTAGGATATCTAATAACATATTTGCAAGATAGAGCGTGAAACTGTTTTTTTTTTAATTTAATATATTGCCCCTAATGGGAATCGAATCTCAAAAAAATATGCCACAATGACGTCCTTTTATATAATTCAACATTTCCATACGACTTTAACCAATGATTCACTTCATACAGTTAGCTACAGTTAGCTAACTTAAGATGCTAAATAATAAGGTCTACAAGCAAGCGAAGTCGAGTGCTATGAGTAGTATTATTGTTACTAGTATTTACTACTAGTTACAACTATTTACATAGAAACTATCGTCACCACCTGACCCGACCTGACCCAATAAAATGGGCCTTTTATTATTTACCTGTCATGACATTTTTCTAATAATTTCTTGAATCTAACCGCAACTTACGTTTGTAGTAAATATTATGAAAATTGATGATTAAAACACTTTGTAATGTTTCTTTAGGAATACGTCAAAGTGTAAAACGTAGATAGATTTGAACCCGGATCTTGGATTAAGTGAATTCCGCTAATAAAGAAAAAAAACCAGCTTCACGCATTATCACGTCTAGCAGTACCCTGCTGTCAAAGAGAAACTAGTGTTAAGATCTTCATTTCGTTGCTTTTCGGCCGTGTTCAAGACATTGCGTGTTATTTGGCGAAACTCAACGCCGCGTTTTGTTTTCATTGGAATGGACATAATTTTATTATAATGAATAAGTTGGAATCGAACTCACAACCATAAAGGTTAAGGTAAGCTGCCCCACTGCGCCACGATGGCCTTATATTTTATTATCCCCGAAACAGTAGTATTTTAGTACCAAGAAACCTAAGTACCTACACCTAAATTAGGTCTACAACAAAAATTTAATGATATTGATAAATTCTTCCCGTTTCATGCATAAGAGGGTACTCAGAGAGAACCCAGTGTCAAGACACTCCATTCTAATTTTTCGGCCCGAATTTAAAACGAAATATTAGTAGTTTAGTACCCTAGGTCCCTAAGTTAAGTACCTAAACGTAAATTAGGTTTACAACGTACAACAATATTGATAAATTCTGATCCACATATATAAATAGTTGACTTATCTATTTAATTAATAACAAATAATGGACGGACAGTGATTTACTATTTTATAATTAAATACGATACAGCGATAACCGACACCTTGTGAGAAATTTCCTATTCACCGATAGATGGCGCTGATACAAACATGCCTAGAGACTCAATAAGTAAGTTTTTACCAAAAAATAAAACTGATTTCAAATGAAAGACACTATAGATTATTACAAATAACTCAAAAACTACTAGTTAGATCTTAACTAAATTTATATGGAACCACGTCAAAAACACTAGCTATTATATAAAAAAGAATCATCAAAATTGGTTCAACCATTAAAAAATTATGCGGTAACACACATTAAAACCATACAGTCGAATTGATTTTCTTTTTTTTAAGACGTGTTTTTTTTTCCTGTCGTGGCGCAGAGGCACAAGCGTGCGACTGTAAACGCGACAGGTTGTGGGTTCGATTCCCACTCCAGGAAATGGAATTTTTCATTTCCTGGGTTTGGTGACAAGGCAAAGCGCGGCGTTGAGTTCCACCACTCAGCACGCAATGCCTCAATTCAAAAATTCAAAAAAAATAGTATATATTTTTAACTTCACGCTGTATACAGAGGGTACATACGGGGTAGACAGAGGGAACCATAGAACCTAGTGTTAAGAGACTCCATTCTCTTTCAACATTTACGTTCCTCACTTTCCGTCAAATTGAGGTTATTATACAAATAAGAAATCTATATACGTTTAATGAATGTATTAGCATTGTATGACTTAAATTAACATGCTTTCTATATCTATACTATTATTATAAAAGGGAAAATGTGTAGCGCCTGTCGTGGCGCAGAGGCACAAGCGTGCGACTGTAAACGCGACAGGTTGTGGGTTCGATTCCCACTCCAGGTAATGTAAAATTTAGTATTTTCATTTCTTGGGTTTGGTAACAAGGCAAAGCGCGGCGTTGAGTTCCGCCATTCAACACGCAATGCCTCAATTCGGCGGAAAGTGGGGAACGGAATTGTTGATAGAGAATGGACTGTCTTAACGCTAGGTTCTCTGGTTCCCTCTACCTACCCCGCTACATGCAGGATACAGCGTGAAGTTGAAAAAAAAAAAAGAAAAAGAAAATGTAGTCTGTCTGTATGCGCAAATCTTTGAATTCATTGGACAGATTTGAATAAACATATTTGGTTGTATAGCTTTTCGTTTTCAGCGTGATGGGCATTTACTGTTGACAGTTTCTGAATTTAAAGGCGATGGTTAGGAGTTCGGTCTCCACTCGAAGTAAAAATGATATTTCATGGTAAAGAATGTGTAATTTTAGGCCTAATTCTCGATGAAAACTGTTAATAAGTAGAATAAGCGTGGAAAGGTCATAATAATGCGAGGGGTGAAAATTTTAGTTAGCCAAGCCGGTAATTTTTAGGTAAGCCGATATATTCAGGGAAGGCGGTATTTAGTATATGAATATGAAGGTATTTAGTAATTTCACTATCGAATGTTGACGATGACCTTGTTTTAGGTCTAAAAGATGTCAAGGCTTGTTTTTTGCAATTTTATGCCCAATATTTTCCTGGCGACCTTTTTTTTAGCTCTCACACCTTGTTTGACTTTGTTTTTTCGAACTCCCATACTTGTACATTGCAAAGCTAGGCAAGCCGGTGGGAATCGAGTTGTATGGACGTCTCGCCTTTGATGAGCAGCAATTAGTAGTAATAGAATATAATTAACTGTAATATAGCTTCACGCTTTATTACTCATAGCAGTTTGTCAGAAAGAACCTAGTGTCGAGACACTTCGTTCGCCACTTTCAGGCAATTCAAGTAATGTAATGTATAAATCAAAATTATTGATATCTGTTGCCAATTGTAAACCTTTTCCTTGTTTATTTTCCGCCAACTTTCCAAAATTGTCCTCATAATATGCACGTATACGTTTTCAGTGACGAAGCTCATTGTTACGCAAAAATATTTTCGTATACAAACTTTTAATTTAAAAAAATATTTTTTTAGCTTTCCTAAGAACACGATCTATATTTAGATGAAAAAGAAATAAATTGACAATTTCGTAATAACTAAGCAAACGGAGAGTTGAGTCACTAAGCAAGCGGAGAGTTGAGTCACTACGGAAACGGATAGGTGAGTCACACGGAGAGTTGAGTCACTAAGCAAGCGGAGAGTCGATTGTATTACACTAGGAAAACGTAGTATTATAAGAAATTAAAATATTACAAGATTGCATGTAACAAATTATCCTATGTTTATATAGAAAATGACACTTATAACAAAAAAAGGTATTTAACACATTGGAAGAAACTTATATAGTAACGCATTATCTAATTAAATAAATTTTAGTTAAATATCTTAAAAAAACTAAAATGTTGATTAGCTAACTTCATAGTGTCGGTTTTCGTGACTTTGTGCCCGCGTATGGTAAATATTTACTCTCATAATTTTTCCCTACATGCCAAAAGAAATGTAACTTCAATAAGTATACGCAACGTGTCTAAACAAATCTTTCTTTACAAAATTATTAAAGTGCGATAAATAATAATCATATATACATACATACATCGCTTCACACTGTATCCCGCATATAGCAGGGTAGGCAGAAGGAACCTAGTGGTAAGACACTCCGTTCCCCACTTTCCGCCGAATTGAGGCATTGCGTGTTGAGTGGCGAAACTCAACACCGCGCTTTGCCTTGTTACCAAACCCAAGAAATGAAAAATTCTATTTCCTGGAGTGGGAATCGAACCCACAACCTTTCGCGTTTCAGTCGCGCGCGTGTGCCTCTGCGCCACGACAGGCGTTTAATAAATAATACTTATAATATAAAAATGCGGCGTTGAGTTCCACCACTCAGCACGCAGTGCCTCAGTTCGGTGGAAAAGGGGGTATGGAAGTGTTAAAAGAGAACGGAGTGTCACTAGATTCTCTTTTTCCCTCTGCCTATCCTGCTACATGCGGGATACAGCGTATAGCTAAAAATAAAAAAAAATAATAATACAAAAAAAAGCGTGAAATAAAAAAAACAAATTGTAAGTTCTTAAATCACAGCATTATAAGTAATCAATTGTGCGATGTTATCCAATATGCCTTGAGTTACGCTTTAACTGCAACTTGGATAGCTTTATTCAATAAATAATTGTTTAAAATTTTAAAAGACACGCTTTTGTGAAATAAAGAAAAAAAAGAAGTAAATTTGAGTTAAAAAGAAACATGAATGTGCTAATAAATAATAAATATATATTTTCTTTTTGTTTTAGTTATTTTTTCATTAAAGTATATTATTATTTTAAGTTCAATTTTTATATATATATTTTTTCTATTTCTAGTTAAATTTTTCAAAGAAAATGCATCAAGAAGTACAATTATTACGAATAAATTACTCGTCAGAACTTAACTAAATTTAAATGAGGTTACATCAAAAGCACTAGGTCATACAAAAAAAGAGTCATCGAAATTGGCTCGCCCAGTAAAAAGTTATGCGGTAACACACATACCAAATACAGTAGCATTGATAACATAAAAGGGCATTGTATGAAGTAGGTAAAAAAAGTAGGTTTGTGGTACTTTTGATCTGAATATATTGACATATTTCTTTCCTCACAAATTTTCGGCTTTTTTTTTCTCCACATTGCTTTTTCTTCACGTGCTTACTGAAAAAAGACTCAAGAGCACAGGCGTTAACTACGTTAACTTCTTCATTTAATTTGCATATTCTCCCTACTACTTCTCCAACACACTTTTTTCCTAACTGTAGACCCTCTCTTATAGATTTAATAATAGTCTCTAACCAAAATCTTGTTACTTCTCATGGACAACTAACTGCTCCTTTCTCACATCATGATCATGTCTATCTCGCTTATAAATTGCGTGCCCCCAAGGTTAGAGGCAAAATTCATTTCTTGCGCGATTTTAAGCATATGGACCTTGAACGTTTGAGAGAAGATGTAAAACATATTAATTGGTCATCTGTATTAAAAGCCAATAACATTGATAGCATGGTTGAATCGCTAACTACTGAACTGATTAAATTATACGATGTCCATGCCCCTGCAAGGCCTGTACGTCGCAAACATGCACCTGCTCCCTGGCTAACGCAGGTGATAAAAAGAACCATGCTCAAACGCGATAAAGCCAAATTAAAGAACAAAAAATATCCATCCCTGGAGAATTTAAATGCATACAAGAAATTGCGTAATATCTGCAACAGAATGTGTAGGGATGCTAAACGTCGCTTTATTCACTCCACAATTCAGGATCTCTGTCAAACACAAATCTGGAGATTCCTACAGTCATTAGGCGTGGGCAAAACCACGGACACTAGTCAAGTGTCCTTGGATCTTAATAGTTTAAACAATTACTTCAGTAAATCTCCTATAATTATGAATGCTCAGATCAAAGCTGACACTCTCACACGTTTATCTTATGATGTCCCTCCAGACTGCTCACCTTTTGTTTTCAAAGCTGTAACGGAGGATATTGTCAAGAAGGGTGTCCGTTCTATATCTACGAAGGCAATTGGTTGTGATCGATTGTCATTAGACATGATTCTTCCTGTGCTGGATGACATTGCACCAGTTATTACCCATATCATTAACTTCTCACTGACTTGCAATGTTTTTCCCTCATTATGGAAGAAGGCTTCTGTCATTCCTCTACCTAAAACCCCTAATCCTACCTCTCCCAAAGAATATCGTCCTATTTCCATACTCCCCATCCTATCTAAAGTATTAGAGTCTATTGTCCACAACCAGTTATACACGTTCCTACTATCCAATAATCTCTTATGTCCTTTCCAATCCGGTTTTCGTCCTTCCCACAGCACGGTTGGCGCGCTGCTGAATATCACGGAGGACATTCGATGGGCAATGGATAATACCAAGCTCACTGCAATAGTTTTACTGGACTTCAGCAGCGCTTTCAACTCGGTCGATTTTGACATCCTTCTTGGTATTCTTCGTGCAGTTAATGTTTCTTCTAAAGCACTGGACTGGTTTCATGCTTATCTCTTCGGACGTCAGCAGTGTGTTATAGCCAACGATGTCTCATCAGATTGGCTGGATATCACTGCTGGCGTACCTCAAGGCGGCGTAATTTCTCCTCTGCTTTTCTCAATTTTTATTAACAACATTTCTCATGTTCTTTCTTCTCCCTTTCATCTGTATGCAGATGACCTGCAATTGTATAGGCACTTTGATCTGACTGAGCTATCCAAGGCTGTTGCCTGCTTAAACAAAGATCTTGTTGCTGTCGAATCTTGGGCTCAATGTTTTGGCCTTTTGGTTAATCCAAATAAATCACAAGCCATCATTATTGGTAGTAGCAGACTAAGATCAAAAATAGACTGGAAATCAGTACCTGGTATACAGTACTCAGCTGTTTCAATCCCATTCCATGACAAAGTCAAAAATTTGGGTTTAACAATGGACTGCAATATGTCTTGGGTAGCTCAAATTAGCGAAGTCAGCAAACGTATGCATTTCTCCTATCATTCTCTCAAACGTCTCCAATTTTTTCTCCCTTTCAAAACCAAAATTATGCTTGCACAATCTCTACTCTTACCAATTCTCGATTACGCCGACGTATGCTATTTAGATGTAACTGAGGAGCAACTTAATAAACTAGAGCGTCTACAAAATCTGGCGATACGTTTCGTTTATAACTTACGTAAATACGACCACATTTCCCATTTTCGTGCTCAACTTAATTGGCTCCCAATCCGACTTCGTCGTGATATGCACATCCTCTCTGCACTTTTTAATATCCTTAATAATCCGTATTCCCCTACTTACCTCATTTCTCGATTCAGCCTTCTTCCTAACTCAACCCGTTCCAGGCGGCCTTGCCTTACGCATATGCTGGACACACCTATTAGTAACAAAAGATTTGGAAAAGAATCCTTTTCAGTATGCGCTGCCCTCCTTTGGAATAAATTACCTACATCAATTCAGCAGAGTACATCAGCAGACATATTTAAGGCAAGAGTTAAAAAGTACTTTTTAGGAATAGTTACCGTTAATGACTAATCATCTGTCGCCAGACATATTTTGTAATAAAGATTTATCATTATACTATATTTATAGTTTATATATATATTTATATATGTGTGTATTTATATATATGTATGTGTGTATGTGAATCTATATTTATATTATGTATTTTATTTATATATGTATATGTATGTTTATATTTGTGTGTATATAGATTCTTGCATTTTTACACCTGCAAATGTTTTACTCTTGCTCTCATACCCATAGGTTGACTGGAAGAAATTTCTATTAGAAATAAGTCCACCTTTGCCAACAATATTGTTTATACTATATTAATTGTTTTTACAAAGTGCAATAAAGAATATATACCACATTGTATCCCGCATATAGCAGGGTAGGCAGAGAGAACCTAGTGTTAAGACACTCCGTTCCCCACTTTCCGCCGAATTGGGGCATTGCGTCCTGAGTGGCAGAACTTAACGCCGCGCTTTGCCTTGTTACCAAACCCAAGAAATTAAAAATTCCATTTCCTGGAATGGGTATCGAACCTACAACCTGTTGCGTTTACAGTCGCACGCTTGTGCCTCTGCGCCACGACAGGCGTTATTCGAACAGACAGTCATAAATGGGAGGAAAGTGGTGAATGGCATTACTCATTAATCTAACAGTCGGTTAAATAAGGGCAAACTTTCCACATGATGCGGTAAATTGAGATAAGTTACTTTCATTTACTGGAATTCTCGATTTGCACTTAAATGGCGTTTGTTTAAATGTTATGGTTTTATTATTTAAGGAAATTATTTAGGGAAATAATATGATGGAAGCTATTTACTTATTTACCTGCTCTGCGTACCCTGCCATATGCGAGCGATGCAGAGGGAACTTGAGAACCTAGTGTTAAGACACTCGTTGTCTTAAGATTTCCGTTCACCACTTTCCGCCGAATTGAGGCATTGCATTGAGTGACGGAATTCAACGCTGCGCTTTGTCTTGTTACCAGAGCGAAGAAATGCAAATAATATTGTAAATATATTAATATTTTTATTTCTCCTTCTCGAGCAAGCAGAAAAACAAAAATAATTGAAGTATATCAGTAATCATTCCCCCTAGTGGCAATCGAACCCTCTACCAATGCCTCATTAATTAAGCACTATATTTTTAGAATAATCTTACATATTGAGAGGCCGTCATGGTGCAGTGGGGCTGTGTCCAACTGTAAACGACATTGATTATGAATTCGATTCTCAGGAGTGGGTGATAATTTAAATATAATCAATATTTAAATTATTTCCTTTTCTCCGCTATTGCAAGATATAGCGTGGCCATAAGTTCCGCCACTCAAAAGCAGCTTTACTTTTTAATTTTTTTTTAATTTATCGAAATATTTTGAATGATTCTCTTTCGAATAACACTATTCGATGTAGATTATCGATAACCTTTCGCCGTCGCTAGCGACTAACGTAATTTATGTTACTCTATTCGTTTATTTATCTTTTACAATAAGGGCTATCGACGTTTTGTACTTGTAGTAAATAGGATCGAGTTTTGAGATTATTCTTGTCAAAGAATTTATTAAATCAGTTTCTAAGAATCTTCTGTCTATAATAGACATGGGCGTTATCGTTTTTTAGCTGTAACGGTTACATATCGGATATGAAGTTTTCATATCCGATATCATATTCGTTTTCAGATATTGGGTTTGTGTTGCGATAGTTTTAGTGTAGTTTTCGTTACAATTTAGTTTTCATATCTCATCGTCGAGTTATCGTTACGTTTTGTGTGTAGTTATTTGATATCGAATATGACCATTTAGATATCGATATGATATGATATAAGAGTCAAAATCGTTTTTAGTTACTTTTGGATATATCGGTCTCATCTCTTGTATATAAGTATATTTTAGCACTTAAAATAAAAGGTCAAGAGGCAGTATTGAGGTCATACAGTGTATGACTGTAAACACCATTGGTCATGGTTTCGATTCACACTAGGGGCATTTTCATTTCCCCTTTTTGACAAGGCGCGGCGTTGAGTTCCATCACTGCGGCGTTCAATAGTACTACCATGTAAGCTGTAAAAAAAGTAATATAGTCAAAAAATCATCCAATGAGATCATAGTGGTGCAATGCAACAGGGGTTGACAGTAAACACGAATATGGGTTCGATTTCCACTCGGAGCAAAGATTACATTTACTTTTTCCTTCACTACAATAATTAAGATTTTAACAAAAAATATAAACAAATTCATGTAAAACGCACGTGGGGAATAGAAATATTAAATGAGAACGGAATGTGTAGTTTCTATGGTTCCCTCTGCCTATCCTGCTATGTGCGTGTTGCAGCGTGAAGCTAAAAAAATGCTCTAAAAGCTCTAAGTATAATCATCACAAAAGCCTCATAAACAACTTATCAGATCTTAATAAGATTTTAATGGTACTTCATCAGAAGGGCTAGCTATCATATAAAAAAAGAACAATCAAAATTGTTTCATCCAGTAGAAAGTTATGCGGTAACACACAATAATAACTCTAAGCCTTAAGGTTGCCTGGAAGAGATCACTACTTTAGCGATAGGTCGCCTTTTGTACAATTTAATTTTTGTTTTATTTTTTTTTTTTATATTGATTATGGGTGTACATTAAAGTATTATTATTATTACTAGTGTCCCCGTTGACGCGTTAATAACGCATCCTAGCAACGTATGTATATGTCACTTTATATAAACATTTATTTTATTAATTTTATATATTTTTCATGTATTATTTTAAAAAGATACTATCATTCTACACTCCTTCGATTCTTATATAAACTATAAGTATGCCAAGTTTCATGCGTAATTGTCCGCATAATTTTTGTAAAAAGGGGTCCAAAGTTTTTGCTTCACGTATTAATATATAGATTATCGAATTGACAACTCCTTTTTTGGTCACCTAAAATAATCACATAACTACGTTTCCATGGCGTGTAATATCTGGCTACATTATATTTATTATATTAATATATAAATTCTATTTTATTCTAATATAACAGAAATCAAACAAAAGCGCGGTTTTCCCCATAAAGGACAATTAGTCATGTTGGTAGTTATATAGTTATATTGTAGTAAAATGTACCAGTTTAACAATTTTATTTGTTGAGACAACATTGTTAAATTTTGGTTCAAATTTAATTAAAATAAGTGATAATTTTAATATAATGGTGCAAGAAAGACTGGTTCGTGCCAGTATAGAAGGAATTAAGAGAATCACAATGCCCCTAGTTCAAGTAAGTTTAAAAAGACTATTTTAACGCGGCGTTTAGTTACGCGACTCAATAAGCAACGACTCGAATTAAGGTGGAAGATGGAGAAAGGAGTGTCTTAACACTAGGTTATTTCTATCTAGTGTCTACCCTAATATGCGGGAAAAATCGTGAAGCTATAAAAATCTATATATTTTAGTAGTTTTGCTAATATTTCTTTATAATATTGCTTTTTTCTCGAAAACCGGCATTATTTTTGGGTTCGAGTTATGTCTCGCATTTAACAGGGTAGGCAGAGGGAACCAGAGAGAGTGTTAAGACATTCCGTTCTCTTTTAACATTTCTGTTTCTCACTAACCGTGCCGTGTTTAAGTAACGGCATTAATAATATTATATTATGTGCGTTTACAATACAATACCGCGTGAATAGGTTAATAAGTCGATTTGCGTTTACAATTTTTTAGGTATTAATGACCATTAGGATTACTTTACTTCTCCCGCATTGTAGGGTAATTAGACACTACGTTCGTTCCTGGTGTCAAGACACTCCGTTCGCTGGTTCTAATCTGTACGTCATGAGGCAAATATTATTTTACTTAATATATTCTACATAGCGTCACATTTTTCCCGTACAACCGAGAGAACCTAAACCAAATACCCATACTACGTTGACTTCTTGTACTTTACAAAGAATAGTAAACAATATTGTAAATCTGATCTATACTCGTATATAAATACGTGAAGCAAAAACTTTGGTTTTCTTACGAAAATTACGCGGATGGTGGAGCATGAAATTTGGTACACTTATAGTTTATATAGAGAAGGAGTGCAGAATGATAACATTTTTTTTAAAATAATACATAATTTTTTTTTTTTTACTTCACGCTGTGTCCCGCACGTAGCAGGGTAGGCAGAAGGAACTAGAGAACCTAGTGGTAAGACACTCCGTTCTCTTTAAAATTTCCGTTCCCCACTTTCCGCCGAATTGAGGTATTGCGTGCTGAGTGGCGGAACTCAACGCCGCGCATAAAATACATAAAAAGTATATTAAATTAACCAAACAAACGTTACACACACTACCATGGTTTGACATTCATGTTTATATAAAGTGACATATACGTCACTACGCAATGCGTTATTAACGCATTTACGGGGACACTAGTAATATATAATAACATGATTTTCCTTACAAATTGACATATTATTAATCATTATTTATTAATCGACTCCAAAAAAGCTATTTCTCATTTCGATTGTATTTTATATGTGTTACCGCATATTTTTCTACTGGGTGAACCAATTTCAAAAAACCAGTTATTCAGTATATATTCAGTAAATATTTACTGTAAATTAATATTGAAGTTATATTTATGACATGAATGAATTACGAATTGTTTATGCATATTACAAGGAAAGGGAAACACCCTTCAAAGTCACGTATGCAAGCAAAATTACATACGTATTCATGTAAACATATACATACATATACAATTGTTATAAGCGTGGCGTTAGGTTACGCTAAACCCAAACGCCGCTAAAAGCCGGCAGGAAGAGGACGGAGTGTCTCTGCACTACGCTTAACCTGCTATATTCAAAAATTAAGTGACGCAGAGCCACAATCGTGCGACTGTGAACGCGACAGGTTGTAGATTCAATTTCCGATCCAGGAAATGAAAATGTTAAATAATATTATAAATAGTATTTCCATTTCCTCGCTCTGGTATCAAGGCAAAGCGTGGCGTTGAGTTCCGCCACTCAGCACGCAAACTGTTAAAAAGGACGGAGTGTCTTAACACTAGGTTTTCAGATTCCCTTTGTCTACCCTGCCATGTGCGGGATACAGCGTAAAGCTAAAAAACAGTAAAAATTTAAAAACCATTTAAATTATTTTCTTATCACATACGAATTACGCATTTTGACGCAGACATGACGCATTTGGAGCGTGCCTGATTGTACGATAGTAGTAATTTCAGACTCTACTTCCGGTGTTTCTAGTGTATTTGTTTTATCAGCTTCACGCCTTTTTAGAGGCAAAATCGTGAAACTGAAAAAAATACATTTTTTTCTCGCATAGCGAGGTAGTCAAGGTAAACTAACGAACATTCCGATTTCCATTTTTCGAGCGAATTTGTGACATTCCAAGTTAAGTGGCGAATTTCAACTTACTATAACGAAAATGATTAAAACGAGGTCTTTTCCCCGAGTGGGAATCGAACCCACAACCAATAGAGCCCACAAGAAATAAAGGTATGATTATTATTTACATAACAAAAAGGGCTGTAAGAGAACGGTGAATTAAGTCATTAGGTTCTCTCTCCTTTACTTTCTTTATCAACTTAGCAATCTCTTATTCTCGTATTTGAAGAACAAGTATATTTAAATAGAATTGACCGATAAAAACAAACTCTATATGTAATTCGTAATTCGTTTTATTGAATTGTGATATACATGATTTTATCAACGATTGTAAAGAAAACTAGTAAAACGCCAAGTTCAAATAGAACTTTATTTTCGGAAGTAAAAAACTAAAAAAAAAATTAAACAAAAGTATAAAACCTAAAATCCAGTGTCTTTTCTGTTTTCGTAAGATTTTCGAAAAATCCTCTGTTTGTGCTACACTCCTCAAGGACATACATGCCAATAATAAAAATACATACAATACAAATACAATACAATACAAATATTCTTTATTGCACACAAATAAACAAATAGAACATAGAACATAGAAGTAGTAATAGCGTACAATAAGGCGGCCTTATCGCTTAAAGCGATCTCTTCCAGGCAACCTTTGGATATTTGATTTGTATAAAGTAGTGGTAGGCGGTGCACTAATCAGGATATTTACTTTAAAAAAAAAAAAATTAAATATATGTTAATTAAAAATACAAACTAAATACATAATTACATACATAGTTATGTGACTGTGAATTTTGTAATATTATAAAAAATACACTCCACCGCTTTGACTTTAAAATTGGTGGAAAGTAGAGAACAGAGTGTCTTAATTATAGACTCTACTTATATTTCAAAATTTATACTGCAAAAGTCATAGACGTATTTGCCATATGTGATATTGATTAAATATTGTCAATATGAACTTGGCAATTTTTTTACATACATTATATATATTATTATTTGCGATAAGATAAAATACTAAATGATTATTACATTAGTCATACTCAATCAGTTTATAACACTCGATTTGTAAAATACCACAATAGTGTTGTCTTTGTGTTAGAGAAAAGTATAATAAGTGTTGTGTGTAAGCAAGGAACAGAGAGTTTTGTCACTAGTGTTGTGTAATTTAAAAATAAAAAAATAAAAATGCAGTGCCGCCCTACATATGGATCTATGCAGGTTATTATTAAACATATTTTAATCTAAAAGACACCATCGTGACGCAGTAGTATAGCGTTTGACTGTAAATACGATGGGTTCTAGGTTCGATCTCTACTCTAAGGTACTAACTTAATATATGTCTCGAATTCCTATGGAAAATGGAGAACGGAATGTCTTGACACTGGGTTCTTTCTCGCTAAGCCGTAATACGGGGAAAAGCGTGAAGTTGTATTTGTAAATAGACTAGACGAGTAGTACATACGAAATTATTGATCATAGAAGCATAAAATTGGACATATAGGTTCCTTGGGGAGTGTAGGGGAGCACTAAGAGAGGATTTTTTGGAAATTCCTACGAAAACGGGGAAAAACGGAATTTTATTGTAGTATGTATATAATATAATAATTTAATTCTAATTAATAATAAACACAATACGTCAGTGATTGGCCCATTTTCATGTAAAAAGGACTTCATTGACACGTAAGCTTTACGTTCGCTGACGTAGTTTTTGTAGTAGTTTCGTAGAAGTATAATTGTATTTCCTTGAAGTGTAGTAGTAACTGTGTTAGGACGAGGTTTCGGTGAATGAAATATTGTAATTTAAATAGGTCGTGGGTTCGATTTTGTATGACGCAATGTTGAATGAAATATAATTATGATTATAACAAAAAAAGAAAACCGACTTTAAATAAAATGAAGTAAAAGTAACATTATTACGAATAACTCTAAAACTACTCGTCAGATCTTAAGTAAATTTAAACGTGACAACATCAGAAGTACTAGCTATTATATAAAAATAGAATCATCAAAATTGGTTAACCCAGTAAAAAGTTATGCTTACCGCATAAAAATACAGTCGAAATGAAACCTCTTTTTTTGAACTAGGTTAAAAGTTAAAAAATATTGAATTACTAAATGTTTGTTTTTTCTAACTTTAGCAGTCTCGAATTATGGTGAAAAGTGGAGAACGGGTGTCTTAAATCCGCTATGTGCCTACCCTATTATACTTGAAAAAGCGTGAAACCGCAAAAATACATATTTTATATATAAAAAACCAAACACAAATACTTCCCTAACGTGACTATGAACTCATTACCATTAGCAATCAAACTAAAAATATTATTAAGCCATAGGTATTTTTTTAAGAAACGTAAATTGACATCATATTTTTCAATATTGATCGTTTAGTCATGAAATAGATAGTGTTATCTTTGTACAGACAGATATATATGCACTTGAAATTATTAATTCTATTTATATATATGCACTTAAAACTGCTAATTGAATTTACTACTGTTGCACCATGTATTGAATGAATGCAGATATATCAAGGTCAATATGTGTTTATGTAAAATTACATAGCTTTACGCTGAATCCCGCATACAGCAGGATAGCCAAAGGGAACCTAGTGTTAAGATACTCCGTTCCCCAGTTTCCGCTAAATTGAGGCATTGCTGAGTGGCGGAACTCAAAACCGCGCTTTGCCTTGTTACCAAATCTTGGAAATGAAAAATTTAGTTTCTTGAAGTGGGAATCGAACCCACAATCTATCGCTAAAGCTCGCGTCAATTATAATCGTTATTATAAAACATAGCCTCGAGATAAACTGAAAAAAGTACAATATAGAGAATCAACCATACAAACTTAAATAACCAAACAAAGTAGTACTCGTACAAAGTTTTTGATCACATAATTTAAGAGAAAAATCGTTCAACTTATAAAAACGTTTAAGCTTACATTTCGCTTTCCTTTCTAAGATAAACTGCCGTCATTTGGCCCTAAGGTCAACGATCTAAGGGCGAAACGAACGAGCCAAGGTCAACGCGACCCTTCTCATAACTTATATAACTTGATTAAATAAGTTTATTACACGAACAAAAGTATAAGAAAGAATTGTTAAGAGTGTTTGTATGTATGTATGTATGTTCTTTTGATACGAACTGGTTGTAGATTCGATTCTCATTCTGGGAAATGAGTATATTAAAATTATTTTCGCTCTAGAAACACAAATTGCGGCGTTGAGTCCCACCACTCAATACACAACGTTTTGAATACGAGCGAAATTTTATAAATTAATGTCTTAATACTAGGCTATTTCTATTTGCTGCGCTGTTAACAAAAGCGTGGCGTTGAGTTCCGCCACATAACACCAATATTTTTAAAATGGGCAGAAAGCGAAACACGAAGTGTCTTACTTTAGATTATTTCTACCTACCCTGGTTTGTAAAGCAAAAAAGCGTAAAACTAAAAAAAAAAATATAGAACTTAACAAAAATATTGTAAATTCTCTCTTGATTTAAATACAATCTCTCTATATTTCAACTTCAAAAAAGAAAGAGGTTATCAATTCGACTGTTTATTTATTGGGTGAACCAATTTTTATGATTATTTTATATGATAGCTAGTACTTCTAATGTTAAAACCTGAGTAGTTTATGAGTTATTCTTAATAACGTTATTTTTAAGTGCAATTTATTTAAAATCGTTTTTTTTTTTACAATATATATTAACTCCACGTGGAAACAAAACCATATTAAAAATATTATACATATATTTCATAGTAATTGTTATAAAGTAGCTAAGTTTTTAAGGCTTCAGTGGAAGGACACGACTCCAAGGTTAAGTTGACCTTGCATAAGCTTTTAAGTTTAGGGTCCTTGATAAGTGTATTCAAGGTTATATTACTTAATGAATATATTTTCTTTAGCTTCAAATTATATCCCGCTTATAGCAGGGTAGGCAGGGAGAACCTCAGAACTTAGTGTTAAAACACTCCGTTCTCTTAATATATCCGTTTCCCACGTCCCGTCAAATTGAGGCATTGCGTGTTGAGTGGCGGAACTCAACACCGCGCTTTGCCTTGTTACCGTTTAGATTTAGACTTTCTTATTTAAATATTATCAATTATACATACATACATACATACATACATAGCTTCATACTATATCCCGCATATAGCAGGGTAGGCAGAGGGAACCTAGTGTCACGACACTCCGTTCCCCACTTTCCGCCAAATTGAGGCATTGCGTGCTGAGTGGCGGAAGTCAACGCGCTTTACCTTGTTACCATTTTTATTATCAATTACATTATATAAATTATGTTTCTTTTTGTTACAGAGAAGGGACTTGGAGTCACAAAGTATGAAAAACGAAAATGGAAGTAGTCACAAGTTATGTTGGGCCTTAGGAGTTGACTTGCCGTTATTTTTATTAGGTAAGCTATACATATACTACTAGCTAGTGGCGAGGGGTGAAAATTTTATAAAGGGAAGCCGGTAAATTTAGGGAAGCTGGTACATAGAGGTAAACCGGTATATATATGTAGGTCCTCGACGACAGTATAGAATGTTCAATTGTCATTGAACTTGTCTTTTAGCAATTCCATTCCTAAATTTTTTTCGACATTTTTTTTTAACTTAACGCTGTATCCCGCATATAGCGGGGTAGGCAGAGGGAACCAGAGAACCTAGAGTTAAGACACTCCATTCTCTTTCAAAAATTTCGTTCCCCACTTTCCGCCGAATTCAGGCATTGCGGATTGAGTGGCGGAACTCAACGCCACGCTTTTGCCTTGTTACCAAGCCCAAGAAATGAAAATACTAAATTTTACATTTCCTGGAGTGAGAATCGAACCCACAACCTGTCGCGTTTACAGTCGCACGCTTGTGCCTCTGCGCCACGACAGGCGCATTAATTTTTTTGGTATCTTTAATCTACTAGTAAATCCGCCAGTAACCTGCCAATTTTTATAATTCTCCGCCCGTATAGTTTCCATTACATTTAAAATTTTAACGAAAAAAAAAAAACATAAATTGCACTAAAACAACAATTACAATTATTACGAATAACTCAAAAACTACTAGTCAGATCTTAAATAAATTTAAATTGGACCACATCAAAAGTACTAACTGTCATACCAACAAGAATTATCAAAATTAGTAAACCCAATAAAAAGTTATGCCCACATAAAAAAATACATACAACACACACCTCCTTTTTTTGACGTTTAAAAATTATAAAAACTATAATTTTTTAGTTATCACTATTTCAAAATTTTAGTCATAAATAGTCATAAAACGTCTAAATATAACTATATTATGGTAAAAAAGCTGACAAAAACTTCAACTCGCCCATCAATATGTTAATATTCATAACGTTAACGCACGATCTTTCAAGTTACTCATTAAGTCATCAAATTCTAAATTAGTTTTTGAAATATATAACTTTCGTCATAATTTAGTTTTTTTTCTGAATAATAAATAAGTCAAATTTTACTATTAAAATAAATATGGACAAAGAAGTATGGTATGTATTGTGAAAGAATTATTACACCGGAATATCTATTATTAACACCTATCGTGGCGCAGAGGCACAAGCGTGCGATTATAAACGCGACAGGTTGTGGATTCGAACCCCACTCCTCCTGGAGTGGAGATCGAACCCTCAACCTGGAAGAAATGAAAAATTTCCTAAAGGAATTTTTCATTTCCTTGGTTTGGTAATAAGGCAAAGCGCAGCGTTGAGTTCTGCCACTCAGCACGTAATGCCTAAATTCGGTAGAAAGTGGGGAACGGAGTGTCTTAACACTAGGTTCCCTCTGCCTACACTGCTATATGCGGGATATAGCGTAAAGCTATGTATGTATGTATTTATCTATTAATACGTGAAGAAGAAACTAATGACTCAGCTTCACGCTTTACCCCCCAGACAGAACCTAGTGTCAAGACACTCCGTTTTTCACTTTCCTTCTGAATTCGAGACATTGTATATTAAGAAGCGGAAGTCAACACCGCGGTTTGTCTTACTAAAGCTAACTCATGGCGCCACGATGATTTTAATATTGGATTCCTTTTTACGATAATTGGGTATATAGAGAACTATGAAATTTGGCATAGTTTAAGTTTATATGGAGAAGAAGTGAACGAAATAAATATTTTTCATAATAATGCATTAGAAATAATAAAATTTAAATTAATAAAATAAATACTACAATCACCACCCTATGTTTAACATACACTTTTTTTAAAGGTACACATTGCTACAACAAAATTCTATTTAACTAACCGGACTCAACATACAAATATTATTCTAAAATTTCAACCCCGTACCATTACCCATACCTATAAACTTATCCACTGTACTATAAGAGTGTAATAAATACATTTTTAAAACAGTTACTCTGTTGCACATGTGTCGACCCCACGGTGACGCATATGCCAGTATGCACGCAATCGCAGTCATTTAAACAAAAAACGATAAAAAATACAATGTGAATGAACTTATTAGTATACAAATGAATATTTAAGATGGTAATAAAGGTATAATTGTCTTTTAGTTTCTTTTCTAAATAATATTTTGATTTTACTAGTTATTGTGGCGCAGTTAGTGTGGGGTAAAGCGGGGAACGGAAATGTTGAAAGAGAACGGAGTGTTTTAAAACTAGGTTCTCAGGTTCCCTCTGCCTACCCTACTATATGCGGGATACAACGTGAAGCTAAAAAAAATTGGTCAGAAGATTAATGAACATTGAATCGGTGTATTTACTTTTATTTAAATCTAAGCGAAGTTATTTCACTATTGCCACAGTTAACATCTTATTAGTTCTTTTATATTTTTAGTGGACTTCAAATAAAAGAGGTTACTAATTCGACTGTACTTTTTTATGGGAAACCATATCCAGCATATCTTTTTACTGGGAAACCAATTTTGATGATTTTAAGCTACGCTAGCTAATATGGTCCCATTTAAATTTAGTAGAATAGTTTTGGAGTTATTCGTAATCATGGCTCTTTTTAGTGCATGGTAGTAACTATTTTATATAAATCATGTCATGTCAGTGGCGAGGAGTCCATATAACTCGGTTCCCTCCGGCTTATCTAACTTTTCAAAGTACAAGTACAAGATCTTAAAAAAAACGGCCGAAAGGAAAATACCACCATATAAACAAGCTCTGGCATCATAAAGACCTAAAAATAAAAAAGTCATCGCCAAAATTCTATAGTGAAATTACTAAATATCTTCACATCCTATACCGGCTTCCCTAAATATACTGGCTTCTCTAAAAATTACCGGCTTCCCTAAATATATGTACCGGCTTCCCTAAAGATACATCGCCTTCTCTAAATTTACCGGCCTGCCTAACTAAAATTTTCACCCCTCACCATTGATACATATATAGTAAATATATACAGACGATGCTCATAAAAGCGTGTTAAAAGAAGGCGGTGATAATTTATCGATAGTATGAAGTATAAATTAAGTATATACATCACTATAAACGATTCCGGTCAATAATCATTCACCATTTATCGTTCTTACTTATTAATATTTTTAAATTATTACTCTTTCATACTTTAATTTTTGAATTATTTAATGGTTGTTATTTATTATAATTGATTTTTAATATTTTTTTGAGTATAATTGAGGATATTGTGGCGCAGTAGGCGTCTGAATATACACAAGATAGGTTTTGGATTCGATGCCCACTAGAGGGAATGGTTATACTCATAATGCCAATATAAGTCATGCCATTTAACATGAAATGTTTCGAATTCGGACGGAAAGCGGTGAACGGAGTGTTTTGACACTTTGTTCTCTCTTACTACCCTGCTATGCGGGATAAAGCGTGAAGTGTTTTCTTTTTATTTTAAACCTAATGAAGCCATGAAGTTACAATCGGTTTAATTTTTGTACAGTGACTATAAAATATTTACCTGTATGAATAATTCATAATTTAATTTATTATTGAGATATATATACTAATTATGACTATAATAATTAATTAATCATTTGTTATCTATAATAACAATTGATTAATATTATTTAAAATAAAAAATGGCACTTGTAACGCCATCTACTGTTGAGTAGCACAAGCTTTTTAACTTTTGAAAAAAAACCTGTATATTTTTTTTATATGACAGGTTAGGCAAATTGAAATTAGTGTCTATACTCCGTTCTCTACTAATATTGATTTTTAATAAATTAATTAATTTAATTCAATTTATTTTATTAAGTTTTATTGTTTTAATAGTTTTAAAGTAGAGGTCATAAGTATATATATTGTACTAAACCTACTTACTTAGGAATATATTTCAAAAAGTCAATACTAATTAGATAAGTTAATAATCATATTAAATTTAAAACTAAAAATATCATAATAAAAATCATAATTTCATTACATAACATATTTCCATTTTAACAAGAAAAGAATGTGACTTCAAAAAGAATGCACAAAAAAATATCATTATTATGAATAACTCAAGAACTACTCGTGATATTTTAACTAAATTTAAACTGGGCTACATCAAAAGCACTAGCTATCATATAAAAAAAGAATCATCATAATTGGTTCATCCAGTAAAAAGTTGTACATGAAAAAATATTTACTATATTACATGAATATAGTATATCTTCTTTTTACAAGTCGGTTAAAAAGATGAATAATTTTAAGCACAAGAACAAATAAAGTTCAAGTATAACTAAAACTAAACAAGATAAGATGAATGTGGGGAATTATTTTTATTATTTATATATAAATAAGTAAATAATTACTTAATAATGACGCCTGTCGTGGCGCAGAGGCACAAGCGTGCGACTGTAAGCGCGACAGGCTGTGGGATCGATTCCCATCCCAGGAAATGGAAATATTGAATAATATTTAGTATTTTCATTTCCTCGCTCTGGTAACAAGGGAAAGCGCGGCGTTGAGTTCCGCCACAATGCCTCAATTCGACTGAAAGGGGGGGACGGAAATGTTAAAAGAGAACGAATGTCTTAACATTAGGTTCTCTGGTTCCCTCTGCCTAACCTGTTATGTGCGGGATACAGCGTGAAGCTATACTTAATAATTTTATATTATTTGTCAAGGTAAGGTAGGTTCAAGTCGGAAGGATAATTATAATTAAACCATTTTCATCTGCCCTCTCTCTTAAGGCAAACGCAACATTGATTAATCATTTAATACGCATAACTCCAACTTAGAAACATTATAGGGGACGGAGTGTTTTAACCGAGAAAACACGTGAAACTATAAAACGTTCATCCATTACTTTACATGGAATACCTCAAATTCGAGCTGAAAGTGGAAAACGTAGTGTCTTAACACTATTTTCTCTGTCTAACGGGAAAAAGCTACAAAAAACTAGTTATTTCATTCATCTTTTAACAACGAATCTAGCTGTAGTTATCCAATAAAGGATGTTATATATGACGCAATGTGTATGCAATTTTACAACCACGTTGATATCCACGTGTGTACAGACAAACACACAGGTTCACCCTAACACTATATGCCATAGGTTAAGAGGCAAACCTGCGTTGAACGCTATACCTTGCATAATCTAAATTGGCGGTAGGATATAGTTGATTATTCAATTGTTGCTTTAAAAGTTATATAATAATTGTATTTGAATATTGAAATTTTGTATTTTTCATTTCGGCGGAAAGTGGGGAACGGAGTAACGGAGTGTCTTAATACCAGGTTTTCAGGTTCCCGGCTATGTGCGGGATACAGCGTGAAGCTAAAAAAAATTAAATTTGTATAAAAAAAGATTTATTCCGCATAGCCGTGTAGTACCGATTCACACTTAAACATTCCCTATGTTTATATTAAAATTATATTCGTTACCCCGTTCTGGCAAAACAAAGAGCGGCGTTGAGCCATTTAACATACAATTTCATGTATTTGAGCGGAGAGTTAAGAATAGAATATCTTGATATTAAGTTCTCTCTGCACCTGTTATACAGGATTTTTTTTTAACTTCACGCTGTAACCCGCATATAGCAGGGTAGGCAGAGGGAACCAAAGAACCTAGTGTTAAGACACTCAATTCTCTTTCAACAATTCCGTTCCCACTCCCTTCCTGCCGAATTGAGGTATTGGTGTGCTGAGTGATTGAACTCAACGCTGGCTTTGCCTTGTTACCAAAAACCAAGAAATGTAAAAATACTTAAATTTTAAAGCATTTCGGAGGGACCGAACCCACAACCTGTCGCTTACAGCTCGCACGCTTGTGCCTCTGCGCCACGACAGACGTTATACAGGATAAAGGAGCGATATTATAAAAACCAGTCTCTCTTACCAAATAATTATTCTAGAAATAATCTTTGTGTAGCATAAATTTGTAAAACTCTATAGAGACAATACAACAACAAAATAAGTTGTAACAGGCTGGATAAGATCGTATAGTTTAGTGGTTAGAGCGCTTGAACGGTATCCAAGAGTCCCGGGTTCAAATTCCACTAAGTTCAACTTTTATTATGTTTTCTAAAATTATTTGTTGTGCACAGTTATTCATGAAAATTATATTTATGTTAATTTATAAGGATTAATACAAAGTGCACTTATAATAAGGTCAGGATTATTAGCAGTGTTTACCTTTCACATAGTTGTACATACAATGTTCCTTAAACTGTATTGCATGTGTCAATTTTAAGTACAATAATTATTGTAACAACTATTGGTGAATCTTTAAATAAATAAATAAAAAATATGTGTAGTAGACAAAGGTTTATTGTTCTTTTTTGTATCTTTACACTGTATCCTGGATATATCGGCAGAGGGAACTTGAGATCCTAGTGCTAAAACACTCCGTCCTCATAAGATTTGCTACTTTTCGCTGACTTGAGGCAATGTATGCTGAGTGGCGGAGCTCAATGCCGCGCTTTGTTTTGTTATCAGAGCAAGAAAATGAATATCATAACATAAAAACTAAATATCAATTATTATAGATGTTTTATATTAACATTTCCTGGAGTGGCAATCGAACCTACAACCTGTCGATTTTACAGTTACACGCTTTTGCTTCGCCACTACTGGCCTCTATAATAAGCTTAGTATTTTTTAAATTTACCTTCCCACGTCTAAAAACCAAAACATTAGAATAGACGAAACAAATGAAAAAGACCTTAAAAATAATGGCCACCACCAAGAGATTGATGATCCTCAGGTTTTTGACATTGGTAGTTAGCCAATTTGAGCCGAAACCCTCGCTTCCTTCTCTCAAGCCAGTTCAAAGTCAATGTCGAGAGCACCGGATGGGGCAATTGCGTAATTGCTGACAAAACTTACACGGACGACTGACAGCGTATTTTAGTTTGAAAATGAGTGACATAAATTAGTTGTTATGTTCTGTATTGTATGTTGACTACATGTTGTTTTTTTGCCTGTTTTTGCAAGCGATAGGCAAGTGTGGAGTTGAGTTCCATCGCTTAATTCGCAATGTTTCAAAATTGGGCGGAAAATGATGAACGGAGTGTCTTGACACTAGGTTTTCTCTGACTACTATAGAGTGAAAGTTAAAATGTGAAGCTGCAGAAACTGCATAGATGTTTGTGGGAAACTTTGTTTATATATTTCCCCGTTTTTTTCCACAAAACACAATGTTAAGTTCCGCTACATAATATTCTATTTTTATAACGCATGCAAGTAACAAACGGAACATACTTGTTCCATTATTCATTTTATTTCCATTTATTTCTTGTTACATTTCATTTTTTATACTTTCTGTAAAAATTTCGGCAAATCCCCTCGTAGTGCTGTCCTATATTTTCCATAAATCCTGGTTTTGTAGTTTCCTCTGCGCTTTGTGTAAACTACACATTTCTGTCGCATAGCAGGGTAATTATAATTTTTTGCATGCGATAGTTACCTTTAAGTGGTATTACATTAACTGTATTAGATTGTAAGCTATTTTTACTAGATTTATAATGATAATCAAAGAGAACCTAAGAAACTACAGTAAAAAGCTTACTGTAATATTGCTTGTTAAGTGCCGGAACTCAACGCCGCGCTTTTAACGAAACGTAACGGAAGAATATAATATATGAAATTCTCTCTTTGCCCACAGTTTCAATCCTCGTCATCTTATTCGAGCTAGGAGTGATTCCTCACTACAAAAATGGTTTCTACTGCAATGACCCAGCTCTTTCCTTTCCGTTCAAAGGAGACACAGTGTCTATGGGAGTTATTATGTCTACAGTAATTTTACTACCTTTTGTTATTGTAAGTATTGCATTTATATTTAGTGTCACATTTCTTTTAGGTAAAGGGAAACTAGTGTTAAGACTGTTTTTAGACTCTGTTTTTATCTTTGGCTAACTAAATTTAATTCAGGCTATCATGATGCAGTTAGACTGAGTCTGATTGTAAACGCGAGAGGTTGTGAGTTCGATTCCTTAATCGGGAATTAATATATTTAATTTATTTACCTTTATTATGCCAAAGTAACCATTTAAAACTAAGTTAAATATAACCGTTTTACCAAGTTAACAACTTGATTATTCGAATTGATTGAAAATTTGCCAACGGGGACGGATCCGATGACAAAATAATATTTTGAGAGCACAAAGCTGGGTATACTTGCAACGACGACCATTAAGTTTTGTTTTTTATAGAGTAAATATTTATACATACATACATACATAGCTTCACGCTGTATCCCGCATATAGCAGGGGAGGCAGAGGGGATTAACCTAGTGTTAAGACACTCCGTTCCCCACTAAATATTTATTCACCCTATAAATCAAAAATACAAGCAAATTACAAGCATTTTAACATAAAAAAGGATTTAAATAACATAAAAACAAGCTCTCAAAATATACATTTAAGATTTATCAATTTATTCACGCCTATGCCAGTATTCTCGTAACTCAGCCTATATTTTTTTCAGATTTTCATCACAGAAATTTTACTATTCGAATCCTCATATTCAATAAGAACTAAACTTGACTACTCTGCAAGAAGAACGGGGATCTTATATAGAAATTATATCTATGGCATGTTCTTTAACCTCGGCCTGGTGGAGGTGATGAAGGGCATAACCGGAAGTCCAAGACCTACCTTCTTTGATATCTGTGAACCGGATGCAGCGAAAACTTGCAATGGGTAAGAGATTTTTTTTATTTTCTTATTGACCAACTTCAAAAAAGCAAGGTTGTCAATTCGACTGTATTTTTTTTGTATGAGATACCGCATAACTTTTTTTTAGGTTAATTTTGATGATTCATTTCTTATATAAGCGGTAGTGCTTAATTTTAATTTAGTAGTAGTCTCCTTTAAGTTAAGTATTTAGTGCAGTTTTTCAGTTATTTAAAATAACCCTAATTGTACTTTTTAGTGCATTTTCTTTGTAGTTGAATATAAAAATCGATAACCATAAATTACGTCTGACAAAACAAAGATACTTCGTTTGCCATTACCTAACCGAGTTCAAGATATTGCGTATTGAGTGGCGGAACTCAATGCTGCGCCTTATCATATACCAGCGGGAAGAAATCAAAATAATTAAATATAATCATTCCTCCGAAAGCGGCGGAACTCAATACCGCAGTCTATCTTACCAGAGTGGAAAAATAATAATAATTTGAATATATTTCAAACTAATAAATATTGGTGCTTTTTACTTCTTTTTTGAAAATTATTATTATTATTATTTAGCTTTACGCTACATCCTGCACATAACAGAATAGGTAGAGGGAACCTAGTGTTAAGACACTCCGTTCTCTTAACACTTCTGTTCCCCAATTTCTGCGTAATTTTTTTTTTTTTTAACTTCACGCTGTATCCCATATATATAGCAGGGTAGGCAGAGGGAAACTGAAACCTAGTGTTAAGACACTCCGTTCTCTTACAACAATTCCGTTCCCCACTTTTCGCCAAATTGAGGCATTGCGTGTTGAGTGGCGGAACTCAACGCCGCGCTTTGACTTGTTACCAAACCCAGGAAATGAAAATACTATCATTTCCTGGAGTGGGAATCGAACCCACAACTTGTCGTGTTTACAGTCGCACGCTTGTGGCTCTGCGCCACGACAGGTGTTTAATATAAAATTAAAATTATATGTTTAAAAATTATTTTAATATTAGTTTTATCTCCACAGATCAGAATACGTTAGTACATTTGAATGCACATCTACGAGATTCGCGAAATGGTATCAAACAGATTCGTACCATAGTTTCCCTTCTGGACATACATCGCTATCTGTTTACTGTGGACTGTTCACTGCTGTAAGTATTTACTTTGAATTATATAGTCGTAAGATAATAAAACGGAGGGTGGAGTGTCTTGAAGGTTAAGATCTCTCTACACATTCCGCTAACTAAGATGCATGAAGCTAATAAAAATTGAGAAGCTTGTGATTAAAAATTTTAAAGAAATTCAGAGAAACAAGAAATAAGCCAACTAATTTCAAATCTTCTTAACTAGGAACTAAGGGACTTATCAATTCGACGGTATATTTTTTATGTATGTAAAACACACAACATTTTACTGAGTGAACCAATTTTGATAATTTTTTTTTATATGATAGCTAGTGCTGATTTGGTCCCATTATAGTAAAGATCAAAGGAGTTGTTTAAGAGTTATTCGTAACAGTTGTACTTATTACTGCATTTTCTTTGAAGTGACTTTATTTTTTACAGTGGTACCTCCAAAAACGTGCATTCAGCTGGCACAACCGCACAGTACTCTTAGTGCCAATACTCCAGTTACTATGCCTTGCATACGCAGCTATATGCTCACTAACTCGTATAACAGATCATAGACATCATTGGTGGGATGTTCTAGTGGGTGCTATTATTGGTCTTACTACTGGATTGTATGCGGTAAGCTTATAATTTTTTTTTTACTGTATCCCGCACACAGCAGGGTAGACAGAGGGAACCTGAGAACCTAGTGTTAAGACACTCAGAAAAAATCGAGACTCCCGTGTAAAGTAACGTTAGTGTGTTCTCTATGTCTATATGCAGAAAATTGATGCAAGAACGCCTGTCGTGGCACAAGCGTGCGACTGTGAATGCGATAGGTTGTGGGTTCGATACCCACACTAGGAAATAGAACTTTTCGTTTCCTGGGTTTGGTAATAAGGCAAAGCGCGGCGTTGTGTTCCGCCACTCAGCACGCGGTGCCTCAATTCGGCGGAAAGTGGGGAACGGAGTGCCTTAACACTAGGTTCCCTCTGCCTACCCTGCTATGTGCTACGTATGTGTGTGTGATGCAAAAATCGTGTGTTTTGACACACGATTTTTTCACTAAATTACATCTCAGTACTATTTTTTTCTTCGTAATTAATTACATTTACATGATTCTTTGTAATGGCTTATTTTTTTTAAACCATGTATATTTATGGCTGTAGATCGCGTTGTGGGTTCGATTCCCACTGTTGTGAAAATAAATGAATTATTTGCATTTCTCTGTTCTGCTTAGATAGGATGCAGTGTTGAGTTTTGCCATTCAAAACTATATCTAGAATTTGGAAAGGAAAACGGAGTGTCTTAACACAAAGTTAAACACCGTACTAAGCGGGGAAAAGCGTGTAGCTGAAAATATATACTTATAACATTTCCCCTTTGTGAAATCCTGTATTTGAAGGTAAAACAACTTGTTAGTGAACACAAACAAGGGGACTAATTAGATTCTGTGTTAGACCCCAATTTACTTATTTACTGGACAAATATTTAATGCTGTACTGTTAGGTTATTCACCTTTACTCTTGTAGTATAACATAATATAACAAAAATATAAATATATTTCATACTAGCTGTTACCCACGGCGCCGTTCGTGGTCAATGTTAGTCCATACTACATAGTATAGGATATGGTGCGTAAATGCGTTAATTTGAAGGTTTTGTAATTAAATCTTAATATTTTTTTTTTATAAAAACAATTTCTACGCATTACATTATTATAAATAACGTTTTCTGCACTTCTACTCTATGTACACTAAATGTATGCCTATTTTTATAGTCCACTGTCCGTATAGTTTTCATAAAAAGGGGTCCAAAGTTACCCTTCTCAAAGAAAACTCTTTCACGTAATGTTTTTTTTTTTTTAACTTATCCCGCATACAGCAGGGTAGGCAGAGGGAACCTGAGAACCTAGTGTAAAGACACTCCATTCTCTTTCAACAATTCCGTAATGTGATGATAAATATAGCACACACTACCACGTTTGATATATATTTTTGTATAAAATGACATATACGTTGCTAAGACAACGCGTTGTGTACGCTTTAGGCCCCTAGTATAAGAAAAATGCAAGAAAATATGTTTTTTTTAAATAATATATTTTTTCTCTTACAGATATTAGTGATAAGCAAAAATTTCAACGGGAAACCCAAGAACATAGAAGATAAAACAATGACAGAAAGCCAACATACAGTACGAACGCTAGTATTCGACGGACCACAAGTACCTGTGCCTTGAATATTGAAAAAAAAGAATTCTGAAAAAATACTTAACTTAATTGTAAATTATATGGTTTTATTTAAAAAAAAAAAATTGGAAGATATTGATTATGACGTATTTTTTTTTTTAATTGACATATCATATCACGTATGACGTAATATTTTTTTTATTGTTTATTTATTTCTTAGTTGGTAACGTTTTTTTTTAAATTTTTATTTTAACACTTTTTTTATATGATGAAGTGTAGAAGTGTGAAAGAAGAATTTATTGTTTTTGTCACTCTGTTGTCATCTTTTCGCCCGTTAAGTAAAAAAAAATATATATAAAAAAAAATTAACTAAACCAAAAAACAGACATTACGATAGTTTACCCATATGATAACATGAAATTTGTAATACCTAAGTTTTTTTTAAAAAAAGGATCTAAATGACTTTGATTTAGAATTTTTTTTAGCTGTTTTTATGAAAATTATATTTTCTTTTTAAATATTTTTGTGACATCTGTTTTTTTTTACCATACTACGATTTTTTTTCCACTTAATTACACATGAGCTTCTACCAATTATAAGACTGTAATCTTTTTATCCATAAGTTTATTTTCTGTTTTTGTATATCTTTCGATAAAAAACTAGATTTATATGTAAATATTATTAAATATATTAAAATTTTGTATAAAAAATTGAACTTAGGAGGATATGAACTTATTACTATAAACAATCTATTAATGAAAAGAAGAGAAGAGAATGGAGTGTCTTAACACTAGGTTCTCTGGTTCCCTCTGCCTACCCCCCTGTATGCGGGATACAGCGTGAAGTTAAAAAAAAAACAATATATTAAGCAACTTTTACAGTATACAAGTTCAAATCCAGATACGTTCAATTTTTTGTCAAAAAAATATTGTAAATAGTAATAAATATGTAAATAAAATTAAAAAATATAAAAAATGAATGTGAGGAACACAAGGAAGAGGCAGTATTATTTGATGTTTGTTTTTAATATAAATTTTGAACGAAATAAACTATTTAAATAAATTTTAATTATTTATTATTTAGTCACCTATTTTTTTTTTTAATATGACCCACTGGTCTCTGGCGGAACCAGAGATTTTATGTATCTTGTTATTTTAATCAGAGGTAAATACATTTTTTTAAGCAGAAACAAATAGTTTTTTATATATTTATACATTTGCATTTGTTCTACCTAATTTCCAACTCAAACAGATCCTTCTATGTTTTATTCTTAACTATCATAATAATTATTATTTATATATTTTTTGTTTTATTGTTATATTTCTTATATATGAACAATTTTAATTATACAGTTTTTTAACAATATAAGTTAGTTAAAAAAGTTTAGTCACCTATTGTAATAGATTATCCCTACAGATAATAATAATAACATAAATATATTATAACAAACATATACGTTAATTATTTTTGTAAAACTGTAAAGAACTATTATATATAGATATAGTTTATGTAATATATTTTAACTTATATATATATTACACATACAAAATATTTAAATTTATTTATCATTATATATTTTATAACTTATTATAATTCTTAATATACATAATTATATACATACACACGAATATACATAAATAATATTATATCGAATTTATATATTTTATTATAAATATTAATATTTAATTTATAATTTTATATTACAAAGATGAACGTGGACGAGACCGGCACGCGTGGTTACGTTAACATTATTCGCGACTACCGACATATTAATATTTTGTTTGTTACAATTTTAAAAAACTAGTCTTTACTCGCGTCTCGACTGCGCTCTCTTGTTATCCCTTTGTTCTCGTAATTTATCCGTTACTGTGATCGTCATTTATCTTTTTGTTCGTTCGTTATATTCATGTACATTGTTGTGATCGTGTGTTTCGTCTTATATTTTAGGTTATATGTACTCTTTGTTACGTGTACGTTAAAAAACAAGTGGTGTTGAAATACAAGGACGTATTAACCATTTTTATTACCACAGACCTACATCAACACTACATTGGTGACCCCAACAAAACCAATTAAAAATTGAAAGTAGCGAGATTCGAACTCAAGCCTTTTAGAAACAGTCTAAACCCTGTAACCACAAAGCCATTTTCTACTGGGTTACGTCAAAATTCGTATACGAATGTTACAATTTATTGTTTTGCATGGTTATCTGTAGATCGCTTTAAAAATATTAAAAAAGCATACTAGAAATTCAACATGGCTCAATCATAAGGTATTCAATTCAAATAACGTGAACTAAAAAAGTAACAATTATTAACGAGTAATTAATAAATCTTAACTAAGCTTACATGGAACCATATCAGAAGCACCTATCATAAAAAAAATCATCAAAATTTGTTCACCCAGTAAAAAGTTATACAGTAACAAACAATAAAATAGTCGAATTGAAAACTTCTTCCTTTCTAAGTGAAAGCTCTAATAATATTATTATTCGTCGTCTCATCTGAGCGACGCCCACTGCAGGACATAAGCCTGCCCCAAGGATTTCCACGACGATCGGTCTTACGCCTCCCGCATCCAGCGGCTTTCGGCGATCTTGACCAGATCGTCGGTCCACCTAGTGTAAGAAGCCCGCCCACTGAGCGTCGTCCGGTTTGTGGTCGCCTTTATAGAACTTTTCCGCCCTTTTCTCCTCGCTTTGTGTCCCGCCCACTACCACTTCAGCTGAGCAATTCTTCGAGCAATGTCGGTAATTTTGTTCTCCTACGGATCTCTTCATTTCTGATTCGATCACGTAGGGAAATACCAACCATTACTCTCTCCCTTGCCCGCTGAGTGACCTTGAGTCTTCTTATGAGACACATTGTTAGCGACCACGTCTCGTTTCCGTATGTCATTACTGGCAATACACCAGTGTGTGTTGACCAGTGTCAAAGACTTTTGTCTTGAGACGCTGAGGTAATTTGGACGCAAAGTTGTTATTATTATTAACATAAATTTAGAATCAAAGAATGACAGATTTGTACTAGTGACCTCTAGAGTACACAACAAATCAATCATAGTAACTGTGCCATTACGGTCATGCTCGTATGTACCAGATCCAAATATAGACACACTATCGCCCCTTAAAGGATCAAACTTTAAGAATAATATTGCCTCAGACCATTTATGTTATTATTCAAATGAGGATGTGCTCGTAGGTTCGAATCCCGTGATGCAATCAAACGATTTACTGAACGATTTGGATGATGTTTTAAAAAGGAAGTTGTTTGGTGTAAAAATATAAGTTATTATTCTTTGTTATCGTATATTTGTTTGTGAATTATCTTATAACTATTATTATTTAGTTAGAAAAAAAGAGATTCCTAGTATCCAAACACTCCGTTCTAGGTGGAAAAACCAACTTATAATAAAGGATTTCTTAGCATGAAGAATAGCTAGAATCATTGAGTATATACACAGATATAACTTAACCCTTAATTAGGCGCATCAAGATAATCAAAATAAGTCACAGCGACCCCAAAAAGACAGGAATGAAAAAAATATATATAACGAAGATTTTTATTAAACGAAGTTATTTATTATTCATCAATAAAACAATGAAAATTTTGTACCTCTCTTACCAATACAAAGTTACGTAATTGGTCGTATGGGTCGCATCATTCAAGGGAGCAGCGCCATATCCATCCTATTGATGTTCTGGACATGGCTAGTTTGGGTAGTTCCTGGACAGTTAGGAAGCTAGAATGCGTGCGACGTAGCTCAAAGCATTCCAAGATATTTTTTTTTTCAATTTAAAATAGATTTGACCCTATGCGAGTAATTAAGGGTTAAGACAGTGTTTATAAGTAATTTAAATATTTAAATGTAATTGTTTAGCAATCAAAACAATAACTTATCTAACTATAACTATATTATTGATATAGATAGATAGAGAGATTCTCAATTCTGTATGTTTTTTTACGTGTGTTACCGCATAATTTTTTACTTCGTGAAAGAATTTTGATGATACATACATACATACATAGCTTCACGCTGTATCCCGCATATAGCAGTGTAGGCAGAGGGAACCTAGTGTTAAGACACTCCGTTCCCCACTTTCCGCCGAATTGAGGCATTGCGTGCTGAGTGGCGGAATAATATTGATGATGCTTTTCTAATATGATAGCTTGTGCTTCTGATGTGATCCCATTCAAATTAAGTTAATATCATATTAGTATTTTTAAAGTTATTCATAACAATTGTACTTTATACTGCATTATATTCGAAGTCGATTTTCTTTTTTTCTTCAAGTTTGAATTATCTAAAATATTATAAAACAATTATAAAACGATAAAAATTCAAGCTTCGTGATAAATCCATATTATGTGCATTTTTGTCGTTGCATTTTCTATTAAGGAAAACCCTATGACTGAAACCACAGTAGACGCCACAAAGTATTGTCGCCATGCGCATGTTAAAATTTAAATGAGTCATGTAGCGCTAGCCAAATAATTGGAATAACATGTTTTATTCAATACTAGCTATATTCTACGACTTTGTTTGTGTTAAATATAATCTAAAATCCCTTTTTTTAACGTTTTTGATGTAATTTTGAGAAATCATTTCTTAGTGCTCCCTTACACTCCTCTAGGAGTCAACTTTCAGATTTCTATGGGCAGTAGTTTCATCTATACGTTGTCGTTCTCTCTGTAACGCGAGTGTTTTATACAGGTATATATAATAATAGTAATAAAACACTTTATTGCACATAATAAATAAAGAATTACAAAATAACAAATATGTAAGTAAGCAAAGGCGGCCTTATCACTAAAAGTGATCTCTTACAGGCAACCATTATTGATAACGTACTTATGTGAGACATCTTTTTGGCGGAAAACAGTGCAAAAAATAATAATAATAAATAAATAATTGTTATAAATTCATAAAACTGACATACATACAAACACAAATACATACTTATATTGCAACATATACCTATAAATTATACACATACGAATATATATACATACACATATATATAAAAATAAAAATAAATAAATAATAAAAAAGTAAGATAATACATAGGCTACAATGTAAGATAGTGTTTTTACGACGATATTTAAATATATTAAGAGATGACGATTATCTAATATAACGTTCGTTCCATAGCTTTACTGCCTTAACAGTGAATGATTCACTGTAGCATTTAGTGCGGCACAGTGGTACCTCCAACACATTGTCAAATCTTGAACGGAGATTGAAAGGTTGCGAACGGGAACCAAGGAAAGTAAATCTTTCCTTATATATATGTGACAGCGTCTTATAATGAATGTAAGTGGTTGTAATATAATAATTATATATTTTTTTTCGCGGCGATCGCGGCGATGAGTTTCCACACATAACACGCAATGAAAATATTTTATAGTTTGAATATCAAATGCAAATAATCGTCGCGCAGAGGCACAAGCGTGCGACTAAACGGGACAAGTTGTGGGTTCGATTCCCAAGAAATGAAAATATCAAATAATTAGTATTTTCATCACCTCGCTCTGGAAACACACGCAATGCCTCAATTCGGTAGATAGTGGGAAACGGAAATGCTTTACACTAGGTCCACAGGTTCCTTCTGTCTACCCTTCTATGTGCGGGAAACAGCGTGAAGCTAAAAAAAGTGATTTGACACTACTCCCAGGAGGATCCAGATTCCCGCAAGGATTTCTAAAAGTATGGGCTATAAAATGATTTTATGTATTTTATTAAATCTAGGACATTACTTAATAGGTCATGTATGATAATAACTAAGTATGTTAACAGACCGTCATAAATTGTAGAACTTTCATTTGATGTTAAAATATTTGTATTGTTTATCTGTATATGTGTACAAATCTCGTGAATATAGTGTATAGGCGTATTCAAATAATATATTTATTATATAATTAAAATTTTGACAAAAAGAAAATGCACTAAAAATACAATTATTACGAATAACTCGAAAACTACTTCACATATTAACTAATTTAAATAGAGTCACTTAAAAAAAACAGTAGAATTGATGAACTCATCTTATTTTGAAATCGGTTAGACACTTGATCGGTACATTTTTTCATTTTTTTTTTGAGGCAATCATGGCGCAGCGGCGTCTGAAAACTCGTCAGTTAAGTTGAGTGGTTTTAGATTCGATTCCCACTCGGGGAAACATTTATATTTAAACTATTTTCACTTCCATGTCAACACAACACGCGGCGTTAAGTTCCACCATTTAATACGCAATATCTCGACTTTAGGCGGAACGGAGCGAACGGAGCGTTTTGACACTAGATTCTCTCTCTTCTATTGCGAAAAAGCGATTGTAAGAAAATAGTATATACATGAAAAAGAAGTATAAAAATTTCACATCGGCACTTGAACTTGCGACCTTTTCGACAACGCCCTCACTGTATAACTGTTACTCTTACGGTTCTCACAAATATAATACACAGGTCATTAGTAAAAATAACTTTTTGATTGATTTAAAAATAATTTGTTAGAAAGTTTATTACATGTATAATCAAATATGTACTAAATATTATTTGAGGTCTAGGAACGGCGTGCTTCACTGCTATTAGTAATGAACCTAAACGAGTGTCAAAACACTCTGACTTAAAAAAAGAGAAGTTTGTCAGTTCGACTGTTTTTATGTGAGTTACCGCATAACTTTTTAATGGGTGGACTATCCTTGATTATACTATCTTTGATTATTTCTTATAGCTGGGTGGCTATCCCTACCCATCCTTTTCCCAGAATGTGGTGGTTCATATAGCGGACTCCCGTGGCTACTACATTGTCTCCTCCCATATAATTTACCCTCTAGGCTAGACACGCATTTACAGCTCTTCTGGTAAATATCTATGGGCGAAGGTAACCACTTACCATCAGGTGGTCCTTCAGCTCGTTTGCCTCTTTTGATCAGTAAAAAAAATGCAGTAACAAAAAATGAAGTTTTTGAAGTATATTAAACGACTGAAGTTCGAGCTAAAACAAGCTAAAATAATTTTAATAGTAAAATATCGAACATACAAATTTAATGAAACACATAACCCTTTTATCTCCAGTCGAGTAAAAATATATGAAACGCCAGATGTTCATCAAAAGATCATCGACCTCACTGCTTAGGTCATAATGTACTAAAATATTCGCAGTACTATTCTAATTGCGAATGACACACTTTTAGATTTATTGTTTATTTCTAATTGTAATGGCGTGAATAAGTTGATAAGTCGAAAATGTTTGTATAATGAGATTTGCATGTATTTCTTTAAGTTATTTTAATAATTCTTTACCTAAATATGTTTCATTTGCTTAAAACTTTTGTACTTATGTCAGTTATTTTACTATTTTTTTAGCTTCACGTTTTATCCCGTATGTAGCAGAGAAGGCAGATGGAACCAGAGGACCTATTGTTAAAACACTCCGGTCCCTTTTAACATTTTCGTCCCCCACTTTCAATGAATAGAGCAATGCCGCAATACCTCAATTCAGCGGAAAAGTGAGAAACGGAAATGTTAGAAGAGTACTGTCTATCTGAACTCTAGGTTCTCTGGTTCCCTCTGCCTACCCTGCTATATGCGAAATACAGCGTAAAGCTAAATAAAATGTCCACTTTCATAGTAACAACTATCACGTAGTAACTGCCCCTTATAACTTAATTTGCAAAAGTTACCAACTACCTATTAGAATCACATAATTTTGGTCATAACTTGGTTTTTAATGGGCTTAGGTATTAAAAAGATGCATAAATATGAAATTTCAATAAATAAAAAAAATATTATCAATTGGTTTCACTTTTATAGGTCACCCATGCTAAGCGTTACGTAGGTTCATTACATATTAAAATTATAATTAGGCCACAATCGTAAACTAAGCTTGAGAAATAAGTTCCAGTCTTTTATTATAGGATAAAGAAATATTTATTTGTTATTAGATGCATTAGTTTCAGACATATATTAAAGAATTAAATTTACAAACACAAAAACCATGCAAACCTTGTTAAATATAATATTAACCTGAGAACCTAGTGTTAAGACATTCCGTTCCCCACTTTCCGCCGAATTGAAGCGGAACTCAACGCCGCAGTTTGCCTTGTTACTAAGCCCAGTAAAAGGAAAATACTAAACTCAACGCCTTGTTACCAGAGCGAGGAAATGAAAGTACAAAATATTATTTAATATTTTAATTTTCTAGAGTAGGAATCGAACCCACAACCTGTCGCGTTTACAGTCGCACGCTTGTGCCTCTGCGCCACGATAGGCCTAACTAAGTACGGAAGTTATAAATAACTATAAGTTAAGACAGTTAATTATGAAGTAACGGTTAAAAGTAACCTAAATATCGGTCGGGTAAACCCCTAGATTAATTAATTTTATACCGTAATAGTTTCTAATTATGTTTAATCTGTCATAATCCACGCGCAGTGGGACTGTGTTGGACTGTTGTTTGAACCTTGGATTCGACTACCATTTGGGGTAACGAATATATTTCAATGGTTTAAATTTCTTCGTTCTGGTAAGACAAAGCGTGGCAAACGGAAAATATGCTAGCGTAGTGTCTTGGCACTAGATCTTCTATGACCTGCTGTGGGGAAAAAGTGTGAGTTTCTGGTCATAGATAGAAAAAGCTTAGTGATAAATTACTCCGCACTCTACATTGCTTTCATTTTAAATTCATAAAACATTCTACTGGTTGACGTTTATACCTAATATATTATATAGAAATTATATTGTAAATATATTGTAAAAAAACTCCTGTCGTGGCGCAGAGGCACAAGCGTGTGACTGAAAACGCGACAGGTTGTGGGTTCGATGCCCACTCCAGGAAATGTCAAATTTACTATTTTCATTTCTTGGGTTTGGTAACAAGGCAAAGCGCGGCGTTGAGTTTCGCCACTCAACACGCAATGCCTCAATTTGGCGGAAAATGGAGAACGGAAATGTTGAAAGAGAATGGAGTGTCTTAACACTAGATTCTCTGGTTCCCTCTGCCTACCCCGCTATATGCGGGATACAGCGTGAAGTTTATATTGTAACTGATTTCATTTCTCCTGTTCTTCTAAGACAAAGCGCGGCATTTAACTCCACCAACACACAATGTTTCAAGTTGATCGGAAAGAACGGAGTATCTTAACACTAACTGCTCTCTTCATATTCTGCTATACAGTAATGACTGCAAAGCTAATACATAAGGAAAGGAGTTGGAAAAAAAAATATTTTTTTTATTATTTTACTTATTTATCTTTTTTTTTTAATTTTCCTATTAAAAATTAAACTGAGCAAGTACTATAACATAAGTAATACATAGACTCAAAAAGATGACTGGCAACCGTATACCCATGGGATGAATGCGACACAAGTCGTACTTGAACGGTCGCAGCTTCAAATACTCCAAAGCGTTTTCTGTTTCTTTCAACAGGATAATATCTGAAAAAAAAGTAGGTAAATTAAAAAAAAAATTACATATTTTTTTGCAATTTCATGCTTTATCTAGCTTAAAAAGGCCAGAGTTAGTATCAAGACGTCACTTTCGCCGCCATTGTGCTTTAATTGGCGGAACTTAACATCGCTTTTCGTCTTACCAGAGCGGAGAAAAATGAAAATACTTTAGTATAAAATTGCAAATTTAAAATAGATTGCCGAATTTTTTTTCTTTTAACTTCACGCTGTGTCCCGCATATAGCAAGGTAGGCAGAGGGAACCAGAGAATCTAGTGTTAAGACACTCCATTCTCTTTCAACAATAGCCGAATTTATAAGTATATCTTTAAAAAATCTAAAAAAAATAAATTATATAATAAGTTAACTAAAGGTATGAGCCGTAGTGATTAGAAAAACTATTATAACGGGTCACCAATGTACCTCCGTTCCCCGCTTTTTTAGTCACACTAGCGCCACCCGAGGCAATGAGTTTCGAAACTCAAATTATCTATTCTTTGGCGTTTTAATTCCCGCCAAAGGTGGACAAAGAGTAATTCTTACTATAGTCCCCTTTAAGTGGATGATAATAATTTGCGGAAAAAAATGTAAATTTTACATAAATTGAGTTGAATCACAAATTGTAAGTACATATTTTTATATTTACGGAGGTGATATCACAGTGGATTTAAAGGCGTTGCCGTTCGCAATATATATTGAATGTATAATTTTTCAGTATTATTATCATGAAGTCGTAAGTTAGCATTTGCTAATAATATTTTTTACCCACATTATAAGGTATTTAGTTTTGAGATTTGAGGTTATCTTTAAAGATTTGAATTCTCTTGTTTGAGTATTTTCCCCCGTTTTCATTATCTTTGAACCCGCCTTTGCCTTTTCGTTATGAGCTTAAAGTGTAACACTTCAATTCAGAACTCTAACGGATCACTTCTTAGAATTCACTTTTCAGAATGAACCCTCATTTTTTATATTTTCTTCTTTCCCACCCATACTTTAAATATGGTTAATATGGTAGTTCCGATAGCGATACTACTACATTGTCCTCCCCATCCATCTGTATCCTCTAGGTTGGCAACGCATCTACAACGTCTCTGGTGTTGTAGATGTTCATGGGCGAAGGAAACCATTTAACTCGTTTGTCATCCGTTATCCATTAAAAAAAAAAGTAAAGCGAGTACACCGCCTACCGTTTTTACTACCTTAAGGTTGCCTGGCAGAGATCACTTACAGCGATAAGGCCGCCTGCTGTACATTTATTTATTTTTTACTTATGTTTTGTTTTGTTCTCTGTAATTTTGGAGTACAATACGATTTTAACAAAAATAATATAAAATATACCTTTATATAAAAATAAGCGAGCGAATAAGAGATTTTTTATTCCATCCACTTTGTTTTTGGTAAGTTCAAATAAAATCATTGGTAGAGATATTTGTGTAATAGCAAATAGTAATGAAATTGAAGCTGTTATTGTACTAGTTTTGATGGTGCCCTGAAATAGATCATAGTTAATATAATATTAGATATTTATAATAAATATATTTAGTATTTTCATTTTCTCGCTTTGGTAGCAAGGCAAAGCACGTCCATTCGGCGGAAAATGGGGAATGGAAATTTTAAGAGAACGGAGTGCCTTAACACTAGGTTTTCAGGTTCTCTCTGACTACTCTGCTATGTGGAATAAAGCAAGAAGGTTTTTTAGATCATCGTGGCAGGTTAAGAAATGAATCTACTATCATCACGCAAAAAACAAAGAGACACTTCTGAATTGCATGAACTTTATGTGAAAAAGGACATTTAGAATAAGTAATATTTCTACCCAATATAATTATTAGAAATGTATAGCTGTAATAAATAAAAATTGTATACTTACACTGTTTATAACTGCATATATTATATTGAAGAACGACACAACTGATTTCAGAAAATACATGAATACTGTCGACAGATACTGAAATTAAATAAAATAAGTTATGAAGTAAAATATAATATTCCCACTCCAGAAAATGGATTTTTTCATTTCCTAGGCTTCGTAACAAGGCAAAGCGCGGCGTTTAGTTCCGCCACCCAGCACGCAATGCCTCAATTCGGTGGAAAGTGGGGTATGGAGTGTCTTAATACTAGGTTCTCTCTGCCTACCCTGCTATATGCGGGATACAGCGTGAAGCTATGTATGTATAAGAAAAAAGTTACTTAAAACAGTTACTTAGTCCTAAGTGGGAATCGAACCCAAACTAAACGCGTTTACATTATATATATATTAACAATAGTTTTTGTTTTGGCTAGGATTTCATAAATTACAGCGTCTTAAAGTTTGAACATTTTTAAAATTTGCGTTCCGTCGATATCGGCTGATGATGTATCTCCGATCGCAGGTGGTGCAGTGTGCGGTGTGGCGGTGTGCGTGTTGTTACGTTGTACATGTAAACGTTTGTTGTTGTGTGTTGTTGTGTAAGTTTGCAAGCGACGTATCGCCTCGTGACGTCACACAGTAGCACGACTGAGGATGCACTTTAACACTTAATATCTCAGTCACTTTTGAAGATAGAAAAAAATAAAAATAAACGCTAAACTTATTTATTTAATAATGTTTATTTACCCATATCGGAACTTCATGATCCAATGTCTCAATATATCCCACCATTAAATTATACACTTCCAAGCATTTTTTCATATCATTTATTTTATTACTGCTTCTATCTTCAATTACGTTCACAGTACATAAGTTACTTTCAAATTTACACTTGAGTATTACCATTCTTTGATATAAAATATCAAAAATTTGCAATTTTACATAAAAATCGACATATAAAGCCGTTATAAGCAATATGTTTTCACAATATGGTACACTAAATGGAGCTAAAGGAGATAAGTGAGCGAAATTCCATAACCTAACTAAATACATGGCGGCGAAAAAAATGAATATTATCCATGATGTGTTATTATGTTTAGTTTTCAAAATATTACCACTAATTTTGAGAATTTTAAACGTTTTTCCCATAAAATTCCCATGAAATATTAACGCGGCTAGAACATTCATCATATATTCAGATGTGTTATAAAAATATATACTATGATAATGAACCGCTTCCAAACCATACTTTATAAAAACACAAAGAATAATAATGTTTATTATTGTACAATAAATAAACGAAAAATTTCTTAGATATTTCGATTTGCCAAAATTATAATGGTAGCCGAAAATTGTACGTAAAATTATCATTTTTTCCATATACAGTATGTAGTTTGATGTTAACATATTTATGTCACAAATCGAAATTTATACTGATCGAAAGTGAAGTAACACATTATAGATATACATCGAGTGCTTTGTTCATTGCGTAATTTTTAGGGTACAGTGGTATGAAAATGAAATTTAATATGTTATAATTTATATGTGTAATAATTTATTTTTTAATAATAATAATTTTTGTTTGGTGGTAGGAGGTTCGTCCTCCGTCTGGCTCGCGACCACTATCATGTCAAAGACGAACCGCCAAATATCTTATGATGTGTTCCGGTTCGATGGCATGTAAGCCAGGTTTTCCCCTATCCCACCCATCCTTTCCCTAAAATGTAGTGGTTCCGATAGCGGACTACTACATTGTCCTCCCCTTCCATTTGTATCCTCTAGGTTGGCAACGCATCTACAACGCCTCTGGTGTTGTAGATGTTCATGGGCGAAGGTAACCACTTACCATCAGGTGGTACTTCTGCTCGTTTGCCATCAGTTATCCATAAAAAAAAAAAAGAAAAAAAAAAAACATTTTATATTAGAGTATATAAGTAATAATCAACATATAGTACTAACAAAAAATGAAACCGAATTCCGTAAAAAGTAAAATTATTACGAATAACTCAAGAACAACTCGTGAAATCTTAACTAAATTTAAATGAGATCATATCAAAAATACTGTAATATGAAAAAAACTGTTCATCCAATAAAAAATGCTGCGGTTAGCACAAATACAAAAATTGAGAACTGAGAACCTCCACTTTTTTTGAAAATCAATTAAATAGTGAATGAAATGAAAACCACAACTCTATTTTATCTGCTTTTATAAGCTTTTATTATAATATTACTAGCTGTACCTGGCGCGCGTTGCTACGCCAACAACGATACAGTAGTTTATGTGTTCATCGATATACAGACAAACATTCATTTTTATAAAAAAACATATTCATAAAAACGTAATATAAAAATTTAAATGCAGCAGGATTCGAACCCGCGCCTCTTGGAAACCGTCCAAGCGCTCTGACCACTAAATATTTTATAGGTTTTCTAAATATGTTTTTCGTTTCCTAAGTGCGTGATTAAAACTTTAAAACTTCAAAAATATTCATTTTTATATATTCCTGTGTATATTTCTCTGATTTTCATGACAATCTGTTGAACGGGGCAGAATTACACAGTTTAAAAAGCCAGCTCCACCTGGTGGCGAGTGGCATCAAAGAGCATATTATACAAACCTTCTCCGTGGAAAAATACATGTATATACCAATTTTCAATAATAATCGGTACAATAGTTTTTGAGTTCATCTATGACATACAGTCAAACATACATTTTTATATATATAGATTGAACTACATATAATGCTAAGTGGGTACTATTTAAATTATACTAATGTACCTTTAAGTGATTACTTTTATTGATTAACAAAGAGTCTGTCTGGTTAGTTGAATATAAAGACATGGTTTTTATTAATATTATTATCATTACAAGCATATCTCCTGATTTTTGTGGAAAAAGCAGAGAGAATATAGAAATTGGATAATTTTCTCCACTTTCCGCTTGCTTTGTGAGCATTGAATTGAAAACAAAATCAAAATATTCTTTATTCAAATAGGTTATTACAAGAATTTACGATCGTCAATTAACATAAAGTCAGTATTATCAGTCCAACCGGAAGCTACCACCGACTCGAAAGAAAGTTCTGCTGAGAATAGTCGGCGAGAAACTCAACAGTTCTTTTCGAATATAATCTTACTATAAATTCAGAACTGTGATAAGTCTCCCGAGTGAGCATCAATATCTTTTAATTCCACAAATTAACAAAAGTATGGTATTCCTGGACAGAATAATACACTTACATTAATAATATGTCTTTAAGAATGAAGAGAAAAATGTGTCGTGACACTAGGTTCTCTCTACCCGCTAAATGTATAAAAAAATCAACATTAACAAGGATTCGACTGAAAACTGAGCACATAGTGAATAAGAAATATTAAAGGTTAAAAAGATAAAATAAATATTGTGATGCAGTGACAGTGTAAACGCGACTAGTTTTGGGGTCAATTCCCACATGAATTTATTTAAATTATTCTCGTTTCTTTGCTCTAGTAAGACAAAACACAACTTTAATTATCAAAAACCTCTTAATAAATCAATTTTTCAAAAAAATTATTCAGATGAAAATGCAGAGTTTAAACGGGTTCCTTAAGTGGCGGAACTCAATGCCGCGATATTTCCTTTTAATACTAATTATTACAACTAATTACAATATAATAATTCACCTGAATGGGGATTAACCACACCATCGCATTAACTGTACCATTTTAATCGGCTCCAACAAAAGGAAGAGGTTCTCGATTTGACCGGAGTGGGAATCGAACCCACAACCTGTCGCGTTTAGAGTCGCACGTTTGTGCCTCTGCGCCACGACAGGCGACAATGTTACTTTATTGTGCATTTCATTTAAAATTGGTTAAAATTTGATAGAATTTTAATTATAATTCTTACGCCACTATTTTTAAAATCTCAAAGAAAAAATTAATTACCCTCAAAAATAATAAAATGCTTATTTCAGTAGCGGTTATACAAGCTGTTACATCTAAATTCCCTTTTCTCTATATATAGTCAAAGTGAAGTGTCAAAATATCAAGAAACCGGCGACAGGTCCCTTGATAGGTGAAAGATAAACAAGCGCGCGCGACGAGTGATTTGTGTTCACGTTTTATAAATACATATATTTACTCAGATTAATATAATGGGGAGTGGGGAACATGTTACGAAGAACTTTATTTTGGGATGAATTATTATTATTACGAATAACTTAAAAACTTTTCGTCAGATCTTAGCTAAATTTAAATGAGACTACATCAAAAACACTAGATATCACTGGCGAGGCGTCCATACTACTCGATTCCCACCGGCTTGCCTAACTTTTCAAAGTACAAGTATGAGACCTAAAAAAAAGCTCGCTAGTAAAATATGGAAGAAGAACATAGTCAAACAAGGTGTGAGAGCTAAAGAAAAAAAGAGGTCGCCAGGAAATTATTGGGCATAAAATTTCAAAAAAACAAGCTCTGACATCTTATAGACCTAAAAAAAGGTCATCGCCAAAATTCGATAGTGTAATTACTAAATACCTTGGCATCCTATACCGGTTTCCCTTAATATATCAGCTTCCCTAAAAATTACCGGCTTCCCTAAATATATATACCGGCTTCCCTAAATATACATCGGCTTGCCTTAATTTACCGGCTTGCCTAGCTAAAAGTTTCACCTCTCGCCACCGCTAGATTATAAAAAAGAATCATTAAAATTCACCCACCCAGTTCACCCAGTAAAATGTTATGTGGTAACGGGCATAGAAAATACAGTGGTATTAATAACTTTATCTTTTTTGAAGTCGGTTAAAGAGGGAATTTAGATGTAACAGATAGTATAACTTTTTGGGGCTGATACCAAAATAAGCATTTCATAAGTTAAAAAGGACAATTTTTTCCTTTGATATTTACTTTAAAATTTGTAAATTGTGACAAAAAAGACTAAAAACACTTATGATTCTTTAGAATTTTTAAGATACAACATTCCAAATATCTTCCATATTTTATATAGTAAGAAACGATAAACCAAGTTTGCCATGCCATATTCGACTTTTCATATTTAGATAATTATTTTATGGTCCATATTATTTTACGAATGTATTAGGCCATCAGTGGGTTCGATTCCCGCTACACCAAGTACGTACATAATTATATTTAAATTATTTTGATTCCTGTGCTGTTGTAAGGAATAGTGGCGTCGAGTTCTGCTATTCTAACTTGACCGAGAAGCGGAGAACAGAGAGTTTTAACTCTAGGTTCTTTCTACTATGGATAAAAAAGTATGTAAAAAAAAAGCTTCACGCTTTATAATGAGTGAACCTCGTGCCAAGAGACTCTGTTTGTCGCTTTCCGCCCGAATTAGAGACATTGCGTATTTAGTAGCGGAACTTCTCAATCCTAACTATCCTAACTTCTCTTTCCAAACATCTCTATCCTAGAGCGGAAAAATCATAATAATCAAAATATAATCATTCCCTCCCGAGTGGGAACCGAACCCACAACCTATCGCGTTTACACTGTGTATAAAAAATAATAAAAGGTCTATAATAAACTTCTAAAGAATATATGTATTTTCAAACAAATTTATTCTATTTCAGGATACTATTATGACGCTAATGTATGGAATATAATATTGCTGATGTCCACACGGGAAGTTGTTATAGCAGCCTCACGCTTATCCGGAGCTTACCACCACTGAGTCAATGGACAATTCTGCTGAGAAGAGCCTTTATCTGTACTAGTGTCCCCGTTGACGCGTTAACAACGCGTTGCCTTGCAATGTTGCCTATATGTCACTTTATATAAACATGCATGTTAAACCATGGTAATGTGTGTAACATTTATTTTATTAATTTAATATACTTTTTATACTTTATTTTAAAAAGATATTATCATTGTGATAAGTGTGCCAAGTTTCATGTTCCTTCGTCCGCATAATTTTTGTAAAAAGGATACAAAAATTTTGCTTCACGTATTAATATCAATACTTGATATCTTTAATGGAAAGCAAACGGAGTGTCCCTCTGACTACCCTGCTATGGGAGATAAAGCGTGGAGCTTTTCTATTTCATCTGATTTGAGATTTGAACTCTAAATATCACTTACTATAGTTCAAATTTGAAAAATAAATACACGGTAGAAAAGAGTTCAACCTAAATTGAATTAGTAACTATAAAAACAGTATATAAAATTGTTCTATAATATTTAGTATTTTCATTTCCTCGATCTGGTAACAAGGCAAAGCGCGGCGTTGTGTTCCGCCGCTCACTACCCAATGCCTTGATGCCTTAATTCGGCGAAAAGTGAGGAACGGAAATGTTAGAGAACGGAGTGTCTTAACTCTAGGTTCTCAGGTTCCCTCTGCCTACCCTGCTATGTGCGGGATACAGCGTGAAGCTAAACAAAACGGTTAAAGACGGTTAAAAATGGTTAAAGTTAATTAATTTTAAACTTATATTAACTCTATGCTATTTATAAATAAGTTATAGTATCGTATTGCAACTAATGCATCCGACGGGATGTTACGTACTATTTACGTGTACGATTTAAATAGTTAAAACTTTTTATGTTCATTTTATTTATATATGATTATTTTAAATATTATTAATGTAAAATTTAGGGTCTTGGGTTTGGTATCAAGGCAAAGCGCGGCGTTGAGTTCTGACACTCAATACGCAATGCCTCAATTCTTTGT
>JAKGSA010000819.1:0-11187 GCA_033558755.1 Philaethria dido
AACTGTGTCGGAAGGTTGTCTTGTATTGCGTTAGCGATACTTGTATAACAGAGAACTTCCGTATAACATTGTGATATGCGACTGTCGGGGTTCGGTAAGCTCTATGGGCTACTGATAACCGATGTCGGTGGCGCGACCCAACGTTGCTTTGCATCACTGAAGCCGAATGTGTTTGGCTTAGGTGAACCGCTGTAGTGGCGTTGGTCGGTTATATCATGTCTACTGTTGTCTTGTGGTAGTGTAAGCGAAGCGAGTTACTTACGAATATAACAATAATGGATCTTAACCGCGAGACGTATCATGAGCCAATTTACTAATATTATTTAGTTATAGAGAAAAAAAAAATTGAGAGGTGGAAAACGTTACATAAAATCTTAATAACTATTAAAAAATAACATTTGACTTACAGTATGACCAAAAAATGTTTTCTGCCAATAATTTTCTTGCCCGTACATTTCCGAGGCAAGCGCTTCAAATGCGTCAGTGGTTAATATTAAGGAGCTCAAGAGACTGTTTGACATCCGCTTATCTAAATCGATATAAAAATTAGATTAATGTTATAAATAATTAACATATATTACGAGGCCATCGTTCGTCATTGAATCTGCGGCGGTTGTAGGTTCGATTGTCACTCGGGGTAATGATTATACATACATACATATATACCTTCACGCTGTATTCCGCATATAGCAGGGTAGGCAGAGGGAACCTAGTGTCAAGACACTCCGTTCCCCATTTGCCGCGCAATTGAGGCATTGCGTGCTGAGTGGCGGAATTCAACGCCGCCCTTTGCCTTGTTATCAAACCCAGGAAATGAAAAAAAAATCATTTCCTGGAGTGGGAATCGAACCCATAACCTGTCGCGATTACAGTCGCACGCTTGTGCCTCTGAGCCACGACAGGCAGGTATGATTATATTTAAATTATTTTTATTTTTCTGTTCTAGTAAGACATAGTGCGGCGTTAAGTTCCGCCACTTGGTAAATGAAGTGGGACAGGTGGACAGCGGCGAATGTAGTGTCTTAACACTAGGTTCCTCTGACTAACCTACTATGCAGGATGAGGCGTGAAGTTACTTGATCAATATATAATATATATTTTAGGTCGTCATAGCACAGTTGACGTATGCTTGACTGAACGCACAGGTAATGAGTTTATGTCCCATGTAGTTCGGGTTCGTACGTATGAGTTCTTCGTTTTTTATTTGAGGCATTGAGTGTTAAATGGGTGAGTTCAATGACGCACGTTGTCATTTCAGAGAGAGATCATTCCCCTAAATTTTTTTTTATGCATAACGGATGGCAAACGAGTAGAAGGTGGTAAGTGGTTGAAAAAATTGGGAATTGAACCTACGAGCATCGTATTTATGGGGAGAAACTTTCCCATTGCGCTAATATGGTCTCTTGTGACGACGGTATATAAATGACTAACTAAATCAAGTTGGTCTAAAACGCAAGTTAAAAAAATAATTTATATTGTATTTGATATTTACTTTATATAAATGAGTAGCTAATGCCTGTCGCGGCGCAGAGGCACAACCATGCATTAAACGCGACAGGTCGTGAGTTCGATTTTCACTATAAGATATGGAATTTTTAATTTCCTGGGTTTGGTAACAAGGCAAAGCGCGGCGTTGAGTTCTGCCACTCAGCACACAATGCCTCAATTCGGCGGAAAGTGGGGAGCGAAGTGTCTTAACTCTAGGTTCCCTCTGCCTACCCTGCTATATGCGGGATACAGCGTGAAGCTATGTATGTATGTATGTATAAATTAGTAGTCAAAGAGAACCTAGTGCCACATTCCGTCTAATTTAGAAATATTATATGATGAGTATTCAACGTTACGCTTTATCTTACTAGTGCTTATTCACATAGCTATCATAGGGAACATATCCCTTGAGTGGAAATCGAAGTCATAACCATCACATTTATAACTAGGCACAATCTCAATGCGATACGATGGCCTCGAATATTCCACTAAAATATTTTTTTAAGTAATAAAAAAGGGAAGGTGATATTATTTGATCAACAGTCAATATGTAAACGGTACATGGTCTAAAATAATAAATTAATTTAAAAAAAAATTATTCATACTAATATTTTACAATAAAAAAAGTTTATTTTTGTGTCCTTCTTTCACGTCACACCGAAGCGATGTTATATGTAATTTTGTATCCCTTTTTACGAAAATCACGCTGACGGAGTAGCATGAAACTTGGCACACTTATAATTTGTAATAGCGAATGACTGCAGAATGATCATATTTTTACATTTATATTTAGTTTAGTCCTCAAGATCTTTTCTTCCACGTACTTGCAAATTATGGAATGATCTTCCTAGTGAGGTGTTCCCTGAGCGCTACGATTTGGGATCCTTCAAGCGTCGTGTGTACAGACACCTACACCCTAAAGGCCGGCAACGCATTTACAACTCCTCGGGTGTTGTGGATGGCCATGGGCGAAGGTAACTACTTACCATCAGGTCCTTCTGCTCGTTTGCCACCTTCCACTACAATATATATTTAATATATTTTTATGCTAAATTAATAAAATTAATGTTACACACACTGTCATGGTTTGGTTTGGTTTGGTTACTGCCATGGTTTAGCACCCATGTTTATATAAAATGACATATACGTTGCTAGGCAACACGTCAATGGGTACACTAGTTAGTTCTCCATTGAAAACGCGAGTGACGCTGCGGGTAACAGCTAGTATGTGATAAATACATAAGATTATTACTAACCGGTCCCCATGGGCATTGATATATGAATTTTGGTCCATTTTCCTATATCCTATATATGCATATATAACGTTTTCATCAATTATAGTTTATTTTTAACTGCACTTTATACACCATTGATTTCACATTGAAACTCGTTTGTGTTGACAATCGTTTGTCAACTGATGTTTTTTTTGTATAGCGTAAAAAAATTCAAAAAAGTTTTTATATGTATGATAAATTACCCAATAATTTATGGTATGGTTGTATAGTCAAAAGTGAATATACAGTGGACAGCTCAAACGTTTTTTTACCCGACTGTCAGAGGAGGGTTATGATTTTCGCGCGCGTGTATTTTTGTAATATTCTTTATTACCTCATATCTTACAAACCCCTGCACCGAATTATATAATTAAGGTGACGTTAGATAGGTATTGATACTCCAAGTGTTCTTAGATATGTGACGTCACTCTTAATTCAATAGGACGCCCTTTAGAGGCAATTACGTCATGAATAAAAGATAAAAATCGTTGATGGGTACCGTGTGGGGTACCAAATGAAAGGACTCAATTACCTCATTTCAAATATATAACACATAAGTTATATATATTATATATATAGCTTTTATAGCTTAACTTTATTTTTATTTGCTTCCCAAATTTGAATTTCCGTTCCTCACTTTCCGCCGAATTGAGGCATTACGTGCTGAGTGGCGGAACTCAATGCCGCGCTGAGCTGCCTTGTTCCCAACCCAGGAAATGAAAATACTAAACTTACATTTACTAGAGTGGGAATCGAACTCACAACCTGTTGCGTTTACAGTCGCACGCTTTATTATCATGCTTTATACTGCAAAATAATCAAAAAGAATCTTCCGAGAGAGTGTCGAGACACTCCGTTCTCAACCTTTCAGAAGAAATTAACTATCAATAATTTTAAATACCTACATAAATACATATATTTTTATTTTTTCTGTTCGGTTCTGCTTTTCTTTGGAACACAATTTGACAGCTGTCAGTTGATACATTTGTCTAAGGATTTCATATCCAAAGTGATATCCGTGACAAGGTCATTGAACTGTAAAGGACATGTAGAAATTTCCTATAATATATTGCTAGTAAAATACAAAGGAAGTATAAAAGAAATATGAAACGCCTCTCGTGGCGCAGAGGCACAAGCTGTAAACGTGTGGGTTCGATTCCCACTCCAGGAAATGTTAGTATTTTCATTTCCTGGGTTCGGTAACAAGGCAAAGCGCGGGGTTGACTTCCGCCACTCAACACGCAATGCCTCAATTTGGCGGAAAGTGGGGAACGGAATTGTTGTAAGAGAACGGAGTGTCTTAATACTAGGTTCTGAGGTTCCCTCTGCCTATCCTGCTATATGCGGGATATAGCGTGAAGGTAAAAAAAAAAGAAAAAATAAACGTTAGTAGGAACTTATTGATATATCATGGTCAGTGGCAGATTTACTAGCAGGCTGAGTAGAGTATAGCCTAGGGCGGTAAATTAAAAAAAATTGACAGTCCTTAAAATATGCGTAATAATATAATAAGCGTGTGGCTGTAAACGCGACAGGTTGTGGGTTCAATTCCCACTCCAGGAAATGAAATTTTTCATTTCCTGGGTTTGGTAACAAGGCAAAGCGCGGCGTTGAGTTCCGCCACTCAACACGCAATGCCTCAATTCGACGGAAAGTGGGGAACGGAGTGTCAAACACTAGGTTTCCTCTGCCTACCCTGCTACATGCGGGATACAGCGTGAAGCTATAATATGTATGTATCTACTTTTCTTACTATTTGCTCTATTTATAATCTGTTTTGTAAGCTCTTTGGTATTTCTTTTATATATTTCACTTGTGCAACCTATTTATACGAGTATAATTTAGAAACTGATACTTCTTGAGGATAGGTACGGTATAAAAAAACCAAGAACTTAACTGCTTATACAAAATCTTATCAATAAAGTTTTATCTATATCTGTTCAGTAGTTTTTGCGTAAAAGATTAACAAAAATTCCACTTCACGAGCTTCTGCAATTGTAATATTATGTTACTGGGATTTAGTGACCATCAGAGTGCAGTGGAACTGCGAATAACTGTAAATATGAGGTAGTGAATTCGATACTCTTTAAGGAGAACGATTGCATTTAAATTATTTCAATATTCCGCTCTAGTAAGACTAAGGACAGTGTTGAGTTGAATCCAGTCTCGACTTAAGATAGTCGAGAACGGAGTGTCTTGACACTTCCTAATACGATTACAGAACTTGAAAATATTGGCAAAATGTTACAAAAAATCTTATACTGAAAGCCACAGTCTGATTAATAATGATTAACAGCAGTACTGTTCAATCATCCATGACGCAATTATGTACGTGGCCTATAATTTGGTTGCAATTATGTAAATTGTAAATTTCTTCAAATAAAAATCAAAGAAAAATAATGTGCCTATTTATTCTAATAATATTTCCAGTCTCACGGTTTTTTCCTTCTAGTTTCAAAATTTTCCACTATTCATTAACAATTCAGACATAGAATGTTGAATTGCGGAACTCAGCGCCGCGCTCTACCTTAACACAGCCGAGAATTGAAAATAATTTATATCAGTGTGATAACATTTCACGCTTACTACTATTGTCCCCGTTGACGCGTTAATAACACGTCCCTATATGTCACTCTATATAAACATGGATGTCAAGCCGTGGTAGTGTGTGTTATAGCTTAACCATATGGTAAGACTGTTTTCCATAGCTGAGGTACTGTTTCTCTCTAGTTAGTGAATAATAGTGATGTATGTACATATGTGGGGAATGGAGTGTCTTAACACCTAGGTCTTCTCTGCCTACCCTGCTATATGCGGGTTACAGCGTGAAGCTATGTATGTATATATGTATGTATGGCTTCACGCTGTATCCCGCACATAACAGAGGCCGCCAGAGGGAACCTGAGCATCTAGTGTTTTGCCGTGTTACCAGAGCCAGAAAATGAAAATACTAAATATTCATTTAATATTTCCATTTCCCGCAGTGGGAATCGAACCCACAACCCGTCGCGTTTACAGTCGCACGCTTGTGCCTCTGCGTCACGACAGGCGTTAATACAGAAATAAATACTGTATATCTAATACTATTATAACATATTTCAAGGTAATTTATATACATATGAAGTACAAGTATGTAACTGGCATCAAAAGAAACAGCTCTTTGTAATGTATGGAAGCCCTTACGTACATGAAAGGACCACGCTTTTCATATTTTTGTATGGAAAATACATGCATTTTTATGGTAGAAACGTGTTTGATTGATATATTTATGTTATGTGTATGCTTTTATATGAGATGTGGTCTATTTCAGATTTGTTGCGATGCTAAAATACCGCGATATATTATATGTTCTTATTTTTGAAGAACATACATACATACATACATAGCTTCACGCTGTATCCGGCATATAGCAGGGTAGGCAGAGGGAACCTAGTGTTAAGACACTTCCCACTTTCCGCCGAATTGAGGCATTGCGTGCTGAGTGGCGGAACTCAACGCTGCGCTTTGCGTTGTTACCAAAGCCAGGAAATGAAAAATTTCATTTCCTGTCGCGTTTACAGTCGCACGCTTGTGCCTCTGCGCCACGACAGGCGTTAGGCGTTTTTGAAGAAATTAACTTAAAATATTTTTTTAGAAAACATATAAAAATTGAACGTAGCAGGATTCGAACCTATAGCTCCTGGAAACCGTCCAAGTGCTCTGACCGCTAAGCCATGTGTATTTGTCTAGCTGTGTCGAAATTCTTTTAAGCATGTTACAATTTAACAACAACTTAACTAGATAATAACTAAAATTGGGATTGCATTTGGTTTCCAAGAAACGCAGGTTCGAGTCCCGCCGGGTTCATTATTTTTTATGTTTTCTTATAATGTTTTTCCAATACAAATTAAAAAAATAACTTAGTTTTATCATTTATTTCTATTGTACTATATTTAATTTGAGGCCATCGAGGCACAGTGGTATTGTAAATGTGATTGGTTGTGGACTCGATTCCCACTAAGGTATGTTACTTTGTATAAACGCATTCCAAGAGACGCAGGTTCAAATACTGCTACGTAATTTTTTTTATACGTTGAATCTTGGTTAATGTTTTATATGCTTTACAAATTCATACTTTTACCGCAGGCAGGCAGAACATTTTAGTTAGGCAAGCCGGTAAATATTTTAGAGAAGCCGATGTATATTTAGGCAAGCCGGTAATTTTTAGGGAAGCCGATATATTTATGCAATTTTATGCCGAATATTTTCTTGGCGACCTTTTTTTTCAGCTCTCACAACTTTTTTGACTTTGTTGTCGAATGTCCACATTTTCCTGGCGAGCTTTTTTTTTAGGTTTTATACTTGTACTTTAAAGTTGTTAGCCAAGCCGGTGGGAATCGAGTTGTATGGACGCCTCGCCACTGGTAGTCAGATATGCCTAATGTTAAAACACTCCATTTTCCGCTTTCTGTTCGCATTAGAGATATTATGCGTTGTGTGACGGGGCTTAACGCCGTGCCTTATACATTAACTAACTAAATTAGCTTTACGTTTTAACCCTAGCGGGATATTCAGAGAGAACGGAGCGCCAAACGCTACGGTCCGTGCATACCTCTTTCACCATTTATACAACGTACGGTTTTCCTATATTATAATCTAACCAAAACGTTAACCTTTTATGTGCTTATAACTAATCAATGTATATTGAGTCTTAAATGGAATTTGAGCGGTTTATCCGATGTTTTATAATTAGTGGCTTGAGCGAAACCGCAAATACTTCAGAGTATTGATCGCTTTTTCTGCTAATAATTGTGAAATTACGAGATTTTACTCACAGTTTCGCTCGCGTGGTCAATTATAGTCCATACTACATACTATAATGTATAGTGCATCTATGCGTTTATTTGAAGGCTTTTTTTTTACAAGAAAGTGTCTTTTGTCCTTTTTAATATCTCTAAGAATATGTGTACACCGCAACGCCTATTGTGGCGCAGCGGCACAAGTGTGCGACTGTAAATACGACAGGTTGTGGGTTCGATTCCCACTCAAGGAAATGTTAGTATTTTTATTTCCTGGGTTTGGTAACAAGGCAAAGAGCGGCGTTGAGTTCCGCCACTCAACACGCAATGCCTCAATTCGGCGGAAAGTGGAGAACGGAGTGTCTTAACAGTAGGTTCCCTCTGCCTGCCCTGCTATATGCGGGATACAGCGTGAAGCTATGTGTGTATGTATCTTTATATATAATAAATGAAAAAAATGAAGATGTTTTTCAAATTCAAGTTCATGATTTTTATAAAGTCACTCTTATACGAGACTTATTTTGGCATAAAAAGTATAGACCAGGGGACGGATGCTAAAATTTATTTCAATATTTATTTATCGTTCTCTGCTCGTAACTTTGTTCGTGGACTTTATGACCCTTGTCATACTATTTCCATTTGCCATCCGTTATCAAACGATTAACGTCTTCACCGCATCGAAGTACTTACAAAATAAGAATAAGGTCGATACTTTTAATTTTATACTTTTTTTCTTAACTTCACGCTGTATCCCGCATAGAGAACCTGAGAACCTAGTGTTAAGAAGACCCCCCATTCTCTTTCAACAATTCCGTTCCCCAGTATCCGCCAAATTGAGGCATTGTGTGTTGAGTGGTGGAACTCAACGCCTATTATATATATACCTAATTTTTATAAAATATATACCTTCAATTTTTGTATTAATACTTACTAGGTATTTCATTTCTTTAAAAAGGGTATAAAAATATGTAACCAACACACCACAAGTCTCTTTTATCTTCTTTCCTTAATTTACCGCCTGTCGTGGCGCAGAAGAACAAGCGTGCGACTGTAAACGCGACAGGTTGTGGGTTCGATTCCCACACCAGGAAATGGAATTTTTCATTTCCTGGGTTTGGTAAAACTGGGTTGAGTTCCGCCACTCAGCCCACAATGCCTCAATTCAGCGGAAAGTGTGGAACGGAGTGTCTTAACACTAGGTTCCCTCAGCCTACCCTGCTAAATGCGGGATACAGCGTGAAGCTGTATGTATGTATGTAATATAATTGTACAAGCTTAACTAAGAATTAATCATAATAAATTATATGCTGAGACAAACCGCGGCGTTGAACAACGCCGTGACTCATCAATGATGGTGACTCGTAATAATACTATGTCTCTTTCCGAACATTCTATGCGGGATAAACCATGAAGCTACTTTTTGCTTTGCATAATTTTTCTTTCATTTCGCAGTCCACGCTCCAGTGACAAAGTTCATACAATGTACATTTAAACATTCATCCCCTAGACTATATTTGGACAAGATAATGTAACACAAGCGTTTTCACGAACGTTCCCACTTTTTCCCTAAGTTTTGGATTTGCTGAGTTTCTGTAAAAAGGGCGAATAGGCAAATAATTTGACGAGCTTTCAGTTGGCGTGTTGCCAGCGCTGTGTACCCGTGTACTGCTTGTCACGTCTGGATCATGTGCTTTGTGTAAATGACGTCAAATGTCGCTTAATTCGTAACAAGTTTACTGCTATTTTTGCTTTCTATGTGTCACCGCATTTAATTTTACTAGTGTCCCCGTTGACGCGTTAATAACGCGTTGTCTTTAGCAATGTATGTATACTCGTATGTCACTTTATATAAACATGGATGTCGAACCATGGAAATGTGTGTAACATTTATTTTGTTAATTTAATATACTTTTTATGCATTGATTTAAAAAGATATTATCATTCTGCATTCTTTCTCTATATAAACTATAAGTGTGCCAAGTTTCATGCTCCTCCGTCCGCATAATTTTCGTAAAAAGCGGTCCAAAGATTTTCGCCACACGTATTTATATATAGATTTATCGTTTTTTAAAGCAACTCAAGAGAAAAAGGCATAACTTTTTAATGAGTGAACCATTTTTGATGATTGTTTAATATTTTTTATATGATAGCTAGTGCCTTTGATGTGGTTTCATTTAAACTTAGTTAAGATCTGACTAGTAGTTTTTGCGTTATTCGTAATGAATTAACATTTTACTATATTTTGTGTGCGAAACATTTATTGCCGCCTTTTGGTTTTAAAGTTAGCTGGATTGCCATCACGTCAGACGGCATGACGCTCAGTTGACGTTGTGTCTTATATTCTGATGCCACCATGCATTATATGAATATTTCACAACTGCATTTTTGTTGTTCATTAAAAGATTTTTTTAATAGCATATAATATAAGCTTAATAGTGACTTCCACATTTCACAACTAGCGAGAGCAGCGCGACGGCGCTCTTTTTCACTGAAAGGGTGAAAAGTTTTTTTTTTAACTTCACGCTGTATCCCTCATATGGCAGGGTAGCCAGAGGGAAAGAAAACGAGAACCTAGTGTTACGACACTCCGTTCTCTTTCAACAATTCCATTCCCCACTTTTCGCTCAAACTCAACACCGCGCTTTGCCTGGTTACCAATCCCAACAAATTAAAATACTTCATTTCCTGGAGTGAGAATCGAACCCACAACCTGTCGCCCTTACTGTCGCTCGCTTGTGCCTCTGCGCCACGACAGGCGTTAAAGGTTTACCGGTAAAATAGGATTTAAAGTTTACCAGTTTATGTATATAAATATCTCAATCTTTCCCTGAATTCTAAAACTTCATTACTTGAGAAATTATTTTGTCTTGTCTTGTAAAGCCGGTTATTATTATTTTTTATTTTTTTTTCTTTTTTTTTTTTTTTATGGATACCGGATGGCAAACGAGCAGAAGGACCGCCTGATGGTAAGTGGTTACCTTCGCCCATGAACATCTACAACACAAGAGATGTACTAGATGCGTTGCCAACCTAGAGGATACAGATGGAAAGGGAGGATAATGTAGTAGTCCGCTATCGGAACCACCACATTTTGGGGAAAGGATGGGTGGGAAAGGGGGCGCAGGAGCACAAGCTTGCTACTGTAAACGCAACAGGTTGTGGGTCCGTTTCCTACTCCAGGAACTGGACTAACTATACTATGAACTATTTTCATTATCTGGTTTTGGTAACAAGGCAAAGCGCGGCGTTTAGTTCTGCCTTACATACATTCCGCCATATTTTCTGGAGTGGGAATCGAACCCACAACTGGGGCACATATGTATATAAATACATACTACTAATACAGTCTAGTTAGACTTTTGTTTAGACAAACGTAGTAGCGAGCTACAACTAGTATTTCATATATCTTTACCTAAGTAAAGCAACAAAATAGGTATAAAATAAAAAACATAACATAATTTTTGTAAACTTCTTTATTGTGATTGTCAACATTTCTTTCTTTATATCGACGTTACAATAGACGTTTTATGATAAAGCTACAGCGACGGTAAATTGTTCGTCTCCTTTGAAGTTCGTACATACACTTAAAATGTAAGGATTGATTCATATTGATGTATATGTAAAAAATATTATTTCGATATATATAT
>JAKGSA010000819.1:11289-41330 GCA_033558755.1 Philaethria dido
TATATATATATATATATATATATATATATATATATATATATATATGAAAATTAGGCGGAGAGTGAGAAATGAAAATCTTTAGAGAACGGAGTGTCTTAATACTTAGTATGCATAGAACGTGAACTTATTACCAGAGCGAGATTTTTTATGAAAAGGACAAGGCAAACTCGCGTTCGAGTCACCTGATGGTAAGTGATCCCCGCCGCCCGTGTAGCACCAGATGAGCTACAGGTGTGTTGCCGGCCTTTGAGGTGGGAGTAGGCGCGCTTTCTGAAGGTACCCATTTTGTATCGACCTGGAAACGCTGTCACAGGTAGGCCACTCCACAGTTCAGTGGCACGTGGAAGGAAATTCCTACGAAACCGCACAGTACTTGAATGCCACATATCCAGATGGTGTGGATGATATTTAAGCTTGTGACGTACTGTGCGGTTAGAAAATCCTGCGGCAGGAATCATATCAAACAGTTCCTCAGAACACTCTCTGTGATATATATTTAATGGGGCAATATGAATAACTCCTTACCACATAAAACAAATATTATTTTCCATCGCTGTACTCTTTCATTTAAACACTTAATATTATTTTATTGCAAATTGAAGCACTACTATTTACAAGTTACTTAAATATGTGACTTCATATAAGACTAAGAGACAAGTTCAACATGTAAAAATGAAATTAAAAAAAAATAAAAAAAATATTAATTTATAGTTCATTTAGATTTTTTTTGTTATTTAAATGATATTTTTTATTATACATATTTAGTATTTTGATTTCTTGGAGCGGTAATCGAACCCACAACCTGTTTCGTTAACAGTCGCACGCTTATGCCTCAGCGCCACTACTCGATGAAAAGAAAATAATTTAAATATAATTCTTCTGAGTGGGAATCAAATCCACAACCAATCGCGTTTACAGTCAAACGATGTGACTACGCCATAATGGCAAAACATATTCCAAAGTATTCATAATAACCATTTCAAGTTACCCTAAAGGTCCTTAAACTTACAGATAATTTTACCACGAAGGGGTTAGAAAAGCTACCCTCTTGAAAACTTACGTGTACCCAGTTACTTAATAATTGAGTTCATAACATCTATATCAAAATTAATTTTCATTTTCCAGTAATAGCCTGTGAAATATGTTTTTTTTTAAATATTATTGAATCCATCGTAACGCAGTAGGGCAGCGTCTGTAAACGCGGTTGGTCATGAGTTCGATTCGCATTCGGAAGAATGATTATGTATGGTTTTTCATTTCTAACGCCTGTCGTGGCGTAGAAGCACAAGCGTGCGACTGTAAATGCCACAGGTTGTGGGTTCGATTCCCACTCCAGGAAATGGAATTTTTCATTTTCTTGTTTGGTAACAAGGCAAAGCGCGGCGTTCAGTTCCACCACTTAGCACCTAATGTCTCAATTCGGCGAAAAGTGGGGAACGGAATTGTTGTAACAGAACGGAGTGTCTTAACACTAGGTTCTCAGGTTCCCTCTGCCTACTCTGCTATATGTGGGATAAAGCGTGAAGTTAAATAAAAAAAAAGAAAAAAAGTACTACCAGTAAAAAGTTATGCCGTAACACATGTACAAAAATACAATCGAATTTAGAATATTCCTGTTTTGAGGTCTGTTTTGAGGCATTTAAGAATAATTTAATTTAAAATCGACAATTACAAGTATTTTCACATTATTATTTTACACACAAAAAATGATATATTCTATATAACTTTTTTTTATGGATAACGGATGGACCAAACGAGCAGAAGTACCACCTGATGGGAAATGGTTACCTTCGCCCATGAACATCTACACCACCATAGATGTTGTAGATGCGTTGCCAACCTAGAGGATACAGATAGAAGGGGAGGATAATGTAGTAGTCCGCTATCGGAAGCACCACATTTTGGGGTAGGATAGGTAGGAAAGGGGAAAAAAAAAGTAAAAAAGACTTAAAATTTTGAAAATTAAAGAATAGTCTCTATGAAGTCACAAACCAAAATGGCAATTGAAATTTATATTGAAACCATTTTTACAACCATATCTGCGATCACATGAAAGCCTTACCATACGTCTTATAAATAAAAATTAACTATACACTTGTAATATATACAAAATTTAAATACTTCACTAAGTGTCTTTCTTGGCTTTAAACATTTAAACATTTGCTTAATTCTAAAAGTTATCAATTAAAAAATAAAGATTGCATTAAAAAGTAAAATTATTACGAATTACTCAAAAACTACACATCGAATCTTAGCTACATTTAAATGGGACCACATCAGAAGGAAGAATTCATAATTAATTCACTGAGTAAAAAGATATGTGGAACACATAAAAAATATCTACTTTTACAAAAAATAATCCATAATCTACATATGACAAAAGAAAAGAAATTTCAGAAAAGTTTACAAGGGACATGTCATTCTCATGTAAAGATCTCGGTCATTCTAAAGAGAGGAGCGCGGACAGTGTTTGTGAACGTTAATGCGCGTTTTAAAGGGCCCCTTAAGCCTACACGTTGGGTTGTAAGTCGCAGGCACTCTCTAAACTCCTCTCTCTGCAACGCGATGGGCACCCGCATGATGAATCCATGGTGCGCAAAGGAGTTTCTTCTCAGGGTTATTAAGATAATTGTAAGGTTTTTTTTTGCTAAATTTAAATAAATATTTGATATTTTTTATTTAAAATATTATATTACAGTTATAGTATACAGATGAATACGGTGTAATTAATTTTCTATCTCATTCTCTCGTAGTTTATTTATCGTGACGCGTTTTCGTTACATTGAGTTTCAAATCACAATTCTAAAGTTCACTTCGTAAAATTACATAAAGTTATATATTAATGGGTTAATATTATCTTTACTGGCAAGAAGAGTATTTTTGTAATTTGAATTATTTATATTTACAATAAGATCAATATCGATCATAGCATAAACAATAACATAATAAAAAGCCGTCTTCAAATAACATGCACTAAAAAGTGAAACTATTACGAATAACTCAAAAACTACTCATCAGACCCCTAACTAAATTTAAATGGAACCAAGTTAGAAGCACTATCTATCATTTAAAAAAAATATCACCAACTTTGGTTCACCCAGTAAAATCTTATGCGGTTACACACAAAATTTACAGTCGATTGTATCTTGTCTTTTTATGTCTATTAAAAATTGCATAAATTTATGTATTTATGCCTTTGAAATTCATCTAACTATTGATTATCTTAGTTGACAAGAAGAATATTTTCATAATCTACATCATCTACGAGTATATTTACAATATTTCAAAAAGTAATTATCATGAAAGCTTTAAATAAATAACAGAATATAATATATGTATCAAATAATCTTTTTCAATATTAAACCAACGCAATGCCTCAATTTGGCGGAAAGTGGGGACCGGAAATGTTGAAAGAGAATGGAGTGTCTTAACACTAGGTTCTCTGGTTCCCTCTGCCTACCCTGCTATATGTGGGATGCAGCGTGATGTTGAAAAAAAACCCCACCTCAATAAAATATATATTTTTGATACTTTCTGACTACCCTACGGAATAAAGCGTGAGGCTGAAAAAGACCAAACTAGAGAAGGATACGATAGAAAATTGACACAGGTATTGAATGACATTATGTATAAAATTTCCTAAATATATATACTGTAAACCGTTTTTAAGTAAAAGTACAATATTTTTTGTTAGGTAGAGAGAGGAGCGCGGACAGTATTTGTGAACGTTAATGCGCGTTTTAAAGGGCCCCTTAAACCTACACGTTGGGTCGAAAGTCGCAGGCACTCTCTAAACTCCTCTCTCTGCAACGCGATGGGCACCCGCACGGTAAATCTATGAATTGTTAAGGAGTTTCTTCTCTGTATAATTTTATGTACGTGTTGTTTTTTTATTTCATTTAAAAAGAAATTAAGTATAATATAAGGAATAAAAATGTATTTAAGTTAAAATTGTACCGCAAATATCGACATGGAGTGCGGTGAGCGAAAATGATGGTACAAATAGTGGTTTTACGGTTAACATTGTTTTAAATTGACCCAATTATATTGAAATACATACATATATATGGTATATAGGGTAATATATTGATAAGTCCTTTAACTTACGCTAAATCCCGCATATAGCAGGGTAGGCAGACGGAACCTAGTTTTAAGACACTTCATTCACCACTTTCCGCCGAATTGAGACAATGCGTGCTGAGTGGCGGAACTCAACGCCGCACTTCGTCTTGTTACCAAACCCAGGAAAATGAAAAATTCAATGGAATTCCAGGAAATGTCCTGGAGTGGGAAATCAAAATCCACAACCTGTCGCGTTTACAGTCGCACGCTTGTGCCTCTTCGCCACGACAGGCGTTAATTGTAAGCGGCGTTGAGTTCCGCCACTCAGCACGCAATGCCTCAATTTGGTGGAAAGTGGGGAACGGAGTGTCTTAACACAAGGTCCCCTGTGCCTACCCTGCTGTATGCGGGATACAGCGTGAAGCTATGTATATATGTCTGAGTAGGCATGAGACCCACAAGCCTTTTAGTCCCTAAGACGATTTATCGAAATTCTTACAAAAACGGTAAAAAACGGAATTATATATTCAAAAGACAGTCGCAGTATAGTTACTAGTAGCAGTTACTCATTAATATTTTGTTATAATTGTAACACATATAAGGTAACAATGTGGCAGGGTTTAGGTAAAATGTCGACACCGCAGAATTCATAATGCTAGCGTAATTTTCACAGTAAAATGTATTACTGCGTAAATATTTGCCACGCTAAGCAAATCGTGTGGACACGCCTTTACAAATCATTCTTTGCCTGAAAACGCTGTTTGCTTTCCATTATGTTTAAGTAAATATTAAGAATGTATCAATTAAGTTATTTTATGTAAGAAGTCACTGAGGCACAGTGGCTGACTGTAAGCGCGGTTGGTTTTGGGTTATGTTTTCATTCGGAGGAATGATTTTTGTTTATGGATAACGGATGGCAAACGGGCGGAAAAACCACCTGATGGTACGTAGTTACCTTCGCCCATGAACATCTACAACACCATAGATGTTGTAGATAAAAACCTAGAGGATATAGATGGAAGGGGAGGACAATGTAGTAGTCCGCTATCGGAACCACCACATTTTGGGGAAAGGATGGGTGGGAGAGGGGAAAACCTGGCTTACATGCCATCGATCATCCGTTCCGGCATATAGTATGGCAGGCAGAGGGAACCTGAGACATTGAGTGTTAAGATTTCGTCCTCTCAAGATTTCTGTTCGTCTAGGAATCGAACCCACAATCAAATCGCGTTTACAGTCGCACGCTTGTGCCTATGTGTCATGAATGCAGATGTAAACGGTAATTATTTAGTAAGAATGAAGAAGAACATGCTCAGGTAGTATCAGGACATCGGAAGGTTGAGTTGTGAAAGAGAGGTAAGAAAGATATATGAAGTAGAGGTAAAAGGTCCTTCGGCAACACAATATCAATGATACTAGAGAACAGTCACGCAATAAGCATGACGGGTCTCCAGGAGAGCATATATGAAGAGGCCGATGAAAGTGATGACGAATTGTTTGACATGATGCCCACGGCTACATTTCACCATCGCACCGCTCGCCATCGACAGGGAGTTCATGCTCACACTTTGGAGCCTAAATGGTCCCGAACAGTTCGATTTCAAAGGAACTTTCTTCCGCGGACTCTCCAATTGTGGAATGATCTCCCTGCCGAGGTTTTCCCAGAGGGCTACAATATGGGGTTAAGGGTAAGTGATGCCCCTGGTGTTGCAAGCGTCCATAGGCCACGGTAACCACTTACCATCAAGTGGGCCGTGTGCCTTGTTGCCACCGTCGTGGTATAAAAAAAAAAAAAAAAAGTGGACGAAGAAATATGCAGGAACCGTAGCGTTTGGGGCTTCGTTCTCTCTGACTACCCCGCTAGGGATAAAGCGTAAAAAAATCTTTTGCTGAGTATAAAATAGTAAGAAAGAGCCATAATATCTACATATGTATGCAATAATTAAAAATTATAATCAAATTATGAAGCTTCTCGTTTCACAAAAGTGTCAGAATTTCACATTTAAATTTAAAATGTAGTTTAATTTAATTTCTCTATACGCTGAAATTAGAAACATTAGAAATAATGTCCCTAATAAAGGAAAATAATAACTAGCTACAACGTACAAGGTCTTTGGACCATTAATATCATGCGGCAACAAAAGTGAATAGGTGTTATTGCGGTTGAGTGAAATTGTAGATGCAATTTTCTTTTCAAATTGCTTTTAATTTGTAAAGAAAATTGGTATTCTGATGTCGTTTCTACGTCAAAAGCATACTGCATACCAGTAACTCTTATTTCTATTGATGCTTAAAAGGTTGAGACGTTATAAGAAATCTGATAGCCAAATAAATAAAATTACAAAAAAGTGATTTCAAAGAAAACAATATTACGAATAGCTCAAAAACTACTGGTCAGATCTTATCTAAATTTAAATCGTGCCACCTCAGAAGTGCTAGCTATCATAGAAACAACGAATAAACAAAATCAGTTCACCCAGTAAAAAGTAAAAAAAAAAGCTAACACACATAAAAAATACAATGTATTTGGAAACCTCTTGTTTTGAAGTCGATTGATAAAGAACTTAGCAACTGAAACAGACAACCCAAAACATTTCTTTACACCAATTACGTATATACATTAAATTATTAGAAGGAAGTAACGTTGATATGCATCTTTAGAACTAACGAACGTCTTAACAATTTTTTAAATTATTTATTTAAAACTACGAATCACAGTAAAGACTAGCATTTACAAAGAGTTATAATACTGGAGCTTACAGACAAGTTTTTATGAACACAGCGCAATATCTTACAAGTGTAAGTGTAAGAATTTTAAATGCATTCATAATTTGGCTTAGATACTTAGTCCTAATTAACTAAAAATATATATTAAACTATATTATTATAATTAAATCGAGTCCAACATCGAAATCTTTTAAATATTAATACTTCTTATATTACCTTTAGTAATCAATATGGTTAAAAAAGAACATCTCATCAGCAGAAAAGTTAGCAATTAAAGAAGTAATTTAGAAATTGCTGGGAATATATAAGTACAGTCTTCAAACGGTAACCTCTTCAGTAAATCTGCTCTTATCGTCCAAGTTGATAACAATGGCATGTGTCCTAGCGTGACCGGATCTCACACCTCGAACCGTTTCTGAACTACTTGGACTCGATCTGGTTTCACTTCGATCGTTCTTAATACCATTCCTCGTTACTTCCGGTGGCCGTATATCACTACAGGCAGCTTCACCGGAAATCTTGAAGACGCCATTTTGTTTTTCTTCTTTGGTTTCCTCGTTTATATCTGTTCTACGTTTTGGAGAATCTGTGGTTATGTCAGTTTGGCTTTGTTCCGCGTTGCTATTATCTGTGCTCTTTGTGGGTGTGAAGTTTCTCTGTCTGTAGGCTGGTGGTGCTTCAAAGGGTAGATCTCTTCCGCTACTGCTGGATTCTTCTCCTGGTGTTACGGTACACATTAGTCTTCCAGCTACTGCGCTAAACACTGTGTTGAGTTTGAGTGGTGCCGAATCTGTATTAGCAGGTTTTCTTTCATGTGATGTGGCTGCATCTTGCATAGCAGATATCACTTTGGATAGATGAGCCCCAGGACCGCATCGTTCACGAAGTTTCTCTAACTGATTGCAAATTTTCTTGAATTCTTCCTTTAAGAAAGAAGAAAAAGATGAGTTTTAGTACGAAAAAGACAGATATGTACCGCTTTTCTCCGAAACGGATAGTTGTCACAGAGAACCTAGTGTTATGATACTCCGTTCTTCAATTTCCGCCCGAGTTCGAGATATATCATGTTAAGTTATGGACATCAACACCGCCTTTTAGTATAACAGAGTGGAGAAATATAAATAATTTGGATATATCATTTCCTGGAAAAGGAATTGAAACCACAATCAATCGTATTTACACTTAAACGTTATACCACTGCACTATGATGACGTCCAAAAAGAATATTATTTAATTTTAATACAATTTCCTACAAATATTTTTAAGCATTTACCTCTAGATCTCTCTCGGTCATGTTATCACAAAAGCGTGTGCTACGGTTGGTGGTCATTGTGTAGGTGGACTCAGCCGGTCTTGATCTAAACTTGCCGGTTTTTTCTCTGTCATCCTTTCCTTGGCCTCTAATTACCATATACGCCTAGTAACAAATAAAAATGATTAAGCAATTAAATACAGAATAAATATCACTAAGTTTCACGCATTTCCTATAAGTTGTATCGTTTCTTGGGGAAAGACTGACAATACTTGACATCTGACAGCAGAAAACCAAAGCTTACGTTACTTAATGACTGACAGACAATGCACAGCTGAAACTATTGGGCGCAAACGGCTGAAATTTAGCAAGTAGGTTTCATGGGGAGTATATAGGAGCGCAAAAGAGTATTACCCAAAATTTCTTCGGTAACGGATAATAAACGTTATTTTACATTTAGTAATCCAGGTTAACATAGTTGCGGTTACAATAGAAGGATGTGTAAACTAAATCAAAAATTGTATAGTATTCACGCTGTATCCCGCATATAGCACGGTAGGCAGAGGGAATCTGAGAACATAGTGCTAATACACTCCGATCCTCAATTTCCGCCGAATCGAAGCATCGTGTGCTGAGTGGTAGAACTCAACGCCGCGCTTTGTCAATCCCAGGAAATGAAAATACTAAACTTTTACATTTCCTGGAGTGGGAATCGAACCCACAACCTCTCGCATTTACAGTCGCACGCTTGTGTCTCTGCGCCACGACAGGTGCTTAAATAACATAAAAGAAGAATTACAGAAAAATTAACTAGCCCTGAAAGGTATACATTTTTGATTTATTCTATCTAGATGTATCTAGCAAGAATGTATTCATAAATAAACACATAAAAAATTGCAATAATTGTAAATTGTTTACATTGAATATAATGAAAGTTTCAACTTTAAGCGTTTCCATTTTCAGCGCTTTTGAATTCGAGCTATTTTTTTCGTTCGCTCGTTCGTATTCAGAAAGTTGGATACGCAATAAAACTTTTGATGGGTTTATTTATGGGTTATGAAAAATGCTTTGAGCGGAGCGTGGAGAATATAGAATTGCAGAGCATATATTGTATTAAAAAAAAACATTCATGGTATTAAATAGCGCCTGTCGTGGCGCAGATGCACAAGCTTGCGACTGTAAACGCGACATGTTGTGGGTTCGATTCCCACTCCAGGAAACGTAAAATTTATTATTTCCATTTCTTAGGTTTGGTAACAAGGCAAAGCGCGGCGTTGAGTTCCGCCACTCAACACGCAATGCCTCAATTTGACGGAAAATGGGGAACGGAAATGTTGAAAGAGAATGGAGTGTCTTAGCACTAGGTTCTCTGCTTCCCTCTGCCTACCCCGCTATATGCGGGATACAGCGTGAAGTAAAAAAAAAAATAAAGAAAAAAAAAGTTCAGATGTAACGAGTAGTTTATGAGTTACTTGTAATATATTCTTTTTTTGTTAAAATTTTAATTATTGTATAACTTACCTTACTTCCAAATATAAAACAAAGCAGCAGAGTGACAGTCAGTTGAGTGTGACAAAAGAATATTATGTACAAGAGGTCCGGGTTCGCTGGTGACTGTAGAAATAGCCTGTAACAAATAATAAAACGTCGATTTCTTTTAGCTTCACGCAGTATCCCGCATATAGCAGGGTAACTAAACCATTACATTTCCTGTGGGAATCGAACCCACAACCTGTCGTGTTTACAGTTGCACGCTTGTGCCTATGCCACGACAGGCGTTACGATATCATTGTCACTACTAAATTTATTTTAGTGAACAAGTGGTAAATTACTAGCATGCGAGTATAATGTTCAAAAAGTGAAGCATACTTCTTTTCATTTTGAATAAAATTATATGACCTTGAATACGCAATTTTCAATACAAAACTCTCCTTTATTTTAGTTTCACGCTGTATGTCGCATATAGCAGGATCGGCGAAGATAACCTGAGAATTTAGTGTTAAGTTCCCCACTCTCCGCCGAATTGAGGTATTGCATGTTGAGTGGCGAAACTCAACGCCGCGCTTTTGAAAAATTCCATTTCCTGGAGTGGGAATCGAATCCACAACCTGTCGCGTTTACAGTCGCACGCTTGTGCCTCTGCACCACGACAGGCGTTAAATATAATAAAAACGGAGTATATATGGGGAACGGAGTGTCTTAAGACTAGGTTCCCTCCGCCGTGATGTATGTATGTACGTATAATAAAAAGGTCACTAATTTGGTTCAACCAGTAAGAAGCTACGCGGTAAAAGAATACAATGAAATTGATGACCTCCTCTTCTTTTGAAATTTATAATTTAGTCAAAAACAATTATTGTCAACAAAAAGCACTTCAGTTATTTAAACGTTCTCAGAACTCGGTCATCGCTTGTCCAGTAGTTCTCGTAATTAATATTTTCTTCTTACACTGACTTTCATTTGCTATTTCCCAGAAAACGGGTTGGCATTTTGTCATTTCGGTGAAAAGACGGTGATTGATAATAGTGCAGTTGTTAGTTTTTATGGTAGTGGATTCGATTTCTACATTTTATGGCGCAGAGGTACGAGCGTGTGATTGTAAACGCGACAGGTTGTGGATTCGATTCCTATTCCAGGAAATAGATATTTTCATTTCCTAGGCTAGGTAACAAGGTAAAACGCGGCGTTGAGTGCCGCCACTCAGCACGCAATGCCTCAATTCGGGGAAAAGTGGGTAACGGCGTGTCTTAACACTAGGTTTCCTCTGCCTACCTATATGCGAGATACAGCGTGAAGCTATGTATGTATGTATTTTTTTAAAGATTTGCAGTTTGAAGGTTTTTTGTGTACAGCAGGGTAGTCAAAGATAGAATTTCAATTATTTCCCCGTATTTTTAAGACAAAGCGCAGCGTTGAATTGTGATACTTGCTTTCGGGTGGAAAACTAATTAAATTTAAATTCTTTTCATTTCTTCCCTCTGGTAAGTTTGGGGAGGTCCAGTTGATTTCCACTAGCCAATATGCGATGAAAATGAAAAACCAGAAACAAAAGTTAATACCTACTTCATAAAATCCCAACCAAAATAGAAAACAAATGAGAATAATCCTTTAATACAGGAGTAAACAACCCGCGTTCATTTCGTTTAATAATTTAATACGACCCGCCAAGTCTTATTTATGTTATAGATATAGATATTATTTTTTATAGCTTCACGCTGTATCCTCCACATGGCAGAATAGGCAGAGGGAACCAGAGAACCTAGTGTTAAGACACTCCATTCTCTTTTACGCTTCTATATCCCACTTTCCGCCGAATTGAGACATTTCGTGCCAAATAGATATTCTACAGTTAATATGGAAGTTTTTCCATTTCTTTTTCAGATATTAATATTAAAAATTATTAAAAAGTGTTGCCCACCAAAATTATTACGATTTAATTTGAATAGCCTGTCATGGCGCAGAGACACAAGCGTGCGACTGTAAACACGACAGGTTGTGGGTTCGATTCCCACTCCAGGATATGTTAGTATTTTCATTTCCTGGATTTGGTAACTAGGCAAAGCGCGGCGTTGAGTGCCGCCACTCAACACGCAATGCCTCAATTTGGCGGAAAGTGGGGAACGGAATTGTTATAAGAGAACGGAGTGTCTTAACACTAGGTTCTCAGGTTCCCTCTGCTTACCCTGCTATATGCGGGATGCAGCGTGAAGTTAAAAAGAAAAAAAAAATTGAATAGTTGCTAAAAAAGGTTGCTTACCTCTGCTTTAAATGTTACCAACTACATACATGAAGAGTTCGTATTGCGCACCATTAATTAAATAAGGCTAGCTATAAAATTACAAATTACTTCTTTTAAGTACTCTTTTATATAATAAAATTGTAATAACTTAAGTTGTTTAATGTAATTAATAATTTGTAAGTATTTACTTTTTTTTAGCTTCACGCTCTATCCCGCATTTAACAGGGTAGACAGATTCCTCTGTCATTTGTGTCTGTCTGTCTGTCTGTAATGTCTTAACACTAGGTTCTCAGGTTTCCACCTGAGAACCACTAGGTTCTCACAACTTTAACACTAGTTAAGACATTCCGTTCCCCACTTTCCGCCAAATTGAGGCATGCGTGCTGAGTGGTGGAACTCAACGCCGCGCTTTGCCTTGTTACTAAGCCCAGGTAATGATAATATTTCCTGGAGTGGGTAGCGAACCCACAACCTGTCGCGATTACAGTCGCACGCTTGCGATTCTGCGCCACAACAGACGTTGGCTTTATGTTTTCAAATTCAAATTAATTCTTTTCCGTACCAAAATTGGTTCAAAAGGTTGTAAAAAGTTATTTGGTAACACACATAAAAAAACAATCGAAAAGCATCATTATCGTCAAAAAGACATTCATTTGAGCACTTAGTCATATTTCCGGTACAAATTTGGGGAATGTTAGAAAATATTAATTCATGAGATAAATGTACTAAAAAGTTGTACTATTACGAATAACTCAAAAACTACTTGTCAGATCTGAACAAAATTTAAATATAACCACATAAGAGGACTAATTTTTTTATAAAACAGTGACTATCATACAATAAAAGAATCATCAAAATCGGTTCACCCAATAAAAGACTATATAGCACACAAAAGAAACAATAGAATTGAGAACCTGCTCCTCCCTCCTCTTCCGGTTTAGTATATATCTATGTATAAATACGTGAAGCAACAACTCTGGATCCCTTTTTACGAAAGTAACGCGGACGTAGGAGCATGAAATTTGGCATACATATAGTTTATATAGAGGAGTGCAGAATGCTAATATTTTTGAAAAATAATGCATAAAAAGTATATTAAATTAATAAAATAAATGTTTCACACACTGCTAAAGACAACGCGTTGTTAACGCGTCACCGTGGCCACTAGTATATATAAAATATGAAACATGAAACACTTATTAAAGCTTCATTATTGTCAAAAAGACATTGATTTGTACACTAAGTCGTATTTCCGGTACAAATTTGGGGAATGTTAGAAAATTAAAATTCACGAGGACCGTAAAACTGTCAGCAAGTTCTCAATCAGACTGAATTATACGAAGAGAAGGCACTTTGCTGTAAGTGTTTGTATAGATAAACGCCTTCTATCGCTTTTATTATTTTATAGTACAATATAAGATATATTGCGGAACTCAACACCGCACAATGTCTTATGGTTGTAATAGTACAGTAGATAAGAATATCAGAGTCTCAAGCGTGCACAACCTGTCGCGTTTACAGTCGCACGCTTGGGCCTCTGAGCCACGCTTGTCTTACCAGAGCGAAGATATGAAAATAATTTAAAATTAATCATTCCTATTCCGTCTATGTTTTTGAGGCAATCGTAGCGCAGTGGACAGCACATGACTGAACGCCTAAACGAATTAAACGCGATTACTGTGGGTTCGATTTCCGATTAGGGGTATGCTTTAATTAAATTATTTCGAATTCGGACACAAAGCAGCGAACGGAGTGTCTTGACACAAGGGCTCTAAATACCTTCCATTACGCGATAAAGTGTGAAGCTGCTTTTGAATTATTATCGTTTCTTTACTATAATAAGACAAAGCGCGGCGTGGAATTCCGCCGGCGTTCATTTCCGCCTAACAACGCACAATGTCTCAAAATCAGGCGGAAAGCGTAAACGAACTTGACTCCAGATTCTCTATGCCTACCCTGCTGTGCGGGATAAAACTATCTTTTCCTCGAATAGGAATCAAACCCACAACCAACCGCGTTTACAGTCAAACGCTGCCACTGTGCCATAATGTTTTTAATTTACTTAATTACTATAGTCATTACGATGATTGTAAAACGTACATTGTTCAAGAGATTTCGATTTTAATCATGTAATGGAATGTTTTTGTATATAACATTTGTTATTTCCGTTTATATAGTACAATGGCGATTTTGTTAATTTAAATTGCCATATTTAACGCGGCGTTGAACTCCGCTACGTGACATGAAATGTTTAAAATTCGGAGAGCTAAGAACGGGGTGTCTTAGCTCTAGGTTGCTTTCTACCTACCTAGTTCTCGTTTGTCATTTTAATATTTGCATGCCCAATGGTAGAATGTACATGGATATCTAATATTGGAAAATTGTTACGTACTTTGTACACCTATGTTCAGAGAGAGAGAGAGTTCAGATTATCTATCTGCTATATGGATAAGAGAGGGAAACTGCTAATCTTTTGCTTTTTTTTATTACAATACTATATAAATAATTTAGGGAAGTCGGTACATATATTTAGGGAAGCCGTTAATTTTTAGAGAAGCCGGTATATATAGGGAAGCCGGTATAGGACGTGAAGGTATTTATACCTTTTTAGGGCGTTCCTGGCGACTTGTTTTTAGATCTTGACCTTGTGTTTCTGAAAATCCAATTACAATTGAAGGTACACATTTTCCTTACGACCTTTGTTTTAGGTGTCATACTTGTATTTTAAAAAGTTACTCAAGCCGATGGAAACCGTGTTGTATGGACGCCTCGCCACTGCTATATATCCATAATAATCAGAAAAACCATTAAAATAAATATAAAATAAACCATACTTACATAGATATATTAAGGAAGACGGAGAGAATGAACTCGTTGTAAATGGCCATGGATATGAACCTGCTCTCGTTGAACTCTGATGGCGCTTTACGCACCATTATGCATAGACGGATGCCCCACATGAGGAAAATGACTTCCACTGTAAAGAAAAATATAGTTAGGTACTAAAATTCTTATATATATATATATATATATATATATATATATATATATATATATATGTTTAAAGCCGTTAGGCCTGTCGTGGCGCACAGGCACAAGTGTACGACTGCAAACGCGACAGGTTGTAGGTTCGATTCCCACTTCAGGAAATAAAAATAATAAAAAGTTTAGTATTTTCATTTCCTGGGTTTAAAACAGGAAATAAAAATTCTATTTCCTGGAGAGAGAATCGGACTCACAACCTGTCGCGTTTATAGTCACAAGCTTGTGCCTCTGCCATAACAGTCTAAGTCTCTAAGTACCTTTCCCAAAAAAATAAATATACGTAAGAATTTTAACAAAAAGATGAAAGCAATATTAATTCAAATAATAAGTTTATATAAAGAAATATTTTATTCATATACAGTTCATCGTTTTTATACCTCCATGTACAATGTACAAGTTAATAAAAGAAACGCCTAAATGTAATAAAAAAAATATTTAGAGTAACGCTTGTCGTGGCGCAGAGGCACAAGCGCGCAACTGTAAACGCGTTAGGTTGTGGGTTCGATTCCCACTCTAGGAAATGTAAAATTTAGTATTTTCATTTTCTGGGTTTGGTAACAAAGCAAAGCGCGGCGTTGAGTTCCGCCAATCAACACGCAATGCCTCAATTCGGCGGAAAGTGGGGAACGAAATTGTTGAAAGAGAATGGAGTGTCTTAACACTAGGTTCCCTCTACTTACCCTACTATATGCGGGATACAGCGTGAAGTAAAAAAAAACGGTATACATAAAGTTATATTTTATCCAAATACAGTTCATCGTTTTTATACCTCCATGTACAATGTACAAGTTAATAAAAGAAAACAATACTGTGTCATAAAAATTTCATACGAGTATATTTTTGGCAAGACGCGTTTTCGCTTATCAGCCTTAAAAACATGATTCGAGTTTTGGCTTCAATATAGAATATATTATGAGAATTGCGAATTATAATATATATTTAGAAAATTTCTTTATTATTACACTATGTATATCTTGCGACTTCGTCTGTTGCTTTAAAACCTAAAAATTATTTCTTTTTCTTGGAATCAGTTCCTTTTCTTGGAATGAAATTTAAAAAACCATAGCAGAGAAATCAGAGAAGTGTCTATTGTTATGATTCTCAGTACTTTATTTTTTGCCCGCAATCGATACACTGCGTGTTAAGTGACGGGAATCAACGCCGTGCTTTGTCTTATTGGAATAGAAATGTAAGTAATTTAAATAGAAACATTCCTACAACGACCGTCGTGGCGCAGAGGCACAAGCGTGAGACTGCAAAGCGCGGCGTTGAGTTCCGCTACTCAACACGCAATGCTTCAATTCGGCGGAAAGTGGGAAACACTAAGTGTCTTAACACTAGGTTCCCTCTCCTTACCCTGTTATATGCGGGATACAGCGTGAAGCTTTGTATGTTTGTATGTATTATTATTTCTTTATTATGTTTCTAGCTTCACACTGTATCCTGCACATAGCAGGGTAGGCAGAAGGAACCTGAGGATGTAGTGTTAAGACACTCCGTTCCCTTAAGATTTCTGTTCCCCACTTTCCACCGAAGTCAAGTATTGCGTGCTGGAGGAACTCAATGCGGGGCTCTGCCTTGTTACCAGAGCGAGGAAATGAAAATAATAAATATTAATTATTATAAATATTCCATATTTTGATTCCCTCGAGTGGGAATCGAACCCACAACCTGCTTACGCGCCAGCGTTTTATATGCATAGACATATATCTATATAGATTCACTTAACAAGTAACATAATATTTTTGAATTAGGTGTACAAATCCTCCCTTCTAAAAGCTTCCGTTCTGTGCACTGCGTAAATAGCTAATGTTACCCGAAAATAACGTATGGTTAAAGGAAACACTCAAAAAGCTCCTATCTCATATGAAGAGGTAATGTAATCGTTTTATAATAGTACTTTAAGATATATAAGTGATTCGTAAGTGTATTACCATTTATAATTATTTAAGAGATTGCTCGGTTAACTAACTTACTTAACACCACATTTTGTTTACATATAATACGCGTTAACAACGCGTCGTCACTTAGCGTTACTTACAACGTATGTGTCACTTTATATAAACATGGATGTCCAACTGTGATTGTGTGTAACATTTATTTTATTTATTTAATATATTTTTTGTGCTTTATTTTAAAAAAAAATATTATCTTTGTGCGCTCCTTTTCTTTAAGTGTGCCAAGTTTGACACTCCTCCGTCAGTGTAATTTTCGTAAAAAGGGGTACAATATTTTTTCTTCACGTATAAATATATAGATACCAGGGGTGAACATTTTAGTTAAGCAAGCCGGTAAATTTAGAGAAGCCGGTATATATTTAGTGCAGTTGGTACATATATTTCGGGAAGCCGGTAATTTTTAGAGAAGCGGGTATATTTAGGGAAGCCGGTATAGGATGTAAAGGTTACTAATTATAGAATCTTGGTGATGACCTGTTTTTTAGGGTGTCTCAGATGTCAGAGCTTGTTTTTCTGGCGTCAATTACAGCTCCGCATTTTCCTGACGACCTTTTTTTTGGTTTCATACTTATTTTAAAAAATTAAGTCACTTGTCGTGGCGCAGAGGCACAAGCGTGCGACTGTAAACGCGACAGGTTGTGGGCTCGATTTCCACTCCAGGAAATGTTAGTCTTTTCATTTCCTGGAAAGAATTATTGTAAGAGAACGGAGTGTCTTAACAATAGGTTCTCAGATTCCCTCTGCCTATCCTGTTATATGAGGGATACAGCGTGAAATTAAAAAAAAAAGAAAAAAAGAACAAAAAAGTCAAGCCGTTGGGAGTCGTGTTGTATGGACGCCTCGCCACTGGTAGATACATGTTTATAGTTATATCTGTTTTACCGAAATGAAAACCAGGAGGGGGTTCTCAGTTCGAATGCATTTTTTACATGTGTTACTGCATTTACTGTGTGTACCAATTTTGATGATTTTTTATTTATATGATAGCTACTCCTTCTGATATTATCCCTATTTAGATTTAGTTAAGATCTAACAAGTAGTTTTTGCGTTATTCGTAATAATTTTACTTCTTAGTGTATATTATTTTACATCCACCACTCAGCACGCAATGCCTCAATGCAGGAAGTGGGGAACGGAGTGTCTTAACACTAGGTTCCCTCTGCCCTACCCTGCTATATGCGGGATACAGCGTGAAGCTATGTATGTATGTATGTATTATTTTAAATCTATTTTCTTTTTTGTTAAAATTTTTACAATTCAACCCAATTACAGTCGATAAAAGAACGTACACGTATTGCAAAAATTCCCTCAGACACGAGACAAAAAGATTTCAAGTTTATATGTAACATAAAAATGATAGCACTATCTTTATTTGGCAAATACAACACTTTTTATGTTGAAAGATTTCATACATTAAATATATGATGATAAATATTATACTTATATCGGATAAGCGTTTGTGATAGATATTCCTATCAGGGTCACGCTTTTTAGGGTAGTCAGAGAGACCCTAGTGTCAAAATACTCCGTTATCCATCTTTTTTAGCTTCACGCTGTATCCCGCATATAGCAGGGTAGGCAGAGGGAACCTGGGAACCTAGTGTTAAGACACTCCTTTTTTCGTCCACTTTCCGACGAATTCGGGCACTGAATGTTACCAGAGCGAAGAAACGAAAATACTAAATATTAATTAAAGTGGGGAACGGAATTGTTGTAAGAGAACGTAGTGTCTTAACACTAGGTTCTCAGGTTCCCTCTGCCTACCCTGTTATATGTGGGATACAGCGTGAAGTTAAAAAAAAAGATAAAAAGTTAATTATTATAAATATTTAAAAATTTTATTTCCTGGACTGGGTATTGAACCAACATTCAATGCCGAGCTTTGTCTTCTATCTGTGTATACTTCTGTATGTGGACTTTTTTTTATTAAAAAATAATTGTATTTGGATATAATCCAACACTTGGCTTTTAAGAGACATAGATTCAAATTTTGCATATCGTCGACTAAAGTGCCAAAGCTCGTAACTCCATTTGATCAAATTTTACAGGAGGCACAAAAAACTTCACCATGAAAAATTTTGTATGAAAGTTTGTTTTGATTGTATATGTTTATAGTTACAAAATATAATAGAAACAATTTCCTGAAAGAAATTTCGATAAAATATTCCCGTAAATGTATTTAATATATATATTCGTTCGCTCTGATATTCGTTATAAGATGGCATTCAAAACTCGTTTTCGAAAAAAATGAAGTTACGAGGTTTGGCGCTTTAACTGAGTTTTTTGCGCCGGTTCTTCTCAGGTTTGAGGCATTAAATAAAGTGAACCGGTGGTAAATTATTTGACGTTCAAAAAATGAAGCATGTAACTTCTTATTTTGAATAAAATTATTGGACTTTGATTTTGACTTTGACTTAGCCGTCGATATGATACATTATGAAGCTAAAAAAACAATAATCTTGGATTCAGTTTCACTCAGGGTAATGATAATATATAAAATATTTTCATTTCTGGTAAAACAAAATTAAAATTCCTCTAATTAATAATCAATATCTCAAATTTAGGCAAAAAATTAAAAACATAGTGTCACGTCACTACGTTCTCTGACCACCTTTCATATATAAATCATAAATTATACTTACACGTAGTAAAAGAATGGTCCCACCAATCAGTGTTGCAGAGGTACGCCTTTAAATCGTCCTTTGTCCTTCCCACAATGACCGCGGGGGGTGCGACAAGTGTTCGTATGGAGAGGAGCACGCAAGCTACACCGACAATCACACCAATACGTCGTAATAGATACATGTCGGATATCTTGACTGCTTTGGCTGAACGCACTTGGAATATGACTGATATTCTGTAAACAAGGAATCTTGGTTTAAGTTTCTGGGGAAGAAAGAAGTGTTAAAAGAAACTATTTTAACCAGATTAATCGCGTATATTTTAGTATTACATACATACATAGCTTCACGCTATATCCTGCATATAGTAGGGTAGGCAGAGGGAACCTAGTGTTAAGACACTCCGTTCCCCACTTTCCGCCAAATTGAGGCATGGTGTGCTGAGTGGCGGAACTCAACGCCGCGCTTTGCCTTGTTATCAAACCCAGAAAATGAAAAATTCCATTTCCTGGAGTGGGAATCGAACTCACAAGCTGTCGCGTTTACAGTCGCACGCTTGTGCCTCTGCGTCACGACAGGCGTTATTTTAGTATTCGGAAATATATATTGGAAACCAAACGTTTGGAACACTTAACAGTAGTCCGTGGTCACAGGTAGACCAGGAATAGGAATCCGGTTGAAATAAGTTCATTTAATATATTTAAAAATCGCAAATCTTAAAGATCTCCTTAATAATAAAGTGTTTTTGTTATGATTTTTATTTTGTATCTATTTGGTTTTGCCTACGACCAGCTTTTGTTGATCATTTTAAAAAAAAAATAATAAAAGGGTAGTCAGCGAGAACCTAGTGTATAGTATGCTTTTCACTCTCCGTTCTCTCTGGCTGACTATTTTACGTGATAAAGCGTGAAGCTGAAAAAAAAAAAACTATTGTGAACTAAAAATTTTTTTTTTTTTTCTAACGTATTTTTTATGTGCAAAAAAGAATATTATATATATTTTAACCGAATATATCGCATGTATTCACCTGAAAAAGTGTATACCTATACACTTTTATACCGGACCACTTTGAAAACTTTATAGTAGTCAGTGGTCACATTTTAAATTAATATTGTTTTTTTTTTTCTTTTTTTTTTTTTTTTTTTTTTATGGATACCGGATGGCAAACGAGCAGAAGGACCGCCTGATGGTAAGTGGTTACCTTCGCCCATGAACATCTACAACACTAGAGATGTACTAGATGCGTTGCCAACCTAGAGGATACAGATGGAAAGGGAGGATAATGTAGTAGTCCGCTATCGGAACCACCACATTTTGTGGAAAGGATGGGTGGGAAAGTGGGAAAACCTGGCTTACATGCCATCGAACCGGAACACATCATAAGATATTTGGCGGTTCCTCTTTGACATGATAGTGGTCGCGAGCCAGAAGGAGGACGAACCTCCTACCACCAAGAAAAATTTAAATTTATTTTTAAATTGTTTAAATTTGTATTCGTGTAAACCTGAAATCGCATTTCTTTTTTCAGTTTTTGTACCAATATCGTGAAAACCTTGGTGTTCCCTACACTCTCCGAAGAGCCTAACTGACGAATTTTATCTTTCTATGGCCACTAGTTACGCCTGTACGTTGTCTGTCAGTCCTGTCAGTCACTCAGTAACGCAAGCGTTTTATATATTATATAGAAGATTGCTTAGGAAACTAAACTTTGTTCATCGATCATTCTCACACGATAGCTAATTAAGAAAATTATTAAGAACTACTTGCACTTATTTCTTTATACTATAAGTGAGTCTAGTTGAGTTTGAAACTTTGTTCTTCGTTGAGAAAATCATTACTTATATTTTAAATTGAATTTCTAACTCAAGTTCGCGTTCAGGTAATCTTTATTTAAAACAGGTAAATTAATCTTTTTAAAATTTCATCTTGTATGCGTTATACGTTTTCTTTCTCAAGGCCTTTGGCGCAGAGCTGAATACGTGAGAGCCAAATGAATGTATATTCGAGACAGGTTGTAAGTTCGATTCCCACTCCAGGGAACAAAAATATTAAATATTTATTATAAATATTATTCATTTCCTCGCTCTGGTAACAAGGCAAAGCGCGGTTTTGAAATCCGCCATTCAGCATGCAATGCAGAAAGTAGGGAACGGAAATCTTAAGAGAACGGAGGGTCTTAACACTAGGTTCTTAGGTTCCCTCTGCCTGCTGCGGGATACAATGCGAAGCTAAAAGAAATATGTTTTCTTTACTGAACATATCAGGAGTGCTCTAAATTTAAATAACTTCAAATATTGATTAAAAAAATGGCTAATCGAGAGAAGTATAGTTATGACGAGTTCATAGAAAATGACATGTAATTGTTTATTTTTATTATTTTTTTTTTGTTTATTTGAAACTAGCTTTCCGCCCGCGGCTTCGCCCGCTTGGAATTCGGTTATATCGCGCGACGTGTAAGGAGTAGCCTATAGTCTTTCCCAAGGACTAGACTATTTGTCAATTTTTTTTTATATAAAATAAAAAAAATAAAAGCGTTGCTTGGTAGTCAGGAAGAATCTAGTGTTAAGAACTTCTACTCTCCGCTTTCTGTCCGACATTGAAACCTTGCGTGTTGAGGTGGTGGAAGTTAGCACCGTGATAAAAAATAAATAAATGACGTTGATATTATGTGGTATTTTTGAATCTTTCTTACCACATTGCTTCGTAAATGAATCTCTATTAAGGTCATGGTGGCGTTCTAAGACATATTTGATTGTACATATGTTGTTTGCAAGAGGAAATATTTTAGTTTAATTATAATAAAATAGAATTAAATTCAGGCGGTTATGTTTCGATTTGGGGTAAAAAGAGGACAGTGAAGTCTCTTGACACTTTAGGTTTAAACCAGGCCGTTTAGGTTTCCATGCCAAGGATGCCTATAAAATAAACGAAAAAAGAAAACAAAGTGCTTATGAACCAATTATGTATACTACGCCTAATTAGTAATTCATTAAATCATAAAAAAAGAAAGTAAATATTTAAGACCTATTGAAGCGCCTTAAATCAATGAAAAATATAATTATTAAAACAAAATTTACTTCTCCAAATTAAAATTTGAACCTATACTCAAAGTACGTTCAAAAATTTCAATCAAGTAAGGTTTCCATACCTTCATTTACGCGATCGTAATACCAGATATAAGAAGATTGGACTGGAATCCTTTCAAATGACGGATTTTATTAGAAGAAAGGAATAGATCTGTTACATATGGTATGAGATCAAAGGATCAATGAATTCCCGTATGTCTTTGTTGAATAGAAATAGGTGAGGAATTTGCACGTTATGGACGCGAAGTGTGTAGTACTTAATGGAAGGTAAAATCTATATTTTATCAATAAAAAACCTCTTGCCTGTCGTGGCGTAGATGCACAAGCGACTGTAAACGCGACAACTTGTGGGTTCGAACCCAGGAAATGAAAATTTTTAATAATATGTAGTAATTTCATTACCTGGGTTTGGTAATAAGGCAAAGCGTGGCGTTGAGTTCCGCCACTCAGCACGCAATGCCTCAATCCGGCGGAAAGTGGGGAACGGAATTGTTGAAAAACAACGGGGTATCTTAATACTAGGTTCTCATGTTCTGCCTACCCTATATGCGGGATACAGCGTGAAGTTAAAAAAATGCCCTTTTTTCAAATACAGTTAAAATTGTGGCTGCTGGCCCTATTAGTTTTTACAGCCACACTTTCTCTGCCTATATTTTTGACCTTGCAAAATTGCTAGCATTACGTGGTTACGGGACAGTGTTTAGTTTAATTACTATACTTGTTTTGTAGTACTAAGAATAAAAATATTTGTATAATCAAACAAACATATTTTTTAGTTTCTTTTTTATGGATAACGGATGGCAAACGAGCAGAAGGACCAACTGATGGTAAGTGGTTACCTTCGCCCATGGACATCTACACCACCAGAGATGTTATAGATGCGTTGCTGACCTAGAGGATACATATGGAAGGGGAGGACAATGTAGTAGTCTGCTATCGGACCCACCACATTTTGGGGAAAGGATGGGTGGGAAAGGGGAAAAATGCAAATAATATACTAAATCTTTATAATATTTTCATTTCTTGGAGTGGGAATCGAACCCATAACCTGAACCACACGCTTGTGTCACAGGTTATTTTTTTAAGTCAATTAATGAATATTTCTTTATATTAAAAGTGAAGATTTTCATTTCTAGTTCTTATACCATAAAGTACACTTAAGTACGTATTGTCTGTCTATTTGTGCATAGCTTGACAATGCTATTAGGGCGATGCCATTATCAGAGAACGCAGACGAGTCTTAATAGCTTTAGCAATCTAGCTCTAAGTGAGAAATGTGAATTCAGTGTCTAATCACTTAAGATCACTAAGATGGACTAAGTTGTTAATGAATTATTGACCATAGTGGTACAGTGGAACGTGGTAAAGTAAACGAAATTGACTGTGGGCTCGATTTTCATTCGGGGTTATGACTATATTTAACACGTAGACCGCCAGTAAGATTTTCGTAAAATGTCCAAAAAATGTTTGAACGATTTTAGGTTTAATTTACGATAATGAGCAAGAAAACATTTATTTTACTTGTATGGAGATAGTTTTTGAGGTGGTTTATTCAGTTTTTTGATGAGTCAGAAAGTCCGAACCAAATTCACGAAGAAAAATATAACATATGATGGAGCACAATTACATAATAAATTACCACCGATATAAAAAATATAAACTCGCATACTATTTTTAAATCCGAGTTAAGTCTACATTTTCTTAAAAATCATTCTGAATACGCCTGTCGTGGCGCAAAGGCACAAGCGTGCGATTGTAAGCGCGACAGGTTGTGGGTTCGATTCCCACTCCAGGAAATGGAATTTTTCATTTCCTGGGTTTGGTAACAAGGCAAAGCGCGGCGCTGATTTCCGTCACTCAGCACGCAATGCGGCGACAAGTGGGGAACGGAGTGTCTTAACACTAGGTTCCCTCTGCCTACCCTGCTATATACGGGATACAGCGTGAAGCTATGTATGTATGTAATTTTTCACTGGGTGTACCAATATTGTTTATTCTTTAGCTACCGAATTAAAATTTAGCTAAAATCTGAAGAGTGGTTTTCGAGTTATTCGTAATAATTTTACTTTTAACTGCTTAAATAGAAGTCAATTTTTTTTTAACTTTTTTATTTATTGTTTTTTAACAACTAAAGATAAATAAAAATACATATCTTTTCTTCTATCATACCTCCACGTCTTCAGCATCAATGCACCATATGTCAAGCAGAAGCCCACCTCCCGCAGCCAGACCCTGGCAGTACAGGTGAAGACGGTCGGTCTCCCATACATGACCAGGGTGGTGGAATAGATGAGAAGTGCTCCGAGTACTATTACCCTGAGTAGAGCTGGACTTGCTGCGCGTACCACCTGGATTTATGGAAACTTTAAGTGTTTTCTTGTTTTTTTTTTTTTTACTTCATGCTGTATCCCGCATATAGCAGGGCAGGCAGAGGGAACCTGAGAACCTAGTGTTAAGACACTCCGTTCTCTTTCAACAATTCCGTTCCCCACTTTGCGCCGAATAGAGGCATTGCGTGTTGAGTGGCGGAACTCAACGCCGCGCTTTGCTTTGTTACCAAACCCAGGAAATGAAAAGACTAACATTTCCTAGAGTGGGAATCGAACCCTTGTGAACTTGTTGCAAGAGAACGGAGTGTCTTAACACTAGGTTCTCAGGTTCCCTCTGTCTACCCTGCTATATGCGGGATAATGCGTGAAATTAAAAAAAAAAAGAAAACATTTAAAAAATATTTAGCAAATGAAATCATTTTAAGAAAAAGGAAAGGTGTTATAAGTTATAAGTGACATCGTAACTCCGAAACGGATGACACGATTTTGGTTTTTGCGACTATAAAAGCAGTCGTCTCTAAAATATTCAGCTTTCATTTGAATTATTGACTGGATTTAGGTTAATATTGAAACGTTTAGTTTTCTCAGCATTTCTTTATCACTTTTGAAATATTTTTTTATGCGACCTCCAAAAGAAGGTTATCCATTCGGCTATTTTATATGATACATAAAACTTTTGATGTGGTCTTATTCAAATTAAATTAAGACCTAACTAGAAGTTTTTGAGTTATACGTAACGATTGAACTGGACCAACCATTTTCTTTGAAGTCGATATTCTCTTTTTGTTAAAATTTTACAATGTAGTAGTACGCTGTCAGAACCACCACATTTTAGGGATTGGATGGGTGGGAAAGGGGAAAACCTGGCTTACATGCTATCGAACCGGAACACATCATTAGATATTTTGCGGTTTGTCTTTGACATGATAGTGATCGCGGGCCAGACGGAGGACGAACTCTCTTACGGGACGCTACCCAGCGGCGGAGGGGAATTGTATTCTAACCCCGTCCCCTCACAGGGAAAAACTATGGTATATTTTTTTATTTTTTAAATAATTTCATTGAAGCCTGTCGTGGCGCCGATACACGAGCATATGACTTTAAACATGACAGGTTGTGGGTTCGATTCCCACGCCAGGAAATGAAAATAATATATAATATTTAGTATTTACATTTCCTCGCTCTGGTAACAAGGCAAAGAGCGGCGTTGACTTACGTTGTTCTGCAGGCAATGCCTCAATTCTGCGGAAAGTGGGGAACGGAAATGTTAAAAGAGAACGAAGTGTCTTAACATTAAGTTCTCAGGTTCCCTCTGCCTACTCTGCTACGAACAGGGTGCAGCGTAAAATTAAGAAAGATCATACTCGTATAACACTCACCCGAACGTGTCCATATTTGATAGTAAAATAAACAATAAAAGGCAGGCAGGAGATAACGAAGCAGGCCAACGCGAAGATCGTCGTCCGCACCACCCAGTTTAAAGCGGCTACACAAGGAGATCCATCTGTACAGGCTTCACATCCTTCCGCGCAGGGTAGGCATTCAAATGCGATGGCCTTTGAGTATAAATTATGTGGATTCTGGGGAAAAAACGTAATGAAAATTATCTATATATAAATATTTAAACAAAAAATTTTGGACCCTTTATTACGAAAAGTACGCGGACTGAGGAGCATGAAACTTGGCACACTTATAGTTTATTTAGAGAACAAGTGCAGAATGCTAACATTTTTTTAAGATAATGCATAAAAACTATATTAAATTAACAAAATAAATGTTACACACACTACCATGGTTTGACATGCATGTTTATATAAAGAGACATATACATAGCTAAAGACAACGCGTTGTTAACGCGTCAACGGGGCTACTTATTATTTTTATATCATTATTGGACACTTTGCGTATTGAGTTGCGTAACTCAACACCGCGCTATCACTGTCACAGCGGGAGATATGAAAATATTTTAAATATCGTCATGTCTCCGAATGGGAATCGAACCCGTAACCTATCGCATCGTGTCGTGTCTTTAAAGTCAGTTAGTTTTTTGTTAAAATCTTAATTAGATATTATTGGCATACAGTTCGACAACTAGAGGAATTGATTTTTTTTTAATTTCACGCTGTAACCCGCATATAGCAGGGTAAGCAGAGGGAACTAGAAAACCTAGAGTTAAGACACTCCGTTCTCTTTCAAAAATTCCGTTCCCCACTTTCCGTCGAATTAAGGCATTGCGTGTTGAGTGGCGGAACTCGACGCCGCGCTTTGCCTTGTTACCAAACCCAAGAAATGAAAATACTAAATTTTACATTTCCTGGAGTGGGAATCGAACCCACAACCTGTCGCGTTTACAGTCGCACGCTTGTGCCTCTGCGCCACGACAGGCGGTATTAATTATATTTTAATTATTTTCATTTCAGCTCTGGCAATAAGCGTTGAACTATGTCTGTCTATCTTATGTCTTTATACCAGATGGAAAATGTAGAACGGAGTGTCTTAACACTAACTCCCTAATTACCTTGCATTGTGGGAAAAATGCTTTAAAATTACTATTAATAAATGTACGTACAGACAAATGTTTTTCATATTCTTCTTCAATATCGCTACCATTGTAGAATCTGTTCTCAGCAGTTGTATTGGGGAAGTAGAAGCCTCGACGACAAAGGCATCGGTAGGAACCTCTTCTGAAACCCAGACCGGGAACTGGGACACACTGAAACAATTTTGGAATTTAAATAAAATGTTAAAAGTTTAAATAAAACGGATGGCAAACGAGCAGAAGTACCACCTTGGTAAGAAGATGGTAAGTGGTTACCTTCGCTCATGAACATCTATACTACCAGAGATGTTATAGATGCATTGCTAACCTAGAGGATACAGATGGAAGGGGAGGATAATGTAGTAGTCTGCTATCGGAACCACCATATTTTGGGGAAAGAATGAGTAGGCACTAAACAGTTTTTTTTTTCTTTTTATTCAGCTTCCAAGTTGTATCCCGCATATAGCACGGTAGGCAGAGGGAACCTGAGAACCTAGTGTTATAGTGTTAGCGTATTCCCGCTCCAGGAAATGGAATTTTTCATTTCCTGGGCTGGTTACAAGGCAAGGCGTGTCGTTGAGTTCCGCCTCTCAGCACGCAATGTCTCAATTCGGCGGAAGGTGGGCAACGGAGTGTCTTTACACTAGGTTGCCTCTGCCTATCGTGCTATATGCGGGATACAGCGTGAAGCTATGTATGTGTGTATGTATGTATGTTTTTATATGATAGCTAGTGTTTCTGATGTTTCTATTTAAACTCGTTTAGATCTGACGTTTATTTGATTGATTCGTTTTGGAGTTATTCGTAATATTTTTACTTTTTAGTGCATTCATTATAATTATAATACCTGAATTCCATAAGTCAGATATTTCATAAAACTTTCAACTAAGACCTAAACCAAAATATCAAAACTGTCACGAGCACGCGTTTGGAATTAATAAAAATGAGAGAACGAACGGCGATCCCAACGGTTGACGCGTTTCATAGCTGTCTAGGGATCCAATTATATGTAACAAGTAGAAAAGGCACAACGTCAGCGAATCTAGAAATAATTAGGTTTTTAACATTTATTTATTGTAAATTTATATTACTTACTAGCTGTACCCGGCGCGCCTTGCTACACCGACAAATAAAATAATTTTAAGTTTATATTTTTCGGCTGTGTAGTATGCTGTTGGCCCTATTGGCCTCGACAGCGTCACCGGGTTTTGTGGGGGGCCGAGCTTAAAGAGCTCTGACCCTGGCTTGGCCTTCTTGGAGGACCATAAACTTAGAACTGCAATGTCACAAGGGCGCCTTCTGTGAGGCCGAACCTCGGCTTGCGAACACTGCTTATAGTGGGGGACTTTGCTTTCGCTCGGCCCGAGCTTAAGCCTACTGGATAGGGCGTTGGATGCTCTGTTGGATTTTAGTAGCTTGACCCGGTCGCGCCGAGGCGTGATCCAGCCGTAATTTTAAGAAAAAAAAATTGAGCTTATAGATGACATGCAGACAAACATTCATTTTTATATATTCCTCTGTCTAAAAATACATGGTCATGCTGATTTTCATGACAATCGGTTGAACGAGGCAGAAGGTGCTACTCTGCAGCTCCATATAGTGGCGAGTGGCATCAATGAGCATATTAAACAAACCTTCTCCGTGGAAAAGTTCAGTAGTTTTTGAGCTCATCCATGACATACAGACAAACATTCATTTTTATATAAAGATTATATTATCAGGCAAGTCACAGGCGTGTGACAGTAACCGTGACAGGTTGTGGGTTCGATTCCCACTCCTGGAAATGTTAGTATTTTAATTTCCTGGGTTTGGTATTAAGGCAAAGCGCGGCGTTGAGTTCCGCCACTCAGCACGCAATGCCTCAATTCGGCGGAAAGCACTTTCCGCCGATGAAACAAAATTGTTGTAAGAGAATGGAGTGTCTTAACATTAGGTTCTCAGGTTCCCTCTGTCTACCCTGCTATATGCGGGATACAGCGTGAAGTTAAAAAAAATATATTTTCATTTTCTCGCTCCGATAACAAGGCAAAGCGTGGAGTTGAATTCTGCTACTCAGCACGCAATGCTCCATTCGGCGGAAGGTGGAGAACGGAAATCTCAAGAGAACGGAGTGTCTTAATACTAGGTTCTCAGGTTCCCTCTGTCTACCCTACAATATGCGGTATACAGCGTAAAGTTAAAAAAAAAATGTTTTTTAAGCTTTACGCTTTTTACCGCATAGCGGGTTCAGTGGCGAAACTCAACGCCGCGCTTTGTCTTACGGACGGAAATGAAAATGATTTATATATAATCTTGTCCTCAATTGAGAATCGAACCCACAACCAATATTGCGCCACGATGGCTAGCAATACTAAAAGAAACAAATCAAACAATTTATATTTCTTACAATAGATTATGTTACTCCTTTATATTGCATTAACTTTGTAACTGACAGCCTGATATTGCATTGAGAGCAACTTTATACCTCTCTAGAAATAAAAGTTTGTAAAATGATACCAATTTACGTTGTTTGAATAAAAGTGAATGAAATTTTTTAACCGTATTCAAAAAATGGAGGTTCACAATTAGTATTCAAAAAATGGAATTCAAATGTTTGGTGGTAGGAGGTTCGTCCTCCGTCTGGCTCGCGACCACTATCATGTCAAAGACGAACCGCCAAATATCTTATGATGTGTTCCGGTT
>JAKGSA010000819.1:41448-86345 GCA_033558755.1 Philaethria dido
AATACTCGTATAACTGATTGTTTTGTTTTACCTTAAAAGTTTTTACTGTTAAACCTAATTTAATGATTCTTTTTTTATGATAGCTAATGTTTCTTATTTAAGTATTTTCTTTTTTTTAGTTTCACGCTGTATCCCGCATATAGCAGGGGAACCTGAGAACCTAGTGTTAAGACACTCCGTTCTCTTTCAATTTCGTTCGCCACTTTCCACTGGATTGAAGCATTGCGTGCTAAGTGGCAGAATTCAAGGCCCCACTTTACCTTGTTACCAAACCCAGGAAATGAAAATGCTAAATATTTTCATTTGCTGAAGTGGGAATCGAACCCACAACTTGTCACGTTTACAGTCGCACACTTGTCTCTCTGGGCCACGACAGGTGGTTTTCTATCTCACTCTAACAGATCTCATACATTTGTATATTAGATTTTTATCGTGACGCATTTTCGTTACATTTCGTAACAAGTTTCACTTCAAAAATAATTATAAAAACACATTGTTTATCCTATACAGTATAATTCATTAATTATTCGTCTGTTTTAACAAAGTTAGTTAAATAATTCAACTTAATTAAAATTAAAGGCGAATCCTTGCAGATGTTTCTTGGTCATAGGATTTATGATTTTAGTATTTTGTGAAGGCCATGTGGTATATATTTTGTGGGGTACATTTGAAAGACAATCTTTAACAGAAAACTTTAAATTAGGACACTGCTCACTATAGACATATATATTATGTGCGGTGGTAGAAGACGAACCGCCAAATATCTTATGATGTGTTCCGGTTCGATGGCATGTAAGCCAGGTTTTCCCCTATCCCACCCATCCTTTCCCCAAAATGTAGTGGTTCCGATAGCGGACTACTACATTGTCCTCCCCTTCCATCTGTATTCTCTAGGTTGGCAACGCATCTACAACGCCTCTGGTGTTGTAGATGTTCATGGGCGAAGGCAACCACTTACCATCAGGTGGTCCTTCTGCTCGTTTGCCATCAGTTATCCATAAAAAAAAAAAAAAAAAAGACAATACAGTATCAATGATACTGAAGGAAATTTATATGTATGTATATATACGAGTATGTATATATTTACGAGTATTTATGTATTTGTATATATTTTAACTACGATATAATAATGTTTGTTTTAATTGTGGATGTAATAATTACATTTTTTAATTACAAAATTTGAATTTTTCTTCTTTTTGCACACTCCTCCAGTGACATTCCCTGACTCAAGGATTTTTTTTGTAAAAGTATTTCCACCAACCATCAAAATTTTTTATGTCATTGGAGAAAAGCTTTGTGATGTGAAAGTTGCTAGTTCGAGTGTTGGATGCAGAAACAATGTCAGTCACTGACTCAAGTTATTTCTGCGCTCAACGTTCAAAAAAGATTTAAATCTGATTTAAATCTGATTGCCTCATATCTGATTATCGTGGTTTCTTTACTCAATACGCATCTTGCCTTTCTAAGCTAGTTTAAATCGTCGACTTACTAACGTAAGTCTCGATCGACTTATGTTGTTTCTGCACCGATTCAAATATGGCAAACATATCTAATACCGATTGTTGATATAATTTTATTGTGCGGATCTGTCATCCTGCTATATGTTTCTTTCGTCCACATCTACCGGTTGGCTGGAAGATATCTCTTATAGAGATAAGTCCACCGTTGCTAACTACTACTTTGTAACGTTATGTTGTTTGTATTTTTCAAGTGCAATAAAGAATATATAAGGTCACGTAAAAGGCGTGAGGACTCCCTGGAGGGCATGCATGAAGAGGTTAATGTCTGTGGACGAGGCGAAAGAGGTATGCAGGGACCGTAGCGTTTGGCGCTCCGTTCTCTCTGATTACCCCGCTAGGGATAAAACGTGAAGTTAGGTAAGGTACTTTCTATATTTCATTTTTTCAACTTTTGGCTTCCTTATAGCAAGTTAGGCGTGGAGAATCTAGTGTCAAGATATTCTTTTCTCCGTTTATTAAACGGATAAGAGAAAACTTAATGCCACACTTTTTCTTACCAGAGCGGAAAAAAAATGAATATAATTTAAATATAATCACTGTCCCGAGTGGATATCGAATCTTTAACCATCGCGACGCAACCGCAATCCCACTGCGCCACCTATTATTCACTTTCAAAGGAACTGCATAGTAAACTGCGGAATTTAACACTGCAATTGTGTACTACAGAAAAAAATATATAATCTATGACTCCTGAAGAGGCAATTTAGGTTCTCTTTACCTATGCGGTTAAACGCGTGAGGCTGAAAAAAAAAATGTGGCAGTCAAAGTATTAATTATAGGCATTCTAATGTCCATTATGCTATTAATTTTATAGACATTGCTTATTAAGTTGCAGAACTTAACGCCGCAATTTGTCCGAAATCAAAGAAAAACAATTATAATCCACAACTTCCCATTCACTTAACGTTATTTCCTATAAAACAGAAATATTTATCAGTTTAAAAACCAATACACTTAAAGGAACCTCTAAAGATATGAGATCTAATAAATGTTATCTCAAGATAAAATAAAGCTACTAAATATATTACGCAGAGGGGTATTTTTGTTTTGAACTGCCTCATATTCATCAATAATAGTATGTCAGGTTTTTCTTGCCCCTTATCGTTTTTCGACCTGTAATGGCGCAGGGACACAAGCGTGCGACTGTAAACGCGATAGGTTGTGGGTTCGATTCCCACTCCAGGAAATGACAATATTATACTATTTAGTATTTTCATTTCTTCGCTCTGGTTACAAGGCAAAGCGCGGCGTTGAGTTCTGTCACTAAACATGCAATTCCTCAATTCGGCGGAAAGTGGGGAACGGAAATGTTAAAAGTAAACGGAATGTCTTAACACTAGGTTCTCAGGCTTACCCCTGTCTACCCTATTGTGTGCGGGATACAGCGTGAAGCTAAAAAAAAGTTATTAAATATTCTGTCTGGAGCTTCACGTTTTCTTCGCACAGCTTTTTTTTATTTGAGGGTAAACGTACGGATAATGTCAAGACACTCTGTTATGACACTCCCGAGTGGAAATCGAACCCACAACCAATCGCGTTCACAGCTAGACATTGAAACCGTAACATTGTTCCATTGTGCCACGATACCACAAAAAATTACCATGAACATAACCTGTTAACGGGGTATGACGAAATATTTCGTCATACATAAAAGCGTATTACAACACGTAACTTAACCGCGCATGCCCAAAACCAATTTTGTATTGGAATTTGAACTGAAATGATATACATCATTTTTTATGGGTACTGAAGAGAAAAATAGAGTTGTTATAAAGTATACGAATGCGGACGAACGAACGGTCGTTAACAATATAGGCCAGGGGCGAGCAACCTTTTTTAACTAGAGGCCTATTTAAATTTTGAAATTTTTGGTACATACATACATAGCTTCACGCAGTATCCCGTATAAAGCAGAACAGGCAGAGGGATAAGCGCGGCGTTGAGTTCCGCCACTTAGCACGCAATGACCAAATGCGGCGGAAAGGACGGACGGACGGAGTGCCTTAACACTACGTTTTCTGGTTCCCTCTGCCTACCCTGCTACGTGTTGGATACAGCTCCTCTGGAGTTACACGGGGCCGTGGGCGGCGGTCATCATCAAATCACTTACCGTCAGGTGACCCGAACGCTTGTTTGCCTTGTCTTTTTCATAAAAAAAAAAACAGCGTGAAGGGTAAAAAAAAATAGGCGGGCCGCATAACATTATTAAACGGGGCACGGGTTGGCGACCTCTGATATACGCGATATCATTCGTTGGTAGGGAGTAAAAGATTTTGTAGCGAACGAACATTTACTACCAATCTGCGCTTACGATTTCCACATAAAATTGTCACGTGTTAAAGGAATAATTGTTTTGAGTGACGCTCTTTTATTTTTTTCATTTTTAAGCTGTATCCAGTTTTGTAGTGCAAAGTGGAAAATGGGATTTTATTTAATTGTGATGGGTGTGCGCTTTTTTGTGAAAGAGTTTCAGAAAATGTCGTAAATGAAAAATATTCATATGATATATATCTATTGTATTTTTGTTAAAGGAGGTTCTGAATTCATATTTTATGTATCAGAAGGTTTTTACTGGCTGAACTAATTTCGATGATTAGTTTTTATGTTATAGCTAGCTGCTTCTGATTTGGTCCAATTTATATTTAGTTAAGACCTTACAAGTATTTTTTTAGTTATTCATATGAGTTATTCAATAATGTCATTTTTTAGAGTATTTTATTTGAAGCCGGTTTTCTTTGTTGTTAAAATTTTAATGTTGTTTTTTTTTTTTTTTTTTTATGGATACCGGATGGCAAACGAGCAGAAGGACCGCCTGATGGTAAGTGGTTACCTTCGCCCATGAACATCTACAACACAAGAGATGTACTAGATGCGTTGCCAACCTAGAGGATACAGATGGAAAGGGAGGATAATGTAGTAGTCCGCTATCGGAACCACCACATTTTGGGGAAAGGATGGGTGGGAAAGGGGAAAACCTGGCTTACATGCCATCGAACCGGAACACATCATAAGATATTTGGCGGTTCGTCTTTGACATGATAGTGGTCGCGAGCCAGACGGAGGACGAACCTCCTACCACCAAACAAAATACACTACAAATTTCTGCAATGAACGAATATTTTTTTTTTTTGCACAGATGGTACAAGTAATTTTATTACAACAAGAACGTAATTACATTTAAACCTTTAATCATTGAGATTTTTTGTAAGCTTCAACTTTATTTTTGTCATTTGCACTCTCTGAGGAGCCTAATAGTGACGTCTGTGAGTTTTCTGTCAATCATTCAGTATAATAAGCGTTTTATAGATTTTTCTTTTTTTGTTAAGTACAATAACAACATTTCTTTTTTTTGTTTTACTTCACGCTGTATCCCGTATATAGCAGGGTAGGCAGAGGGAACCTGAGAAACTAGTGTTAAGACACTCCGTTCTTCTTCAACAATTCCGTTCCCCACTTTCCGCCAGATTGAGGCATTGCGTGTTGAGTGGCGGAACTCAACGCCGCGCTTTGCCTTGTTACCAAACCCAGAAATTGAAAATACTTCATTTCCTGGAGTGGGAATCGAACCCACAAACTGTTGTGTTTACAGTCGCACGCTTGTGCCTCTGCGCCACGACAGGCGTTATCATACTATATATATTTGGACTGTATCCTTTTGTCATTGCTTTATTGATTTATAAATTATATAAATATATACTTAGAATTAAGACTAGGCTGTTTAATATGCTTGTAATATGTTAGAAGTGTCGATATTCTGTGAAAGACAATTTGAATTCTTGTATGATGAATACTGAAAATCCTATTCAATTATAAAACAATCATGGCACTACCGCGGAGTAGTTGGTAAGTCTTTGTATACCAGATGGCGGCGTTGAGTTCCGCCACTCAACACGCAATGCCTCAATTTGGCGGAAAGTGGGGAATGGAATTGTTGTAAGAGAACGGAGTGTTTTAACACTAGGTTCTCAGGTTCCCCCTGCTTACCCTGCTATAAGTGGGAAACAGCGTGAAGTTAAAAAAAAAGAAAAGAAAAATATTTATAAAACAATAATCATATCTAAATTGAAATCCCAAATCTATCATTCTAACTCAAAAATTATACTCAAACGTTATCATTCAACCTTACCGTGACCTCTAGACCACGACAATAAAACCACATAGAGATCACGCTATATCTACGATAAAAATAAACGCCACATTCTGTTTAGTCTTCCACATAAAAATGTCTAAGAATTTCTGTATTTTTATTTTTGCTCAAATGAAACCTATAAAAAAAGGTTTACGCCTTTTATGGAGGGCAAGTGACAGCAAGTAGTTTATGGTAAGAGGAAAATATGCGTGTGATGTTATCATGGCATTGCGTGCTGAGTGTTAGAACTCTATGACGAGCTTTGCCTTGTTACTAGAGGGAGGAAATGAAAATACTAAATGATGGAACGGAAATCTTAAGAGAACGGAGTGTCTTAACACTAGGTTCTAGGACGTGGAGCGTAAAGTTAAAAGAAATGTTATCATGGCGCTATCGTGGAGTAGTTGGTAAGTCTTTGTATACCAGATGGCGGCGTTTAGTTCCGCCACTCAACACGCAATAACCTGGGTTTGATAACAAAATGAAGCTCGAAAATTTTTGACATTAAATTCTCTCTGCCTTTCCTGCTATGCGGCAAAAAGGGTGAAGCAGGTTAAAAATGAATTGTTTAGCAATTTGTCTAAATTATTAGTATGCGTAGGAACCCACTTCCAATCGTGCTTTCAGTCAAATGTTGTTCTACTGTGCCACGAGGACTTGAACGAATATAATTAAAAAATTAACAAAAAAGAAAACCGGTTTTAAATAAAATTCACTATAAAGGACAAATATTACGAATAAAATAAATAGAACCACATAAGAAACAATACCTAGTACCTTTCATATAAAATAAGGATCATCAATTGATAACGCCTGTCGTGGCGCAGAGGCACAAGTGTGCGTACACGCGACAGGTTGTGGGTCCGATGCCCACTCCAGGGAATAGAATTTTTCATTTCCTGGGTTTAGTAACAAGGCAAAGCGCGGCGCTGAGTTCCACCACTCAACACGCGATGCCTCAATTCGGCGGAACGTGGGGAACGGAGTGTCTTAATATTAAGTTCCCTCTGTCTACCCTGCTATATGATACAGCGTGAAGCTATGTATGTATGTAAGAAAAGTTATGCAGTCCCTTTTAGAAGTCGGTTAAAAAGAAAAGAGTCCCCTTTCATATAATCTAAACCTTCCAACATTTGTATGTATATTTTTACATAGCTTTTAGGTATCAATTAGCAAAAGAATTGAATTACAGAAGGTAAGGAATATGAAAAAAATACCCTCAGTTCATTTCTTGAGTTTCTTATAGCTTCCTGTTCCTTAAATGGATATCAGTAACTTTATCTTTTTTATTTTTTTATCAAAGAAAGCGGTGAAAACAGCATAAAGTATAGACCATACCAGTATTAGTCGAGATTTTTACCAGGTCAGTGGTAATATTACGGTTATTATGACAAGAACGAAGAATCTATAAAATACCTACCTGCCTAACTTCACGCTTTATCCCTAGGAGGGTAGTCAGAGAGAACGGAGCGCCAAACGCTACGGTCCCTGCATACCACTTTCGCTTCGTCCACAGACATTAACCTCTTCATGCATGCCCTCCGGGGGGTCCTCATGCTTTTTTTACGTGACCTTTCTCCAGTATCATTGGTACTAAATAATTATTATTATATTATGGCTAAATTACACAAAATTTTTATCAATTGTAGTTCATGTATTACCCAGATCCAATTAATAGTTTTCCGTGACAGAGGGACATTTATCCAATCTCACAATCTTTCTCATTTATTAGTTGTAAAATATTATTGTTATCTTTTCAAGGATTTGGAAGTAAATGGTTCTAATAGCTTTACATACATACAATGCTTCACGTTGCATCCCGCATATAGCAGGGTAGGCAGAGGGAGCCCAGTGTTAAGACACTCCGTTCCCCACTTTCCGCCGAATTGAGGCATTGCGTGCTGAGTGGCTAAACTCAACGCCTCGCTTTGCCTTGTTACTAAACCCAGAAAACGAAAAATTCCAATTCCTGGAGTGGGGATCGAACCCACAACCTGTCGCGTTTACAGACGCTTGTGCCTCTACACCACGACAGGCGTCAGGCGTTTTCTCAGTAAAATGTCAACAAACGATCGCTCTTGAAGGAACGCTTTATCTTTGAAGTCGGATAACAAATCAAAATTCATTTACGTTAGAAAGAAAGCGAATCTCGTATACTTAGAGGCTCTAACCGCAAAAACAGTCATTTATTTTATGGCCTCATTGGAACCATCTGTTTATCTGTTCAAGTTTGAGTTTTAATATGACTTTCGATTTGACTTTTTTTCTTGGGTTTGTGTCCAAATTTGAAAAAAAAACTTGTAATTTATATGTAATATCTACTTTGGGGTCATCTTAGCGCAGTGGAAAAGCGTATGACTAGAAAACCCGATGGCTGTTGGTTTGATTCCCACTCAAGGGAATGATATATTTAAACATACATACATAGCTTCACGCTAAATCCCGCATATAGCAGGGTAAGAAGAGGGAACCTAGTGTTAAGACACTCCGTTCCCCACTTTCCGCCGAATTGAGGCATTGCGTGCTGAGTGCCGGAACTCAACGCCACGCTTTGCCTTGTTACCAAATCTAGGAAATGAAAAATTCCATTTCCTGGAGTGGGGATCGAACCCACAGCTTGTTTTTACAGTCACACGCCTGTATCTCTGCGTCACCACAGTATTATATTTAAATTACTTATATTTCCCCGTTTCTCTACTTTGGTAAGACAGAGCGCGGTGTTAAGTTCCGCCACATAGCACGCTATGTCTTAAATGTGGGTGGAAAGCGTTAGACAGCGTATATTAATGCTAGATTCTCTCTGAATACAATACTATGCGGATAAAGAATGAAGCTACTTTTTAACTATTTAGGGCATCTTGGTGAAATTAGACAGCGTGTTTGAAAAACGCAATAGGCTGTAGGTTCTATTCCGGCTCGCGTAAATGATTATATTTAAATTATTACTAAACTTAACTCAGTATCAATGATATTGGAGGAAGGTCACGTAAAAAACATGAGGACCCCCCGGAAGGCATGCATGAAGAGGTTAATGTCTGTGGACGAGGCGAAAGTGGTATGCAGGGACCGTAGCGTTTGGCGCCCCGTTCTCTCTGACTACCACAGGGATAAAGTGTGCAGTTAGGTAAGGTAAGGTAAAATAAATGATACAGATATGGTAGTCCATGACTTACACATCCATGTTTATATAAAATGACATATACGTTGCTAGGCAACACGTCAATTGGTACACTAGTAATCTTAATTCTCCTTTCAAAACGCGAGTGACGCCGCGGGTAAAGGCTAACTTAAGTCAGATCTATGATATATATTACTTAAAAAAATCGCACTAAGTTTGGAGCCATTGTCCCCAATGGAGTCAAAAATCACCATTATATATCACTTATCCGCTAACTTTAGTTTAACAAATAGCCGGATTCGATAGTGAATTAACTTCGATGATTCTTTATTTCTACTTCTTTATTTATACTTGCTATTTGTAAAGTTTAGTATTTTCATTTCTTGGATTTGATAACAAGGCAAAGTGCGGCGTTCAGTTCCGCCACTCAACACGCAATGCCTCAATTCAGCGGAACGTGGAGAACGGAATTGTTGAAAGAGAATGGAGTGTTTTAACATTAGGTTTTCTAGCTCCCTCTGCCTACCCTGTTATATGCGGGATACAGCGTGAAGTTTATTTCTACGATAGCTTCTAATGTGGTCCCATTTAATTTTCTCGAAAGCTGATGAGTAGTTTTTGAGTTATTTGTAATAATTTTACGTTTTAGTCCTTTAAATTTGAAACCCGTTTGATATTTTGGTTACAATATATCACTTATCCTCTAACGTCGGTTTAACAAATAGCCGGGTTCCATACATTCCAATATACGGTATGTATCGTCAACCAGTCATTTGTCTAGCTCCAGCGCATACCTTCCAGAACCGATTTAGGGACTGTGATATATATGTTTCAGTTCATACCGATAATATTGCCAATTTAAGAGATGTTTTAACCAATTTAAAAAAGAGAAAAGATTGTCAATTTGACTTTTTTATACCTCAATTCGGCGGAAAGTGGGGAACGGAGTGTCTTAACACTAGGTTCCCTCTGCCTACCCTGTTATATGCGGGATACAGCGCACAAACATTTCAGTGATTGATTTTTATTTATACTACAGTTCCCGTTGACGCGTTAACAACGCGTTATCTATCAATGTATATGTCACTTTATGTAATCAAACCACGGTAGAGAGAGACATTATTTTAAAAAGATATCATTGTGTACTCATTTGCTATATAAACTATAAGTGTGCCAAGATTCATTCACCTCCGTCCACATATTTTTCGTAAAAAGGGATCCAAAGTTATTCCTTCACGTATTAATATATAGATACCTTCAAAAGGTAAATAAATCGTTTATATCAAAAGGTATAACAAAATTCCACAAGTAATTAGATATCTGCCATTTGAAAAATTCAATATTAAGGAAAGTATATTATTCTGTCCAAGAATACTATACAGATATTAATGTGTGGAATTAAATGCTGTTGATGCTCGCTCAGGAGGCTTATTGTTGCTGGAAATTTATTATAAAATTTTATTTGAAAAGAGCAACTGTTGAATTTCTTGTCTTCTCAGCAGAACTGCCTTTCGAGCCGGTGGTACCTTCCGTTAGGACTGACAAGACTGACATCTTTTGTAAATTGACGATTCAAAAGTGCTTGTAATAGCCTATTTGAATAAAGAATATTTTGATTTTGATACATAGATTTTTTTTTCCTTTTTTTTTTTTGGTTAAGTTCACGCTGTATCTCGCATATAGCAGGGTAGGCTGAAGGAACCAGAGAACCTAGTGTTAAGACACTCCATTCTCTTTCAACATTTCCGTTCCCCACTTTCCGCCAAATTGAGGCATTGCGTGTTGAATGGCGGAACTCAACGCCGCGCTTTGCTTTGTTAGCAAACCCAAGAAATGAAAATACTAAATTTTACATTTCCTGGAGTGGGAAAAGAATCCACAACCTGTCGCGTTTACAGTCGCACGCTTGTGCCTCTGCGCCACGAGAGGCGTTAAATAGATATTATAGATTATAATATATATGCAACTCGACTTATCAATATAATCACGTCCACCAATCCTCTAAGCCCTTCAGTATCACAGGCATATACTCGTATGTGAGCTTACATAGCAAGAATTCATTAATCAAGATTATGCTTTGTATTCTACATTGTACAGCTATTAGTTACTGGATTTCCTCTCCGTGTATGAGTTACGTAATATATCTCGCTTTTGTTGTATCATTTTTTATTAATAGTTCTTACAGGAGTGTTATTGGATTAGCTTTGAGATATTAATATCTTATATGAGATATGAAATATATAATATCTTAGTTCTTTTGGTAAAATAATGCGCGGTGCTAAGTTCCGTCACTCAAGTTGTTTCGACTCGAATACGAGGAGAAACAGAAGAATAGATTTTTTTTAGCTTCACTTTGTATCCCGAATTGGGGCATTGTATGCTGAGTAGCGGAACTCAACGCCGCGCTTTGCCTTGTTACCAAACCCAGAAGATGAAAATTTCCATTTCCTGCAGTGGAAATCGAAACCACAACCTATCGTGTTTACAGCTGTACGCTTGTACCTATGTGCCAATACCGGCGATATATTTTTATTTTATTTCCAAAAATACATTGTAAAATAGAACTATAACTAACAATTGAATCGGTGAGTGCAGAAACAACGTAAGTCCGGATTTTCAAATATTCCAGGATAGAGAAAAAGGTGTATATATACCTTGCCTTTCTAAGCTAATTTAAATCGATTACGAATTTTTGCATTTTTTGTGACTTACATTGTTTCTGAACTTACCGATTCAATTATTGCGGCGGAAAGTGGAGAACGGAGTGTCTTAACACTATGGTTCTCTCTGCCTACCCTGCTATATGCGGGATACAGCGTGAAGCTATGTAGTCTGTTTTATGCGGGATATAGCGTGAAGCTATGTATGTACTAACAATTAATTTTTATTCACTGAAAGTTACGTATATATATAAAAATAATATTTATTCCACTATTTTTATCAGTCGCTCCAAACGCGTTGCATACATTTAATAATATTTTATAGTCTGTCGAAAAACGGAATGTTGGCGCGAAAATTTATTAAATTGTGCAATGGACTTTATGAAAATACACCTTTTTTAACTTCAGTTCAATTTTTTTTAATTATAAAATTTCGAACGATACAATTTTTTAATTAAAATTCTATTTCCTGCCTTTATTTAGATTCAATTTAGAAGTGCATTAATGGCTATGGATTTGATTTTTTAAACTAACTTTTTTTTTACGTCACGCTGTATCCCGCAAATAGCAGGGTAGGCAGAGGGAACCTGTGAACTTAGTGTTAAGACACTCCATTCTATTATTTCTGTTCCCCACTTTCCGCTTAGCCATTGCGTTCTCAGTGGCGGAACTCAACGCCGCGCTTCGCTTTGTTACCAGAGCGGGAAAATTAAAATATTAAATATAAATTATTAAATATATTTAATATTTTCATTTCCTGAAGCATGAATTCAATCTACAACCTGTCGAGTTTACTGTTGCACAATCGTGCCTCTAAGCCACTTGACTGACAGACAATATACTAAGCGCCTGTCGTGGCGCAGAGGCACAAGCATGTGACTGTAAACGCGTCAGGTTGTGGGTTCGATTCCCACTCCAGGAAATGTAAGATTTAGTATTTCCACTTCTTGGGTTTGGTAACAAGGCAAAGCGCGGGGTTGAGTTCCGCCACTCAACACGCAATGCCTCAATTTGGCGGAAAGTGGGGAACGGAAATGTTGAAAGAGAATGGAGTGTCTTAACACTAGGTTCTCTGGTTCCCTCTGGTTCGCTCTACCCCGCTATATGCGGGATACAGCGTGAAGTTGGGGAATGTAGAGGAGGACTACGAGATCATTTTTACAAAGGAAAAAGCGGGATTTCACGGTATATAGATCTCGCAAACGAAGTTGTGGGTTACAGCTAGTATATTAAAATTTTTTAAGAATGTTTTTTGACCCTCCTGATAATTGACTAAATATGGCAATTAGTAGGTTAACGTAGAGTAGACAGAGATAACCTAGTGTCAAAATCTCCTCTACGTGTCCTTTATGAGTGGCGGAACTCAACGCCGCCCTTTTTGTAATACTAACGGAATACCTTGGTAGGTACTCTCTGACTACCCTGCTATTACCCTGCTGTTTTTCGTTTATCCTTACCAAACCCCTAAACAAAGCCCCTTGTTAACTATCATATTACAAGTGAAAATATACACTACAACAACAAAATTACAATTTATTCTAAATTTGTGTTGTAATTAAAACTAATTGGTGAGTAGATCATAATTAGAAAACTTGAAACTTAATTATGAGTTAGCACTAATCACCTATCGACTTACTTTTGGGACAGTTTGTTACCTTTCTACCTGAAGTGTTAACTGTTATCGTTAGCGTTAGCGTTAAATTGGTAGTGAAGAGTGGAAAATTTTTATTTTTATTTGTGTGTTAAAATTGCAGTGAGAGTTTACTAACACCTGTCGTGGCGCAGAGGCACAAGCGTGCGACTGTAAACGCGACAGGTTGTGGGTTCGATTTCCACTCCAGGAAATGTAAAATTTAGTATTTTCATTTCTTGGGTTTGGTAACAAGGCAAAGCGCGACGTTCAGTTCTGCCACTCAACACGCAATGTCTCAATTCGGTGGAAAGTGGGGAACGGATTTGTTGAATAAGAATGGAATGCCTTAGCACTAGATTCACTGGTTCCCTCTGCCTACCCTGCTATATGCGGGATACAGCGTGAAGTTAAAAAAAAAAAGAAAAGAGTTTACTATATACGTAAAAAGTGATCAATTATTAGCAAAAATAACTAAAAATATACTTCTATCTGTGCTGTATTCCAGTGTTTGATATCCTACCTTCCAGCTCCATCATCAGGTATATCATATAAAAGCATATTTAAATTATGCGATCATCGTACATAGCTTCACGCTGTATCCCGCATGTAACAGGGTAGGCAGAGGAAACCTAGTGTTAAGACACTCCGTTCCCTAATTTCCGCGGAATTGAGGCACTGCGTGCTGAGTGGTGGAACTCAATGCCGCGCTTTGCCTTGTTACCAAACCCAGTTTTTGGTAGCCCAAAAACTTGATATTAATTATAAAATTATTATACACAGATAAACAAACAAATTGACTAAAGTGATGATAGTAAAGTCAATATGGTAGGGGCCTAAACGGGCACGTGGAGGGGCTTTTAAGCGAACAAGGCTTGTAATAATTCAAGTTTTGTGAACTAGAAAACGTAGTTTATTTTACGATAATTTGTACTAATTATTTCCTTTGTTAACAATTTTACATAAAGATCAAGGGTTTATGATAGATATAGTAAGGAGTATTCCATATCCGCCACTTAATATGAAATATTTCTTAGATAAGAGTAAAAATGGAGTGTCTCAACATTATTTTATTTGTATATATATACATAAACATACATAGCTTCACGCTGTATCCCGCATATAGCAGGTTAGGCAGAGGTAATCTAGTGTTAAGACACTCCATTCCCCACTTTCCGCCGAATTGAAGCATTGCGTACTGAATTGAGCGTTTGAGTTGTGGGTTCGATTCCTACTCGAGGAAATGGAATTTTTCATTTCCTGAGTTTCGTAACAAGGCAAAGCGCCGCGTTGAGTTCCGCCACTCAACACGCAATGCCTCAATTTGGTGGAAAGTGGGGAACGTTAATGTTGAAAAAGAATGGAGTGTCTTAACACTAGGTTCTCTGCTTCCCTCTGCCTACCCCGCTATTTGCGGGATACAGCGTGAAGTTAAAAAAAAAGTAATGAAAACGACTTGATATAACAAATTTATATTCATTCATAACAGGTTTTAACAAATAATGCTTATAAAATGCACTTTTGTATACTTTAAATAAGATATATTGTGTTACGACTGTATAAAGGGTAACGTAAGGCTTTGGCTCTGATTAACGATCTACCCGCTTGCCGTTAATACCCCACACCTGGCAGCAAGTTAAAAATTCCATTAGCTAAATCCAAATATATGATAGTATGATATTTAATTAAGATTGAAGAGGCCAGTGGCGTAGAGGCACAAGCATGTGACTGTACACAAGACAGGTTGTGGGTTCGATTCCTACTCCAGGATATGTTAGTATTTTTATTTCCTGGGTTTGGTAACAGGGCAAAGTGCGGCGTTGAGTTCCGCCACTCAACACACAATGCCTCAATTTGGCGGAAAGTGAGGAACGGAATTGTTGTAAGAGAACGGAGTGTCTTAACACTAGGTTCTCAGGTTCCCTCTGCCTACCCTGCTATATGCAGGATACAGCGTGAAGTTTAAAAAAAAACAAAAATATAATAGTTAGCAAAAGCCACAAACCATAAGGCCTTAGTGAATAAAAATGACTTAAATAATCTTCATACGACATTTTCCATATAAAATTGATGTAATTCTATTCTAATATATCACTAAAAAACAGACTGAACCTGTAACAAAACACTTCCCTTTCCGCCCATTATTTAACATTGCGTGTTGAGTAACGGACCACGCAATTAATCTTGAAATACGAAAGTATCTTTTTGATATACTAAAATGCATATACTCGTAAGATTAAAAAATTTAACATGGGCATAGTAAGTTCAAATTTAAAAGAATTTATATAGAAGAATGAGTTTTCATTAATTTTTAATACTTTAAAGTATTAATCACACACTTTGGAATAGAAAAACATTTTTCGAAAACGATTCGAATCCGCACCTCTATTTTTTTTTTTTTTTATGGATAACTGATGGCAAACGAGCAGAAGGACCACCTGATGGTAAGTGGTTACCTTCGCCCATGAACATCTACAACACCAGAGGCGTTGTAGATGCGTTGCCAACCTAGAGGATACAGATGGAAGGGGAGGACAATGTAGTAGTCCGCTATCGGAACCACTACATTTTGGGGAAAGGATGGGTGGGATAGGGGAAAACCTGGCTTACATGCCATCGAACCGGAACACATCATAAGATATTTGGCGGTTCGTCTTTGACATGATAGTGGTCGCGAGCCAGACGGAGGACGAACCTCCTACTTGACCGTTAAGCCATGTCCTATTAAGTCAAAATTCTTATACGATTGTCACAATTTATTTTTGTTGTTAGCATTGTCTTTAGAGAGTTTTTTTTTAATTGATAGCGACTACTTCTAATTAAGTCCCATTTAAATTTAAGATCTGGTTTTGGAGTTATACGTAATTATTTTATTTAGTAAATTTTATTTGAAGTCAATTTTCTTGTTATTTTTTATTTCTTTTTAGCTTCACGCCGTATCCCACACATAGCAGGATGGGCAGAGAGAATCTGAGAACTTAGTGTTAAGAAACACTGTTCTCTTTTTAACTTTTCTGTTCCTCACTTTCCGCCGAATTTTCAACGCCGCAATTTGCTTTATAACCAGAACGAGGATATGAACATATTAAATAATATTTAGTTTAATATTAAATAATTCTTATGTTATTTTCTTGTAGTTTGGTGGTAGGAGGTTCGTCCTCCGTCTGGCTCGCGACCACTATCATGTCAAAGACGAACCGCCAAATATCTTATGATGTGTTCCGGTTCGATGGCATGTAAGCCAGGTTTTCCCACTTTCCCACCCATCCTTTCCCCAAAATGTGGTGGTTCCGATAGCGGACTACTACATTATCCTCCCTTTCCATCTGTATCCTCTAGGTTGGCAACGCATCTAGTACATCTCTACTGTTGTAGATGTTCATGGGCGAAGGTAACCACTTACCATCAGGCGGTCCTTCTGCTCGTTTGCCATCCGGTATCCATAAAAAAAAAAAAAAATAATAATATTTCTTAGAACTTGACTTACATAGCTACTTTGATTTTTTTCCAGCTTAACTTTTTTTGCCGTATAGTAAAGTAATCTGATAAAACCTAGCGTTAAGTCATAGCTATATATATAATCTATGAGTAGTCTATTATAAGCACGTAGATTATTTAATTTATTATCTACCTCCTTTTTGTAAAATATTCGACAGACCGGACTTCAAGGAAAATAGCTTCACGCCATCCGTACATGGTGGATATTCCTTATGTACGGACAAGGCGGTTTGAGTCTACATTCTTTATTCGCACATCGAAACTATGGGACTCATTGCCGGCTACTGTTTTGCCTAAGTCATACAATTTGGGGGTCTTCAAATCAAGAGTCAATAGGTTTTTTCTAGGCAAACGTGCATTATCATAGACCGCATTAATGCTTACCATCAGTCTTTGATGCGGTCAAACGTTAGCCTATTAATCATAAAAAAATAACGTTTCCTACAGCGGGAGTTTGCAACAAAAGACTGAGTTTCGTGTCGACCGTTGTACAGTTCAGAACTATAAAGTGTCAATGTTAATTGAAATAGTGTTTCTCTTTTATTAAACGATCTAACACTTTGTTCTCATTACTTTTCGCCACATTTTGACATATTCCGTGTTGAGTGTTGGAACTCAACGCCGCGCTTTGCTTTGCTACCAAATCCAGGAAATGAAAAAATCCATTTCCTGTAGTGGGGGTCGAACCCACGACCTGTCGCGTTCACAGTCGCACGCTTGTGTCTCCACGCCACGACAGGTGTCAGAAACAAATATAACTTAAATATAATCATTCCCTTAAGTGTGAATCGAACCCAAACACCAATCGGGTTTACAGTTCCCTGTTCCACTGCGCCACGATGGTCTGTATAAGTGTATATTTCATAGATTAAATAGGTTAAAAATAAAATTCTTAAGTCTATTATGGCCTCTGATTAATTACATATTGAAATATTTCAAAAGTAGGCAGAAGAGCTTGCTCTAAATACTTTTTATCCCTTTCCTTTGAAGGATTAGTATATTAAGCTCATTTCAAATTTTCTTAGGCGAAATAAAAACCTATTCATATAACGGTACGTAGCTCTTTGTCCAGTGTCTTCCAATATTCGATATTTAATGTTATATTATGATTAAATTATACATAATTAAATTTTTAATAAATTTTTAACGCCTGTCGTGGCGCAGAGGCACAAGCGTGCGACTGTAAGCGCGACAGGTTGTGGGTTCGATTCCCACTCCAGGAAATGGAATTTTTCATTTCCTGGGTTTGGTAACAAGGCGACGCGCGGCGTTGATTTCTGCCATTCAGCACGCAATGCCTCAATTCGGCGGAAAAGGGGGGAACGGAGTGTCTTAACACTAGGTTCCCTCTGCCTACCCTGCTATATGCGGGATACAGCGTGAAGCTAAAAAAAAATAAAGACCTAACTGTGAACGAAAAGGTTGTGGGTTCGATTCCCATTCCAAGGCTTAAATTTATTTGTTTACATTTCAAGATTCTGATAAATAAAAACATGGCGTTAAGTTCCGCTACTGGACAAACGATGAATAAAATTTGAAGGAAAAGCGAAAAACATAGGGGCTTAACACTAGGTTCTTTGAGCCTACCATGCAATGTGTAGTGAACCTGTTATATATACTATAGCTCGAAGCATACGCAGGAAATCTTGAAAGGGGATATCTTGAAAAAAATTGTAAGGAGCATCTTGATGGCATCAGAGTGTCATACCATATGCCATGACGGCAAACTAACTGATATTACTATCAAGGTGCAACAACGATTTACTACATACATACATAGCTTCACGCTGTATTTCGCATATGGCAGGGTAGGCAGAGGGAACTTAGTGTTAAGACATTCCGTTCCCCACTTTCCGCCGAATCGAGGCATTGCATCTGAGTGGCGAAACTCAACGCCGCGTTTTGCCTTGTTACCAAATCCAAGAAATGAAAAATTCCATTTCCTGGAGTGGGAATCGCACCCACAACCTGTCGCGTTTACAGTCACACGCTTGTGCCTCTGCGCCACGACAGGCGTTTATTTTTAAATAAGCAATTAAAGAAGAGACAAGCAAAGAATATCTCAAGTGAGTCCCATTTTAAAGCTATCGGCGTTCTTGATTTAGATACAAATCTTTTTCAGCGTCTCCAAAATGTTGACGGGGATTTTTGTCGTTTAAATCTCGTTTACAATTTATATCTAAAATTAGCTGTCGGTCCGTTTAAATGACCTTGTAACCGATTTTCCAAAAATGGAGGTTCATAATTTGATTGTAACGTCTGTCGTGGCACAGAGGCACAAGCGTGCGACTGTAAACGCGACAGGTTGTGGGTTCGATTCCCACTCTAGGAAATGGAATTTTTAATTTCCTGGGTTTGGTAACAAGGCAAAGCGCGGCGTTTAGTTTCGCCACTCAGCACGCAATGCCTTAATTCGGTGGAAAATGGGGAACGGATTGTCTTAACAGTAGGTTGCCTCTGCCTACCCTGTTATATGCGGGATACAGCGTGAAGCTATCCGTGAAGTAGGTATGTATGAATATTAAACAAATTATATACAGAGAAAGAGATTGAAACATTTTTTTAAATAAAAGGTTATTCTTCAGAAAAATGTATAAAAATAACAGAACTCAATGTCTGGTTTTGTCTTATCAGAGCGCATAAATTGAAAATAATTTAAATACAATCATATCCCAAAGTGGAAATCGAACCCACAACCAAGTGTGTTTACAGTCGCCGTTACACTGTGCTACGATGGCTATTTAGAGATAACCAAGTCATTATCCAAGAGTTTAGCCAAGAAATCTGCTCGCCTTGTTTGGCTTAAGTTCATCGATTACTGCTATTTAACACTGTAAGGCAAAGAATCACATTCTATATATACACTAATTGTATCCCGCAACAACGTTCGCTTCACGCTGTATCCCGCATATAGCAGGATAGGCAGAGGTAACGAGAAAACCTAGTGCTAAGACACTCCGTACTCTTTCAACAATTCCGTTCCCCACTTTCCGCCGATTTGAGGCATTGCATGCTAAGTGACAGAACTCAACGCCGCGCTTTGCCTCGTTACCAAACCAAGGAAATTAAAAATTTCATTTCCTGGAGTGGGAATCGAACCTATAGCCTGTCGCGTTTATAGTTGCACGCTTATGCTTCTGCGCCACAAAAGGTGTACTAAACGACTACTTTCTTACAGATAAATCGATGGAACTGTTCCTTCAAACAGTTAGGAAATAAAAGAATCATTTTATAAGTATCCCTGAGGATGGTCCTTTTGTAATTAAGATGAAGTACTCGAATGAAGGGTTTCGTGGATCAGTTTTCGTTTTATATAATACTTGCTTCCTTACTTTGTTTGTGTGTTGTATGAAATTTAATAAATTGGTGAACCAATTTTGATGGTTCTTGTTTGATTTGATAGCTTATGATATGGTCTCATTCAAATTTAATTGAGATCTAACGTAGCTAACGAGTAGTTCTTGAATTATTCGTAATAATTTATTTTTAGCGCATTTTATTTGTAGCCGGTTTATTTTTTGTTAAAATCTTTATTATTTTCTAACATCGAGAACCTGATTTGGCATTAGTTATATTGATATTTTTTGTCTTCCGCTTTTAGTGGTGGTACATTATATAGGCTTTTTGTATTTATGTATACTGGCCCGCTGACGCGTTAATAACACCATGCCTTAGCAACGCGTATGGCATGTGTGTGGGTAACATTATTTTTTTTATTTTTATGTATTTCTAATGTATTATTTTGAAAAATATTGCCTTTCTGCACTTGTTCTTCATATAAGGTATGCCAAATTTCAAACTTCTCCGTCTAATTTACTATTTTATATAAATAGTAAATTAGCTTAATTTTTATAGTTTTTGGTTTTAGCGTCACGCTGTATCCCTCACATAGCAGGGTCGGCAGTGAGAACCTGAGAACCACGTTTTAAGACACTCCGTTCTCTTACGATTTCCGCTCTCCATTAATCATTATATTTTAAATACTCAAATCTTTAAAAAACTTAACTTTTCAGGAATTTCCTAATTTCACTTTTCAAAACATCATCATTATAGACGCAGCCTCTACCTAAATGTACATTCCATTCTCAATTGCCTGCGGGCGATAATTTTAACTGATTTCTTTATTAAATGATACAATTTTAGAATTCACTCCAAAGCTTCCAATTATCCTTATAACAATTTTGTTAGGAAAAACGTTTTGCTTTATTACCCGACTTCTAAGAGGAAGGATTTTATATTGGGTGGATCAATTTTGATGAATCTCTTGTATATGATAGCTAGCACTTCTGATGTGGTCTCATTTAAATTTAATTAAGATCTGACAAGTAGTTTTTGAGTTATACGTAATAAATATACGTCGAGTAGATGTCGATTTTCTTTTTTTGTTAATTATATATTTTTACACTGAATAATTTTTCTAATGTATAGGCTATGATAGTAAGGCTTTATTTACGCTTGTCAACCGATTTGTTTGAAAATTTGCATACAATGACAAGACTCTACGGTCTTCACTTCCTTTGATGAATGAAAATGAATATATGTTGAGCGGCGTAACCCAACGCTGTGCTGTCTTAACAAGGCTCAACAACCATCGTTTTAACTGCATTTAGACCTTACACCATGCACCATGATTTGTGCCACCTCCTTAAAGATACTTTATTATTTTTGAATACAAATAAATAAAATCACCTGTCGTGGCGCAAAGGCGTGCGACTGTAAATGCTACACGTTGTGGGTTCGATTCCCTCTCCAGGAAATGTAAGCTTAATATTTTCCTTCCTGGGTTTGGTAACAAGTCAAAGCGCGATGTTGAGTTCCGCCACTCAGCAAGCAATGCTTCAATTCATTAAAAAAAAAAACCATCGTATTTACAGTCAGTCGATGTTCCATTGCGCTACGATTTCCTCCAGTGTATTTAAAGATCAAAAAAATTAAAGATATTACTTCTTAGCTTCACGCTGTATCCTGCATATAGCGGGGTAGACAGAGCGAATCTGAGAACCAAGTGTTAAGACACTCTATTCCCTAATTTCCGCTGAATTGAGGCATTGCGTGCTGTATGGCGGATCTCAAAGCCGCGCTTTGCCTTGTTACCAAGATCAGGAAATAAAAAACACCCATTTCCTGGAGTGGCAATCGAACCCACAACCTGTCGCGTTTACAGTCGCACGCTTGTGCCACTGCGCCACGACAGGCGTACTTTAACAAAAAGATAGTTAAATTTTTTAAATAGTATATTTAATTCTAACTGCCACATATACCTACGAAGTACATAGTTTTCGAAGCGTACCGACTCTTTAATATTTTAAAAGCGTTCAAACTAAATTGTGAATTTCATACAAAATATTAAGAAGCTAAGTCTCAAGAACTATGCTCCAATTTGCGTAAGTGCTCTTACTATTGAAGTTGGTAAATATGTATTATGAATATGTATAAGCTAAGTTTTGCAGGTATTTTCATTTGTTCCATAGAAATGAGAAAAAATGAGGTTCTCGTGGCGCAGTACAAAATCTAACTATAAACATGGATGGTTGTAGATTCGATCTCCAAACCTGTCATTTGAACATTTTTTTTTCATAGCTTCATGCTGTGTTCAGCACATAGCAGGGTAGGCAGAGGGAACCAGAGAACGTAGTGTTGAGACATTCCGTTCTCTTCTAACACTTCCGCACCCCACTTTCCCCTGAATCGAAGCATTGCGTGCTGAGTGGCGGAACTCAACGCCGCGCTTCGCCTTGTTACCAAACCCAGGAAATGAAAATACTAACATTTCCTGGAGTGCGATTCGAACCCATAACCTGTCGCGTTTATAGTCACACGCTTGTGCCTCTACGCCACGACAGGCGTTTACAATTCGGCGGAATGTGGTGAATGGAATTGTTGTAAGAGAACGGAGTGTCTTAATACTAGGTTCTCAGGTTCCCTCTGTCTACCCTGCTATATGGGGGATATGGCGTGAAGTTAAAAAAAAATCATGTCTTCGCTATGGTAACATAAAGCGCGGCGTTGAGTTCCGCCACTCAGCACGCAATGCCCCCATTTGGCGGAAAGTGGAAAACGGAGTGTCTTAACACTAGGTTCCCTCTGCGTACCCTGCTATGTCTTCACGCTGTATCCCGCATATATATATGTATGTATGTAATATTCATCTTATTTCTGTTCTTGATGTAAAACTCTAGTTTAACTTAACACACGTCGTAAAACGGAAAACTTTTTCCAATACAAGTTTAAAGTGCTCTTTAAATAGCAAAGGTAAGATAAATAATGAACGTACGTACGAAAGATAAACTTTCGATCCCTAAGAATATGAAATATTTAAAGTAAAAATTTTAACAAAAAAACCGGGCTTCAAAGCTATTCTATTTTTCTTTTAACTTCACGCTGTATCCCACACATAGCAGGGTAGGCAGAGGGAACCTAAGAACCTAGTGTTAAGACACTCCGTTCTCTTTCAACATTTCTGGTCCCCACTTTCCGCCAAATTGAAGCAATGCGTGTTGACTGGCGCAACTCAACGCCACGCTTTGCCTTGTTACCAAACCCAAGAAATGAAAAATTCCGTTTCCTGGAGTGGGAATCGAACCCACAACCTGTCGCGCTTACAGTTGCACGCTTGAGCTTCTGCGCCACGTTAGGCGTTTAGTTATTATAAGCATTTCAGATTTTCATTTCCTGTAGTACAAATAAAACTACATTGGTATGCAAATTTGGACCAAAAATTGTGAATTTCGTACACTTAGCAAAAAAATTGCAAAGAAAACGCGAATAAGCTGAAAGTGCACAGTAATAAAAATCCACATTCAACGTACATTTTTATAACTTAATTAACAAATATAACTAGCTATCTTACATTTCATTTCGTATTCTGAAAACCGTGAAATAAGAATTTCGTTGTAGGCAAGTAATTTTTACTGTGAACATATATATGAGAGCTTCTGATATGGTTCCATTTTAATTTAGTTCAGATCTGACGAGTTTTTGAGTTATTCGTAATATTTTTCCACATTTTAGTACATTTTATTTGAAGTCTTTTTTTTGTAATAGCCTATTTGAATAACGAATATTTTAATTTTGATTTTATGTACTATAAATAATTATAAAATTACCTCTGTAGTAGCTTTCTTGCATTTATCTGTGCCAGCGAATATGTTCAGTTGCGTAGATCCAGGTTTCAAAGGACACTGGTCGATGTCCACACGGCGCAAGTCGATGTCAATACCGCTCGTGCCTCTGTGTAAAAAATATGATTTTGTAAGAACTTTGAGAGGTTACTATTAATTTATTGGTTAGTCGATACTATTAAGGTTGGTTGTGGATTCGAATTCCACTCAGGACATATATTTGTGTGACAAACCTACCTACCTACCTAACTTTTCGCTTTATCCTAAGCGGGGTAGTGAGAGAGAACGGAGCGCCAAGCGCTACGGTCCCTGCATACCTCTTTCACCTCGTCCACCGGGGGGTCCTCATGCTTTTTACGTGACCTTCCTCCAGTATCATTGATACTGTGTTCTCGAAGGTCAAGTGAGGTCTCCCCCTATCTATCTTGCCGCTCACCTTTGCTTCATATATCTTTCTCACCATTCTTTCATCACTCATCCTCTCGACATACTCAAACCACCTAAGTACGTTCTTCTGCATTCTTACAATAATGTTAGATAAACATTAGTTATATATTTGTTTTTGCATGTAGTTTTAAGCGTCGCATTCTTGTTGTTGGTAATTGAAGTTGGTTTGGTAATTGAAGTAATATGTACTAAAAAAAATATTTAGAAAACGCAAAAAGTTAAACGCAGCGGGATCGCCTCTTGGAAATCTTCCAAGCGCTCTGACCGCTAAGCCATGCGTTCTATATTCAGAAGAAGAAACTGCTTTAAGAAGAGAAGAAACTGCTTAGCAATCCATGGATTCACCGTGCATTTGGAGAGTGCCTGGCACTTATGACCCAACGTGTAGGTTTAAGGGGTCCTTTTAAAATTTATTAACGTGCACCTCCACTTTCCACGCTCCGACCACTACCTAACCAAATTCGAAAAGGTCCTAATGCCGCCTTCGAAATACGTGTAACATACTCGTATGTACAAATACAAAGAATTTTTAATAAAGTTTAAAATATGAATAAATATTTACAATTCTATAGCGAACTGAACCAAACTGAACCGAACGCAATTCGATATTCATTTATATTAGAAGACGTGATGTTTTTATCATCGTTACCGCGTATATTTTTAGATATTTTTGTGAAATTCTTTTGAAATATTTTAAATAGATTATGTATACAGTTACTGATATACATTTATAATAATAATCAAGATTTTAACAAAAAAAGAAAACCGACTTCAAATAAAATGCACATTGCAAGTCACACTATTACGAATAACTCAAAAACTACTCGTCGTAACTTAATTCATTTAAGAGGAACCACATCAGAATCACTAATTATCATATAGAACGAATCAGTAAATTTAGTTTATCCTGTAAAAAAATATACATTTATTGATATAGTTTTCAACGTCAATTGCATAAAAGTGTCAGTATTGTCAGTCCTACAGGTCAGCATTACCAGTACCACCGAGAAGACCGACCGCAAAGATACATACATGGCTTCACGCTGTATCCCGCATATAGCAAGGTAGGCAGAGGGAAACTAGTGTTAAGACATTCCGTTCCCCACTGTTCGCCGAATTGAGGCATTGCGTGCTGATTGGCGGAACTAAACGCCGCTTTGCCTTGCTAAAAAACCCAGGAAATGAAAAATTCCGTTTCCTGGAGTGGGAATCGAACCCACAACCTGTCGCGTTTGCAGTCGCATGCTTGTGCCTCAAGGAAATGAAATTTTTAATTTCCTGGGTTTGGTAACAAGGCAAAGCGCAGCGTTGAGTTCCGCCACTCAGCACGCAATGCCTCAATTCGGCGGACAGTGGGGAACGGAGTGTCTTAACACTAGGTTCCCTCTGCCTACCCTGCTATATGCCTGATACAGAGTAAAGCTATATATGTATGTATGTTTGTACGTTTATTTCCGCTCTAATGAGACTAAGTGCTGCGTTGAGTTCCGCCACTACAGAGTCTATTGTGACAGTGTCTATTTCAGGCATGAAGTGGAAAACTGAGTGTCTTGTCTCTTCTCTCTGAATATTCTTTATATTTAATATTTAATTATTGAGAAATTAAGAATAAACAAACACATTTAAATTTCAATCACAAAATACATAACTTGTACATTAAAAGTTTTAATTAAGTTAATATTTTAACCACGGAATGGGATAACAAAAGGCGCGCGATATGTTTCCTTGACAGATTATGCAAATACAACAGCTGAGGCACAGTTATTCTAATTAACCGACTTCAAGGGAAGGAGGAAAGTTTATTTATTCATTTATTTTAGCACACGCTGTATCCCGCACATAGCATGGTAGAGGGAGGGAACCAGAGCATAGTGTTAAGACACTCCGTTTTCTTTTAACGTTTCCATTCTCCACTTGTCGCTGAAATTGAGGCATTGCTGAGTAGCTGAACGCAACGCCGCGCTTTCTCTTATTATCAGAGCGAGGAAATGAAAATCTGTCTGTATCTCTAGTCGGTCCCTCATGTCTGAGGATCGTGGTCAGCATTAAGGTTGCATCTGGATCAGACGATCTGCCTCCACCGGTTTCTGTCCAGAGCGTCTCTTATTATTGAATACAACTCGGTAGATGTTGGTCCCTTCACTTGATCGGTCCATCTTGCAGGTGAACGACCGCGCAATCTTTTGCCTTCAGTATTTCCAACCACAATAACTTTTTCCAAGCTGTTGTTGGTTCTGCGCATTATGTGGCCGAAAAATTATAAAATGCGTGAAAATCTATGAACTCAGACTAATGATATTTATTTTCATGCTATACAAAAAGTGTGAAAAAACGTCTGGTTATTTATATTTATAGGTGGAAGTTGATTTAACAACTTATTCACGCCTGCTACGTATTAGGAGTTTGGGTTTGGGATTTACCAATCATCAAAAATTATTAACCTAATATGGGCTAGTCAAAACTTGGCGTGGAGTTACTTCACTCAAAACGCGGTGTCCCAAATTCTAGTGGGTAGCAGAGAATGGAGTGTCCTAACACTAGATTCTCACTGGGATTTCTCTGCTTCATTTACAAAGAATTACCGGAAATGCCTAACGTATTTAGGCATTTCCGGTAATTCCTTTGTAAATATAATCCGAGCTTATCTACTTCCAACCGTTTTGGTATTAACCGAACAATATCCGTTTTGTTTTATAATAATGAGGCATCTATTTCTGAAGTAAGCGAAATTCTCAGGTTTCATCATAGAGTTTTTTTTTTAACTTCACGCTACATCCCGCATATAGCGGGGTAGGCAGAAGTAACCAGAGAACCCAGTGTTAAGACACTCCATTCCCTTTCAACATTGCCGTTTTCCACTTTCCGCCAAATTGAGGTATTGCGTGTTGAGTGGCGGAACTCAACGCCGCGCTTTGCCTTGTTACCAAGCCTAAGAAATGAAAATACTAAATTTTAAATTTCCTGGAGTGGGAATCAAACCCAAAGAAATGAGAAATGTAAGAAAATGTTAAAAGAGAACGGAGTGTCTTAACACTAGGTTCTCTGGATACCTATATCTACCTTGCTATGTGAGGAAAACAGCGTGAAGCTATGTATGTATATGAATAAGATTATCAATTTGATTTTATTTAATGTGTGTTACCACATAACTTTTCATTGGTACCTTCTCGTATAATACGGTATAATTTTTTACTGGATGAATTCACTCAGCACGCAATGCTTCAATTCGGCGGAAAGTGGAAAACGGAGTGTCTTAACACTAGACTCTCAGGTTCCCTCTGCCTACCCTGCTATATGTGGGATACAGCGTTAAGTTAAAAAAAAAAAGAAAAAACCACGCACGAAATAAAATTGCTTATTCTAAAATTTTAGTACAAATTTTAGTACTATTATCAACAACAATACCTAAAAATTCAAATTAAGGTCACTTTTAAATGAGCACTTAGAAAAATTAAAACATTTTCTGTTTTAGCAGTTCTTGAATTATGTATACAGATTTGTTCTCTTGAGGTCACTTGATAAATAGACTTGGTCTTATTAACTTTTTTTTTTTTTTTTTTTTTATGGATACCGGATGGCAAACGAGCAGAAGGACCGCCTGATGGTAAGTGGTTACCTTCGCCCATGAACATCTACAACACAAGAGATGGAAAGGGAGGATAATGTAGTAGTCCGCTATCGGAACCACCACATTTTGGGGAAAGGATGGGTGGGAAAGGGGAAAACCTGGCTTACATGCCATCGAACCGGAACACATCATAAGATATTTGGCGGTTCGTCTTTGACATGATAGTGGTCGCGAGCCAGACGGAGGACGAACCTCCTACCACCAAAAAAAAAATATTTTTATTATGACTTTACATATGTGAAATATTGCTAGATTTTCTTCGAATCGAATAAATATTACTTATATTTTAACCGATTTTATAAAAAAGGACCAATTTTTTTTATGTATAACGCAATGGCAAACGAGCAGGAGGACCACTTGATGGGAAATGGTTACCATCAAGTGGTTTGTAGATGCGTTGCCAACCTAGAGGATACAGATAGAAGGGGAGGACAATGTAGTAGTCCGCTATCAGAACCATCACATTTTGGGGATTTGGGGGAGATAAGTAGGAAAGGGGAAAACGTGGCTTACATGCCATTTTCTTTTTGTGTTAAGCTTTCTCTTTTTAGTGTCACTTATTCCTTACAACGAGTTTCAAATGACAACGATTCTGAAGAATTTTTTCTTCTATATATAATTAAGTAAAATTATTACGAATAACTCAGAAACTACTCTAAAATTCCGTTCCCCAGCACTAGCTATTATATAAAAGAATACAATTCAGAACCACTTTTTTGAAAGTTGGTTAAAATATATTTGTGTCTAACTCTAATGTCGTATGTGAAAAAAAATATGTATGAGTTCCGCCTCTCAGCACGCAAGGTCTCAATTCGGAATTGCGGAAAGTGGGGAACGGAGTGTCTTAACACTAGATTCCCTCTGCCTACAGTGCTATATGCGGGATACAGCGTGAAGCTATGTATGTATGTCTATCTAATAATTCACAACCCTACAAAAGTAAATGTAACAAATAACAACATTTTAAGAGAGGACAATAAAGAGAATAAATAATGAAATAAACTTTATTCGCTACGATTTGTTTTATGAATGAGTCTATGAAATTTTCTTACCGCATTTGTTTTTCCTCATAATGTTTAACGGTTATTACTTATATTAGCATAAGATAGTAATGTGTTTAACCTATATGGTTATATTTGTACTAAATATATGGGAGATCTGAAACATTTTTTCGGTTAGAATCTTTGTTTTTTTCATTTTTGACACTTTTTTAAGCAAAGCGTAGTCAGAAAGAACCTAGTGTCAAGACACTCCCACTTCCACTCTTAAGTCACTCTCCACTATTTCAAGGAATGTTAAGTCACTCTCCACTATATAGAATGTTGTGTCCTGTCGTGGCACAGAGGCACAAGCGTGCGACTGTAAACGCGGCAGGTTGTGGATTCGATTCCCACTCCAGGAAATGTAGAATTTAGTATTTTCATTTCTTGGGTTTGGCAACAAGGCAAAGCGCGGCGTTGAGTTCCGCCATTCAACATGCAATGCCTCAATTCGGCGGAAAGTGGGGAGTGGAGTGTCTTAACACTACTCCCTGCCTACCCTGCTATATGCGGGATACAGCGTGAAACTATGTATGTATGTACCTTCACTTCTCTACTCGAATAAGGCAACACACCGCAATTCCGCCACTTAACACGCAATATCTTCAATTTAGACACAGTGTCCTGACACTGACTCAGGAAAAAAAAAAAAGAGAAAAGTCCCGCTGAGTTTCTTGCGCCGGTTCTTCTCAGGTCTGAGGCATTAAATTTAGTGAACCGGTGGTAAATTATTTGACGTTCAAAAAATGAAGCTTGTAACTTCTTACTTTGAATAAAATTATTTGATTTTGATTTGACTAGGTTCTCTCTAGACTACCCTGCTATGATGAAACGTAAAGCGTTTCCACAATTACTTAATACTATTATCATGTCCGCCCACTCCTAAATCTTGCGTAAGGGATAATACAGTTCCATTCAATTACTCCCGCTATCAATAGTTTGTTTAGAAGTTGACCGATCCTATTGTATACATTCCCAAGCGTATCTTTGACCTAATCTTTGTATGGGGTATACCATTTTTTTGTTACGCGGTTGACTGATAGGTATTTATGTATGATAGATGTATATTGGATATACGTTTCTTTTTTTAACTTCACGCTGTATCCCGCATATAGCAGGGTAGGCAGAGGGAGGGTTTAGACACTCCGTTCTCTTACAACAATTCCGTTCCCAACTTTCTGCCGAATTGAGGCATTGCGTGCTGGCTGGAACTCAACGCCGCGCTTTGCCTTATTACCAAACCCAGGAAATGAAAATACTAACATTTCCTGGAGTGAGAATCGAACCCACAACCTGTCGCGTTTGCAGTGGCACGCTTGTGCCTCTACGCCACGACAGGTGTTACTATTATTATATAATTGTTTGTTATTTTTTTTAGTTTAGGTTTACGCTGTATCCCACACATAGTAGAATAGGCAGAAGGAACCTGAGAACCTAGTGTTAAGACACTCCGTTCTCTTATGATATCCATTCCCCACTTTCCGCCGAGTTGAGACAATTTTTATATGATTAATTAGTTGACGGTATTAAGTTACGCTTCAGTTTACAGTTCTAAACCTTGACGCCTGATGTGGCGCTGAGGTACCACAGGTTTAGATTCCTACTCTAGGACATGAATATATTATTTAGTATTTTCATATCCTCACTCTGGTAACAAGGACAAGCGTAGCCTTGAGTTCCGCCACTCAATACGCAATACCTCAGTCGTCGAAAAGTGGGGAACAGAAATAATAAAAGGGAATAGAGTGTCTTAACACTTCTCTGGGCCTACCCTGCTATTACGGTATAAAGCGTGAAATTAAAAAAATAGACTAGATAGATTGTGGGTTCGGCTTATGATAATATTTAAATTATTTGTACTACCCCACCGAGACAGGAAAAAAGCGCGGCGTGTAATTTTCCCTACCTATCTAACTTCACGCTTTGTCCCTATCCGGGTAGTTAGAGAGAACGGAGCGTCAAACGCTACGGTCCCTGCATACCTCTTTCGCCTCGTCCACATTCATTAACCTCTTCATGCATGCCCTCCGGGGGGTCCTCTTGCTTTTAACGTAACCTTTCTCCAGTATCATTGATACTGTGTTCTCGAAGGTCAACTGAGGTCTCCCCCTACCAGACATTAACGCAAGAAATGCCGCGAGTAAAAGCTAGTACAATAAACTGATATGTTCATTTTCCCATGAATATTTAATAGCTCATGAAAACCAAATCTGTAAATGCAAATATTGTCATACGAAATTACCTAAACGATTTAAAATAATATTGTACAATTTTACGTGAGGCGAATTATCGTTTATTGCCTTATAATTAAAAATATGTAACACATACATAATATCACTCTGTATCCCGCATATAGCATGGTAGGCAGAGGGAACCTAGTGTTAAGACACTCCGTTCCCCACTTTCCACAGAATTGAGGCATTGCGTGCTGAGTGACGGAACTTAACGCCACGCTTTGCCTTGTTACCAATTCCAGGAAATGACAAATTCCATTTCCTGGAGTGAGAATCGAACCCACAACCTGTTGTGTTTATAGTCGCACGTTTATGCCACTGCGTCATGATAGGCGTAATATAATTAAACTAACTTAATCTTTTCTCTGAACGAGAATTGAACTCAAAACCAATCGTATTTACAATCAGTAGTTATCACTGACCCACGATAGCCTTAAGAGATAAAATAAACAATTCTAATAATATACTTACTTAAAAAAATATGTTCCATTGTTATATCCAAAAAAGGGCACAGTGTACGTCAGCATCCATATGTTACCGCCTCCGCAGTCGTAGTACGGTTTCGACCACTTGCCGTCTTCGTATGTGACTGATAGTATCTCATCTGGTTCTCTTTCAGTATGCGTTGTATCGTTATAGGTGTATGTATTGTAACCTGTAATTAATAGGAAAAATAAGCTAATATAATTAACCAATAGCCTAGTTTAAAAATAATAATTACAAATAGCTCAAAAACTCAAAATCCAACCGAATTGTAAAAAAGTGTTTTATGTATACCGCACATATTAAAAATACAATCGAATTATGTCCTGTGTACCTTCATTTCTGGAAGTCGGTTAATAAAATATCATGTTTTCTTAAGCGTTTGAATTTGACGAAAGTTCCGTTCAGAGTAAAATATTCAACGTAACGAACAAGGCTAAAGCATTCGTTGCAATTAAAAATAAATTATTTATAGTAATATTTTTACAAGAAATTCTATTAATAATATAAACGCAGGCCAGTAGTGGCTTAGAGGCGCAAGCTTGTAAACGCGACAGTCTGTGGGTTCGATTTCCATTACAAGAAATGAAATATTAAATATTCATAGTAAATATATTTAATATTTTCATTTCCTCGCTCTGGTAACAAGGCAAAGCGCGGCGTTGAGTTCCGCCACTCATCACAGTGCCTCAATTCGGCGGAAAGTGGCCAACGGAATTGTTATGAGAACGGAGTGTCTTAGCACTAGGTTCTCAGGATCCCTCTGCCTACGTCTAGCGTGAAGCAAAAAAAAAATATTTCTAATATTTTAATTCACTCAATACACACTAAAGTATCTCTTTGAACTTAAAGTTCAAAAAAAAGTTCAATAACTTAACAAAGCGAAAACTTTTAATCTCAAGATGAAACGAATGTCAGGCTCAATGGGTGTTATTAACGGAAATCGAACCAGAGTTAGACGATAAAAGCGAAGAAATCGCGAACGATTATGCGGGAAATTGTGAACCACAGTGCAAATTGTGATTCGAGTGGATGGTTGCGTCGTGGTGACGAAATTAGGACGTGTCTATATGACGTATTTTTGAACTGAAAACTCCTTTAGCGACGTTCCAATAAATGTAAAGTTTCATACATACATACTCGTACATAGCTTTACGCTGTATCCCGCATATAAGGGTAGGTAGAGGGAACCTAGTGTCAAGGCACTCCATTCCCCACTTTGCTTATTATTAAACCCAGGAAATGAAAAACTCCATTTCCTGGAGTGGGAATTGAACCCACAACCTGTCGCGTTTACAGTCGCATTGTGCCTCAGCGTCACGACAGGTGTGAAATAGTTATTATTATTTTCATATCCTCGCTCTGGTAATATATATATATATATATATATATATATATATATATATATATGAAAAAATTGAGGTAGCAAAAAATGAACTAAAAAGTTAAATTATAACGAATAACTCAAAAACTAACCGTCAGAACTTAACTAAGTTTAAATTAAATCACTAATTATCCTATAAAAAAACAATCAACAAAATCAGGTTACTCAGTAAAAATTTCAATTGATTTGAGTTATTCATGATAATATAACTTCTTAGTAAATTTTATTTAAAATTAATTTCCTTTCTTTGTTAATATCCTAATTATCTCAAAATATGAACATTATAACAATTACTAAACCAAGATAGTATCGCAACAGTTTCATCATTTAATACAGGCCAAATCCCTACCGGCTTTGAAACGCCATCATCTTGGAATTCCATTAAGAGCGGAGTACAATTAAACCAATACGAATCAAATGGCATTAAACCATTCAAGATATTATGTTATGTAATATTCTATACGGGGAGTGAAACAATGGAATATTGTGGGGGATATGGAAACTTTGTAATTAGTTAGTTTTAGTTTGGATTTGAAGTCATCGTAGCGCAGTGGGATGTCTGACTCTAAAGGCGATGAATGTAGGTTCGATCTTTATTTAGGGGATATTTATATTTAAGCTGTATATACAAAACGTAGCTTGGAGTTGATTAGTTAATTAGAACTTTATAATGGATACACAGTACGGTGTTGAGCTCCGCCATTTAAAATAAAGAAATATTAAAGTACTCCCTTTTTAAAATCAATACGTAGACTTATGTGAAATAATCGAACAAAAATTTGTATTAAAAAAAGCTACAATCTGATATACATACCACGTCTAAACTGATTGTGGTTTCGTATCACGCGTTCAGCATTCTTGCGTGCGATGTAAAACCATTCCGAGGTGTTACTCAAATATTTGTACTCCACCGCCAAATCCTTCGCCAATATCGGCCCTTCTGGTAACCGGTACGCAAAAGGGCAAAAAAGTTGGTAATCCTTATACTGATACTGATCATAGCAATTTCCGGCTGCGAACACATCGTCATCAAATTCTACCATAGAAAATACACTCGCGTGGAGTAAATACTCATTGTGCATGACTTGAGGACCAGCGTACTTCCATAGTCTCGTAAGCATATTCGCTCTGTTCACAGCAACATCTGCTTCCACCCTAAATCGTTCTTGGGCATATCTGTCCACAACACCCTCTCCCAAATTCAAATCAGTACCCGCTGTACAATTTTCGCCTAACAAGTGCTGAGTTTCTATCAATCTTAGGAATCTCGTGACAACATCTTCAGGTACAGCTGGTCGTGGTATCGTTACATTTTCTAGATCACTTGAATCATTAAACGTGCTATCTTTCATCATTCGGTCAGAAATCGCTTCGTCGGCTGACATATGTTGTGTTTCATTATCGTAACTGTGTTCTACATTAATAAAGTGATCCAACAAGGAGATATCGATGTTATCCCTCGAAATTGTGTTTCCGGTGTAATTTCCAAAATTTTTCGGATAAGAATCAGATGTCTCTTTATATCCGTCCTCATCTGGCGCACCGTAGGGTCGAAGGGCCGATACGACAGGGTCCTCCCCCGATTTGTCAATGCTCTCTGTAACAAAGATAAAAGTTTTATTACTAAATATACTACTATGTTTACAACTATAGTATCTATTTTATTTGCGTAAGTGAGGACGCGTAAAATTTAATGTGGATCAGAGAAAATAGGCCACTGTTTGGATTCCGTCTGGAGTTTTCTAGACAACAATAATACGTATCTATCGTATAGTTTAATTAAAAATTGATTTTTTTAGAGAAAAAGTACAAGGTTGTGCTATTTTTTTTAAAATCGTGTGGCGAGAAGCGTAAGAAATATTAAGATTAAAAATCTTCAAATACTTTCCAAAAAGAGAAGATAAGAAGAGAAGATAAGAAGAAAGATAAGAAGAGAAGATAAGAAGACTATGGCGTATTAATTTCCCAATATTTATTATTATTTATTTAGTGTTAACTTAATTAAAGGCCTTCATGGTACAATGGGACAACGTTACTGTAAACAAGAATGGATGTAGATTCGATTCCCACTTAAATCTATAATTATATTAAAACAATCCTCATTTCTTCGCTTTAGCATAAAGCGGAGTTTAGTTCTGCCATTAGCACGCAATATTTATAATTCGGACTACCTTGCTATATAAGATAAAGTTTGACACTTTTGCTTTTTTTTCCTTATCTTTTTTTAATAAATAAATGAAAAAATGTATTAGCTCTTTGATTTTCGCGATTATAACACATATTAAATGAAACTATTTTAACCGGGTTAATCGCGTATAATTTAGTATTGGAAAGTACATTTTTGGAAACCCGACGTTACATCCATATATATATATATATATATATATATATATATATTTTATTGATAACGGACGGCAAACGAGCAGAAGGACCACCTGATGGTAAGTGGTTACCTTCGCCCATAGACATCTACAACACCAGAGATGTTGTAGATGCGTTGCCAACCTAGAGGATACTGATGGAAGGGGGGACAATGTAGTAGTCCACTATCAGAACCACCACATTTTGGGGAAAGGATGGGTGGGAAAGGGGAAAATCTGGCTTACATGCCATCGAACCGGAACACATCATTAGATATTTGGCGGTTCGTCTTTGACATGATAGTGGTCGCGAGCCAGTCGGAGGACGAACCTCCTACCACCTAATACATATATATATATATATATATATATATATATATATATGTACGCTATCAATCCGGTTAAAATAGTTTCATTTAAAACGTATTAGGCTTAATAAAACATAGTAAAAAAACCTGCAAACTTATATATAAACATACAGAACTACAGTCCAATAGTAATATACATGCAAAGGCATCGCCATAAAGCGGATCACTGGAAGCTTGTAAAATCAGCTATCCGGCCCTGTAAAGGCGGATTTTGTTTATTAGAACAACAAATTGCGTTGGAAGGCAATTGATAGCCCAACATTATTTATTGAAAGCAATTTCAGTTCCGCCTAGGGAATAATATTTTAACCGACTTGAAGAAACGCCTAATGCCTATCGTGGCGCAGAGGCACAAGCGTGCGACTGTAAACGCGACAGGTAAAGCGCGGCGTTGAGCTCCGCCACTCAGCACGCAATGCTTCGATTTGTCGAAAAGTGGGGAACGGAGTGTCTTAACACTAGGTTCCCTCTGCTATATGCGGGATACAGCGTGAAGCTTGAAAAAAAGGAATTCCAGCTGTTCGTTATCTGTCAGTCAATGAGCAAAAGAATTTTATTTATACTAGAGTGCGTAGAGTTGCCATAGCAACGCATATGTTCTTTTACAGAGAAGTGTGACTGACTTCCGTGTTACGTGTGTATATGACTTGCATTGATAATGTGCGTAATCTATATATAAATATGTGAAGCAAAAACTTTGTACCTTTTTTTTTTTTTACGGAAACTACGCGGACGGAGGAGCATGTAGTTTGGCACAAATATAGTTCATATAGAAGAAGGAGGAGAGAGAGAAGGAGAGGAGGAGTGCACAATGATAATACTTTTTTTAAATAATGCATAAAAAATATATTTAAAAAATATATAAAAAAATAAACGTTCCACATACTATTGATGATTGGATATCCATGTTTATATAAAGTGACATATATGAAGCTAGGCAACGTGTTGTTAACGCGTCAACGGAGACACTAGTATTTATTAAACAACCACAAAGGAATCGGTTCTGAATTCGACTGTATTTTTTACATATGTTTGCGCACGTTTTTCTGGGTGAAGTGATTTTAATGATTGTTTTTATATGACAGCTAGTAGTTTTGATGTGGTACCATTTATTTTTATTATTATATTTCTTTTTTTAACTTCACGCTGTGTCCCGCATATAGCAGGGTAGGCAGAGGGAACCTGAGAACCTAGTGTTAAGACTCTCCATTCTCTTTCAACAATTCCGTTCCCCACTTTCCGCCATTTGAGGCAATGCGTGTTGAGTGGCGGAAATCAACGCCGCGCTTTGCCTTGTTACCAAACAAAAGAAATGAAAATACTAAATTTTACATTTCCTGTAGTGGGAATCGAACCCACAACCTGTCGCGTTTACAGTCGCACACTTGTGCCTCTGCGCCACGACAGGCGTTGGTCCCATTTAAATTTAGTTAATATTTGATGAATAGTTTTGAGTTATTCGTAACAACGTTACTTTTTAATACATTTTAATTCAAGCCTTAAGTATAAATATTAAGATCCGCTTTTGTATCTTTAAGGTGATCAATAAAGAGTATATGTTATTTTTTTTAGCTTCACGCTGTATCCCGCATATAGCAGGGTAGGCAGAGGAAACCTGAGAACCCAGTGTTAAAACACTCCATTCCACACTTTCTGCTGAATTGAGGCATTGCGTGCTGAATGGCGGAACTCAACGCCTTGCTTTGCCTTGTTACCAAATCCAGGAAATGAAAAATTTCATTTCCTGGAGTGGGAACCGAACCCACAACCTGTTACGTTCTGCACCACGATAGTCGTTATTATAACAATAATATAACAGTCGCATTCAAAACTTCCTTTTATTGAAGTAGGTTAAGGATTTATTTTACATAGTCAGTTCAGCCCAAATCAACAGCAGAAGCTCCCTGAACTATTCCAACTGTCAGACCCATCACTGACGTTTGACGGATTTCAACCCGTATACCCCATATTAATTTAACATACGCAGCTTATGTGAAAATTATAAATCTAAATATTGAATATATATTGCTTGTGACAAAAGAATTAAGTTTCTTTATATAAACAATTAAAATTATATTAGTTATTTCAATTAGAATTTTAACAAAAAATGGAAACTGGCAGATAAAATGCCCTAAAACGTAAAATTATTACGAATAACTCGAAAACTACTCATCGAGGTTAACTAAATTTAAATGGGTAGCCCCGTTTCAATTTCACTGAAACAGCTATAACAGGGTAGGCTATAGAGGGAATTTGAGAACCTAGTGTTAAGACACTCCGTTTCCCACTTTCCGCCGAAATGAGGCATTGCGTGCTGAGTGGCGGAACACAACGCCGTGCTTTGCCTTGTCAAACCAAACCAAACCCAGGAAATGAAAATACTAATTTATTACATCTCCTGGAGTAGAAATCCAACCCACAACCTGTCGCGTTAACAGTCACACGCTTGTGTCTCTGCGCCACGATAGGCGTTATATATATAATTTTTGCCCATAACTTAATCAATTGTAATCAGAGAGTGGAGAACATAGTGCCTAGACACTACGTTTTCTTCAACTACCGACTACCGAAAAAAGCGTGAATCAGCTTAAAAGTTAAATAAACTCTGCAATCAAATTTCTTTACAAATAAACGCTTATTCTGAAATTTTATTTTGGAACAAATTACGTATTTTCACAAGTGATTTGAATATAAAATTGACATTAGAAAACGATTTATATTGAAATTATTAGGAAGTTTATGGGAAATTTAAATAATATTTATGATAAATAATCCCCGTTTTGGTAACAAGGCAAAGCGTGGCGTTGAGTTCCGCCATAAACGCAATGCCTCAGTTTGGTGGAAAGTGGGGAACGGAAAACTTGAAAAAACGTAGTTCGTTCACTACGTTCTCTCAAGCATATGTATTAGTATAGTAGGGTAGGTAGAGGGATCCTAGTGATAAGACACTCCGTTCCCCACTTTCCGCCAAATTGAGACTTTGCGTGCTGAGTGGTGGACCTCAAAGCCCCGTTTTGCCTTGTTACCAAACCCAGGTAATGAAAAAATCCATTTCCTGGAGTGGGAATCGAACCCACAACCTGTCGCATTTACAGTCGCACGCTTGTGCCTCTGCGCCACGACGAGAGGTAATTTATAGGTACACAGTGCAAACAGTAAAATTATGAGGCATCTTCCTGAAAAAATGAGTATTCATTATTTCGAGCGTTATCAAGATAATAACAATAGCATTAGGAAAAGTAGATTTGAGGAAATTTATGAAAGAATAAAATTTCATATTAAAGGGGTTTGGCTTCCTTTTGAACACGCAATTAGGATTTACCAAAAGAGAAAATCCGACTAAAAATAAAGCAATATATATATTTTTTAAGATTGAAAGGCTAACTTTTGACCGCATCAAAGTCTGATGGTAAGCATGAATGCGGTCTACGATGATGCACGTTTGCCTAGAAAGAACCTAATTGACTATTGATTTGAAGACCCCTAAAATTGTATGACTTAGGAAAAACAGTAGCCGGCAGTCAGTTCCTTAGTTTCGCTGTGCGAATAAAAAATGTAGACTCAAATCGCTTTGTCCGTACATAAGGAATATCCACCATGTACGGATGGCGTGAAACTGTTTTTCTTGAAGAATAACTCAAAAACTACATGTTAGATCTTAACGCCTGTCGTGTCGCAGAGGCATGTGCGACTGTAAGCGCGACAGGTTGTGGGTTCTATTCCCACTCCAGGAAATGTAAGTTTATTATTTTCATTTCCTGGGTTTGGTAACAAGGCAAAGCGCGTTGAGTTCCACCACTCAACACGCAATGCCTCAATTCGGCGGAAAGTGGGGAACGGAGTGTCTTAACACTAGGTTCTCAGGTTCTCTCTGCCTACCCTGCTATATGCGGGATACAGCGTGAAGCTAAAAAAAAAGATCTTAACTATATTTAAATTAGACCACATCAAAAGCACTAGCTATCAAATAAAAAGAGATTCATTAAAATTGGTTCATCCGGTAGAAAGCTTTGCGGTAACACACAAAAACAGTTGAATTATGAATCTCTTTTTTTCAAATTTGTTAAAACATGAATAACCGTGGTGCTAATTGCATTCGTTTTATAATTATATTGTTATTTCCGTTTCCTTACATTCAGTTTCTTTTATGAAAAGTATACAAAGAAAGCTTAAACGTCATATAATTAATTTGAAATGATGTATTTTTAAGTGAAAAAGTTAACTAAAAGATTGTAAAGTTATATTCATTTTAGAGGCCATCGTGGTGTAGTGGAGCGTTTAACTGCAAATCTTATTGGTATTGGGTTTAAATTCCATTTGCTGGTATGATTATATTTAAATTATTTTCATTTTACCACTCTGGAAAGGCAAAATACGGCGTTAGGTTTCGCCTATCACCAAGCAATGTCTTTAATTCGGTGGAAACTGGAAAATAGAGAGTCTTAATATCTAACTAACGTGAAATGCTGGAAACAGCGTGAATCTAATTAAAAAATTATAATATATGTAATAAATACAAATCTTTGTGGTTACAAAAATGTATGAATGAAGTCTTCTTCGATAAAAACGTACGTTATCATCATCGTCACTTAAAATGACGTCAACCGTACAAACAACCTAATATTGCATTTATCTAATCTCCACCACCACTGCGCCACTATGGTCTCACCAAGATTTAAAGGAACCAGCTCCACACTTTGTCTTGCCTTCAATTATCGTTTTCGTTTCACACCTTAACAAGATTTGAACCCATAATCACCACGTTTCGTCAAACTCGACGAACTTACATAAGGGTGTCAATTTTTTCCCTAGATAATAAGGAAAATGTAAAAATCACTGGCGAGAGCGTCAAGCGGTAAGGTATTTTGTAAATATTTTGGGCACAAGCAATTTCTATTGTAGATAAAGAGATTTCTAGCGGATTTCAATTAACATTCTTTCTGAAGGTGAAAAAGGTTTACATTTTGATGATAAAACACGTTTATTAGATAGGAATACGCAAATAGTGGACATATAAAATTAAGCCTATCGTGGCGCAGAGGCACAAGCGTGCGACTGTAAACGTTACAAACGTTACGTTTTTTTGGTGGTAGGAGGTTCGTCCTCCGTCTGGCTCGCGACCACTATCATGTCAAAGACGAACCGCCAAATATCTTATGATGTGTTCCGGTTCGATGGCATGTAAGCTAGGTTTTCCCCTTTCCCACCCATCCTTTCCCCAAAATGTGGTGGTTCCGATAGCGGACTACTACATTATCCTCCCTTTCCATCTGTATCCTCTAGGTTGGCAACGCATCTAGTACATCTCTTGTGTTGTAGATGTTCATGGGTGAAGGTAACCACTTACCATCAGGCGGTCCTTCTGCTCGTTTGCCATCCGGTATCCAAAAAAAAAAAAAAAAAAACAAGTTGTGGGTTCGATTCCCACTCCGGGAAATGGATTTATTTTTTTTGTGAAGCTATGTATGTATAGATAAAACTTAAACTTAATACCTGCTGAAAACTATGTACATTTTATTCATCAACGTTAAAAATTTTACACCAAAATTATCACATCTTAGTAAATATACACAGACTTAATTCAATATCACTCAAGTTAACCACAAACAGCTTGGAAACAAGAGTAAAAAACAACTTCACCGCGTTTGGAAACACCAAACGAAAAGTAAGTTAAATAACGGGTGAAAATAGGAAAACGCTAACAGCGCTTCAAAGGCCGTGCTAAGTGCTTTTTGAATATTTTCACCTGAAAACACTCGGCTTACATATTAAAATGATTTGATTTTTTGAATTGCGGGCGTATAATTTGATGTAAACGCTGAAATTCAGGCCGTAATGGTGGAATATGTGATTGGGAATTCCATTGGGTGGTTTATACTTTTTTAGCTTCACGCTGTATCCCTCATATAGCAGGGTAGGCAAAGGGAACCTGAGAACCTAGTGTTAAGACATTCCGTTTTCTTTTGCCAGTACGCAAGTTATTTAAATAAATCGTTAGATAACTGTCCAAGTTATTTTGTTTTAAGCTAGGCTGAGTACATAATGTAAAATTAAACCAACAAAAAAATTTAACGTATAAGAATTCCGACGTAGTTAGGAAACGCATGGCTTAGTAGTCAGCGCTTGAACGATATCCAAGAGGAACGGGTTCGAGTCCCGTTGCGTTCAAATTTTTATACGTTTCCTTAAAGTGTTTTTTTTAAATTTAATATTTAAATTGTTTCTCTTTTTAATCAACTTCGAAACAGGATGTCTCCATTCGACAATATTTTTTTATTTGTACCACATAAGTTTTATTACAGGTGAACCAATTTTGATGTCTTTTTTTATCTAATGTGTAGTATGCTGTTGGCCCTGTTGGCTTTGTGTGAGCTTTGGAAAGGCGACAACAAAGAGATTCTAGGAAGTCGCAAGGCAATCTCAGGTGAGACACGAGCCTCGGCTTGAGTACTTTTTCCTCCGCCGAGTTGACACGCAATGTTGTAAATTCGGGAAGAAATTGGCGAACGGAGTGTCTTGACACTAGGTTGACTCTGGCTTCTTTCATAACAGGAAAAAGCGTAAAGCTGAAAACGGCCGATAAATGAAATTTTCAAGAGTCATAAAATTCTTACAAATTAAATTACCAGCAGTTACTACTACGTAAAAATGTCAATTATACACAGTCAAATGGCGTATCATAAAAAATTAAAATATATTTATAATGCTGCCTGTTTTACGAAATACTACCGAAAAAGCTTAATAAGGCAATTTCGTCCGTAGCTCTCAAATAAGCTTCGTTTAAGTCTATTACCAATATATTTTTAATAAGACAGAAAGAGAATATAATATGTGTATATATATATTTTCTCCCTGTGAGGGGACGGGGTTAGAATACAATTCCCCACCGCCGCTTGGTAGCGTCCCCTATGAGGCGGGTATCCCAGTAGTTTGGTGGTAGGAGGTTCGTCCTCCGTCTGGCTCGCGACCACTATCATATCAAAGACGAACCGCCAAATATCTTTTGATATGTTCCGGATCGATAGCATGTAAGCCAGGTTTTCCCCTTTCCCACCCATCCTTTCGCCAAAATGTGGTGGTTCCGATAGCGGACTACATTGTCCTCCCCTTCCATTTGTATCCTCCAAGTAGGCAACGCATCTACAACATCTCTGGTGGTGTAGATGTTCATGGGCGAAGGTAACCACTTACCACCAGGTGGTCCTTCTGCTCGTTTGCCATCCGTTATCCATAAAAAAAAGACATTGAAGATTTTAGCGAATAAAAAAACAGACTTCAAATAAAATGCACTAAAATGTGAAACTGTTAGTAATAGCTCAAAATCGAATTGTGTGATCCTAACTAAGTTTAAATTGGATAGAGTTAGTACAGTTAGTCAAATGATATGCGGTAACACATAAAACAAATATTCGAATTGAGTACCTTCTTCTTTTGAAGTTGGTTACAAATAGGAACAGGACAGACAGAACCTAATGTCCAGACGTTCACCGCATTTCAGCCAAATTTAATACATTGTGTTTTGGGTGATAGAAGTCTACGACGCGCTTTGTTTTAGCAGAGCCGGGAATAATTTCTCATAATTTAAATATAATCATCATACAAGCGTGCAAGTATAAGCCAAACAGGTTGTTGGTTCGATACCCACTCCATAAAAATAATAATGAATATTTAGTAATTTTATTTCCTTGCTCTGGTAACAAGGCAAAACGCGGCGTAAAGCTCCGCCGCTCATCACGCAATATCTCAATTCGGTGGAAAGTGGAGAACGAAAATGTTAAGAGAACGGAGTGTCTTAACACTACGTGCTCATATGAGCGGGATATAGCGTGAAGCTAAAGAATTTCCCCGAGAAGTAATCGGGTCTTCGAGGGTCTCGTATCGACATTCTACGATCGAAATAATAACGTCTACGTAACGTACAACCCATGATGCATATGGATGCATCGTTTGATTTTAAGTATGGACTTAAAATCAACCTAACCCTCCAAACTCAATATCTCTTTAAAATTCACCACTAAGAGTTCCACTAAAAGCCGTCTAACAAAGGCATGGAAATAAACTATTTAAGTACTAGATAGATACGCTCGTAACAAAGTGCTTATTCCGTTCACTTTGTCATAAATTATAATAATGAAACCCTAAGAGAATCTTGAAACATGTTCATTTTTCAGCCTAATGGATATCTTTATATGGGGTTACAGATTTATTAGGTTCGTTAGAATTTCTAGTTGATTATGATCTTGTTTTCTGGTATGAGATTCTGGGAAGAAATTCAGATGGCTTTTTGAATGATTCAAGAGAAGGTAGTTTTAAATTTCATTGTATTTTTTTATGTGTAATTTTTTGCTAGGTGTATTCTCTTTTTATATAATAGCTAGTGTTTTAGATGTGGTCTTATTTAAACGCCTGTCGTGGCGCAGAGGCACAAGCGTGCGACTGTAAGTGCGACAGATTGTGGGTTCGATTCCCAAGGCAGGAAATTGATTTTTTTATTTTCTGTTAAACAAAGCAAAGCACGACGTTAAGTTCTGCCACTCAGCACACAATGCCTCAATTCGGCGGAAAGTGGGGAATGGAGTGTCTTAACACTATGTTCCTTCTGCCTACCCTGCTAAATGCGGGGATATAGCGTGAAGCTATGTATGTATGTATGTATGTGTTGGGTATTTTAAATGACTTAAAGAAAAGGAGGTTCTGAATTTGATTATATTTTTGTAACTTTTAGCTAGGTGTACCAATTTGGATGATACTCTTTTTATATGATCGTTTTATATGATGTGCTAGTGCTTCTGATGTGATACTATTTAAATTTAGTTAAATTTGGACAAGAAGGGCAGTGTTGAGTTCCGCCTCTTGAAGTTCCGTCGAATTGGTTGTGGATACGAATTTCACTCATGGAATGCTTTATTGCAGCTTTGCTACATTTTCACTTAGTTAATTAAGGAGAATCTAGTGGTTAAACTCTGTTCTTGATTTTCGGCCTTATCTCGAGACTCCAAGTTGACTGCAGAAACTCAACGCCGCGCTTCGTTTTTGCTATTTTCCCTTTTCCTTTTCTTGTTTTTCTGACATTATTTTCTTCTAACTTTTTCATAAACCTCCAGATCACTTAAATTAAACATATGTCTATCTGCCCTATTTCCAAAAATATCCAAAAATAGATACATTCAGTAACAATATCACGTATGCAGTCCGCCTTAAGGGGTCTCTGGAGATATTTTGGATGCCACCCACTTGACCCCTTGTCGAATATGTTTGACAGCTTCAACGTTTATTT
>JAKGSA010000819.1:86748-102763 GCA_033558755.1 Philaethria dido
ATGAACATCTACAACACAAGAGATGTACTAGATGCGTTGCCAACCTAGAGGATACAGATGGAAAGGGAGGATAATGTAGTAGTCCGTTATCGGAACCACCAAATTTTGGGGAACGGATGAGAAAGGAACACATCATAAGATATTTGGCGGTTCGTCTTTGACATGATAGTGGTCGCGAGCCAGACGGAGGACGAACCTCCTACCACCAAAATGTGTTTGTAATTAATTTGCTCCATAAGATAAACATAAGTTTATGACATTGAGTAGTTTACCAATTTCATGGAGGTCCTTAATTGGACTGTATTTTTATATAACTTTTTACTGGGCGAATTATTTTTTTCATACATTTTTTATATGATTAGCTAGTATTTCTGATTTAAATTAATTTTAGATCCGAAAAATATTTTTTTAATTTATTCGTAATAATTGAAGTGTTAAGACACTCCGTTATTAACATTTTCGTTCCCCTCTTTCCGCTGAATTGAGGTATTGCGTGCTGAGTGCTTGTTACCAGATCAAGTAAATAAAAATATAAATTAAAAATAAAAATATATATAGATTAAATAGTATTTCATAAAAATATTAAATATCAGTATACTATATTAAATATCACTATACTATTTTCATTTCCTGGTCTGGGAATCGAACCCAAAACCCGTCGCGTTTAAAGTCGCACGCTTGTGTCTCTGCGGCACGATGGGCTTCGAAGTATTATGGTATGTTACATATTCTAATGTACATATCATTTATGACATAATGAGAGAAAGAAGCTTTAGAAAATTAAAGCGAAAAGCTTCCGTCCCTCCGACCCAATGAAAATCAATTACAAAATCCATCATTAAAATATTTCTTTCACCCAATTGAAAGGGGATCGCCGTTGCTGTATTTCCTAAAAAGAATTCGATTTAGATTTCACTCTTTAATAAAATTGACAATAATTGAGACGAGTGAACAAGGCTATGAGACCATTATAGCGCAGTGGGATGTCTAACTGATTAACTTTAACGGAATAGTAGCGAATTCGATTCGAATCTCGGTAGGTTTGATTTTTTAAGCTTCACGCTGTATCCTGCGTATAGCAGGATATAGCGTGAAAAAAACCGTCCAGAAAATGTCGACGCCAAACGTCAATTACGGAAGACTAAATCTAAACTCTTCTACACGTACACGTATAATAGTGCTGGCCAGCTTTACTGTGCGCCCTGTAAGCGGATCTTCAAGACGAAAATAGGATTCGCAAGCCACATAAGAGCTCACCATAACACCAACGAAATTACGTGAAACATGAAAGTGAGACATGCATGGAGTCGCCATCGCCGAAAACGGCGTGGATATTATTATAGCAGGGTAGGCAGAGGGAACCTGAGAATCTAGTGTTAAGATACTCTGATCCCCACTTTCCGCCGTATTGAGGCATTGCGTGCTGAGTGACGGAACTCAACGCCGCGCTTTGCCTCGTTACCAAAACTAGGAATGGGATGAAAATACTAAGGTTTATATTTTTTTTTAATTTTCCCCTTACATACCAGGGTAGGTAGAGGAAACCTGAGAACTGAGTGTTAAGACACTCCGTTGTGTTAAGATTTCTGTTCCCCATTTCTATATGAATATTTTTCTATTTAAACTTTTTATTTACATAATTTTCAATTTCCCCATTCTGATAAAACAAAACGCGTTAAGGGTGATTCTGCTTTAGGATAAGGGTGATTCTGCTTTATCTAAAAAATTCCCGGATTTCCCGGAATTTTTTAGGGTACAAATAAATAAGTGAGTCTAGCGAACTTTTCCGATTATTTTATACTTTTCCGATTATATTATTTTATATTTAAACTTTACAAAAAAATGACACCGAGAACCTTTTAACTTTCAAAATGTGAAAAAAAAATAAAAAAAACTTTTTTTATTTTTTCTTGGTTCACATAAAAGTGAAATATATAATATTACAGTGGGAATTAGTTTCTTTGTTTCCGATTCAAAAGAAATCGTCAGTATGGTTTCTTTTAAATAAAAAAAAATATTTTGTTAAGTTTAAATATGTAATAAAATAATCTGAAAAGTTCGCTAGACTCACTTATTTATTTGTACCTTAAAAAAATCACGAAAAAACTTTTTTTTCGATCCTCCTAAAGCAGAATCCCCCCTTAAATCTGATCACTCAACACTTAGTGACTCGAATTCGGGCTAAAAGAGGATAACGCAGTGTCTGGACACTACGTTCTTCTTCTCTGTCTCTCTCTACCCTACGTAGTAACGTGGGGCAAAGCGTGAAACTGGACAAAAATAAAAAAGTTTTAAGCCAAAGGAATCGTTGAAATCGTGTAGAACAAATTCGACTTTTTAATTTTCGCAAGAAATTCCCATAGAATTGGACGGATTTAAAAGCCTCTAGGGAACAGGTAAAAATAGATTTTCTTTTCAGTTTGCTTACTTTGTTGTTAAGTATGAAAGGGATTCTCGCATCTCTTTATTATCTTAGCTTTATCTATATAGGCCATAATTATATGTTTTATATATATATATATATATATATATATATATAATAAATATGTTTGTATATTTTGCACGACAGCGTGGCGCAGAGGCACAAGCGTGCGACTGTAAGCGCGACAGGTTGTGGATTCGATTCCCAATCCAGGAAATGGAATTTTTCATTTCCTAGGTTTAGTAACAAGACAAAGAGCGCCGTTGAGTTCCGCCACTCAGGACGCAATGCCTCAATTCGGCGGAAAGTGGGGTACGGTGTGTCTTAATACTAGGTTCCCTCTGCCTACCCTGCTGTATGCGGGATACAGCGTTAAGCTAAATATGTATGTATGCCTTAAAAAAACTAGAACGTTATCGATTCCACTGTAATTTTTTTTTGTGTAACTCCATAAGCTTGTACTGGGTGAACCAATGTTGATGATTATTTTTTATATGCCTAGATATTCTGATGTGTTATCGCAAGGGAAGTAGAGGTAACGCAATGTTTTTGTTGTTTTGCCTTATTGAACATTGTTCAGTAGCGGCACTCAACGCTGCGTTTCTTGCCAGAGCTGTTAAATCAAAATAATTTTGATATAATATTTTTTTTAGAAATCAGTGAATTTAAATACATAATATTTTAAGATGAAAATCAATTAAAAATGTAATTTAAAAAAACAGCTACAAGTTTTTCCTTCCCGCATGAATATATAGACTTTTTTCTATTGTGTGCGATTAATACGTATATAAGCGATGAAATAAAAATAGTATTAATATAGCAATTCCCACGTATTGGATCGAACCCATAACCAACTGTGTATGCGGCCAGACTGTCTAACTGTGCCTAGCCCCCAGCCATGTTACCAGAACGAGGAAATGAAAATATTATGTATTAATTATGATAAATATTTAATGTTTCCATTACCTGGAGTGGGATTCGAACCCACAACCTGTCATAGACGCACGTTTCTGCCTCTGTGTCAACATGCCTTTGGCATACACATAAAACACAATAAACAATATATTCATAAAAAAACCGACTGCAAAATGGCTTCTTTAAGTATATCTGCGTTTTGTGACAAAGGTTCGTTCTTTGTAGAAAAAGCTTTGAAGAAACATGCAAATGAGGGGCGAAGTGAGATCTCAGCGATATCGGATATAGTCAGGCCCTTGACCTTAGAAAGCGTTTGTACATTATGTATTACACACATATGTGTATGGAATTGATTTATTGGAATTTTTAAGTTAAATTTTGGACGCGGTGTTGAGTTCCGCATACTCTTTAAAGTGGCGAAGTGGTACCCTGCTATGCGGTATAAGGCGTGAGCCTTTTGGTAATTGTGGCTAGTCGAAGAGTACAGGCACAAGCGTGCGACTGTAAGCGCAACAGATTGTGGGTTCGATTCCTACTGTAGGAAATGAAAATATTAAGCAATATTTAGCATTTTCATTTCCTCGCTCTGGTAACAAGGCAAAACGCAGTATTGATTCCTGCCACTGGAAAAAGGGATGGAAAGAGGGAAACAGAAATTATATTATTATAAAACGGAGTGTTTTAACACTAGGTTCTCTGGATCCCTTTGCCTATCCTGCTATGTGCGAGATACAGCGTGAAGTTAAAAAAAATATATATGTCTTCAGAGACTGGTTTCTGGCTTGGCGCGGTAGGATAGTTCGGCTGTAAGCACAACTGATAATGGCTAGATCCCTACTCGAGAAGTAAGACAAGGCGCGGCGTTGAATTCCGCCATTCAACCATGTCTTGAATTTAGGCGGAAAGCGGTACGATGGTAGTGACTAGACAATAGATTCTTTTTGCGTTATGCGGGATGTAGCGTGAAGCTGCTTCTAATTGTGTGAATAAAAATTTTAAAATTTTCCCCACTTTTGAACCGAATTGAGGCGTTGCGTGCTGAGTGGCGGAACTCAACGCCGCGCTTTGCCTTGATACCAAACCCAAAAAATGAAAAATTACATTTCCTAGAGTGGGAATCGAACCCACAACCTGTCGCGTGTACAGTCGCACGCTTGTGCCTCTGCGCCACAACAGGCGTTAAATTAAAATTTAAATTTAAATTATATAAATTTATTCTGTAAGTCCTTCATTTAAATATTATTTTAGAGTAGCCCTCCGAAATATTTGTGCACAACTCACGAAGTAACTCGAAACGTGGGCGTAATAATTAAATACTTTTGTTAGAAATGAATTAAAAGGCCGAATATAGACAAGGAAAATGGAAAAACGATTTATCATTGAATGAATTGTAATTGTAATGAATGGGGAACGGAGTGTTTTAACACTAAGTTCCCTCTGCCTACCCTGCTATATGCGGGATACAGCGTGAAGCTATGTATTTATGTATGTATGTATGAATTTTAAGACAAAACGGAACGTTGAGTTCCGCCAGTCATCAATGTATCGAATTCGGGCGAACAATAGAGAACGGTGTGTCGTGACATTAGGTTCTCTCTGTCTACCCTGCTATGGGATAAGACGTGAAGTTATTTTTCTTTTCTGTCCTTTTTTTTAGCTTTACGCTGTATCCCGCATAAAGCAAAGTAGACAAAGGGAACCTGAGAGCCTAATGTTAATGTTTACGTGCTTTGCTTTGTTACCAGAGCGAGGAAATGGAAATATTAAATATTATTTAATATTTACATTTCCTGGAGTGAACATCGAACCCACAACCTGTTGTTTACAGTCGTACGCTTGTGCCTCTGCGCCACAACAGGCTTCAATATAAGGTATTTTCCTTATACACGTGGAATTTTAAAATGGCATTTAAGTAACGATTTTATCTTATATAGTTTGTTATGAAAATAGGATTTTTTTTTTTTTTTTTTCGACTGTGTAGTATGCTGTTGGCCCTATTGGCCTCGACAGCGTCACCGTGTTTTGTGGGGGGCCGAGCTTGAAGAGCTCTGACCCTGGCTTGGCCTCCTCGGGAGGAGGACCATCAACTTAGAACTGCAGTGTCACAGGGGCGCCTCCTGCGAGGCCGAACCTCGGCTTGCGAACACTGCTTGTAGTGGGGGAATAGGATTATTGAAATAGATATGGATTTATTTTATATACATACTTGAGATAAATATTTAACTACGTGATATATGCCTAAGTAGTTTTACTCGATTATATTTATAATAGTTTCTAATAGGAAACAAAGTGTCTTTTTTTTAACTTCACGCTGTATCCCGTATCCCATATAGCAGGGCAGGCAGAGGGAACCTGAGAACCTAGTGTTAAGACACTCCGTTCTCTTACAACAATTCCGTTCCCCATTTTCCGCCAAATTGACTCATTGCGTGTTAAATGGCGGAACTCAACGCCGCGCTTTGCCCTGTTACCAAACGCAAGAAATGACAATACTAACATATCCTGGAGTGGGAATCGAACCCACAACCTGTTTACAGCGCACGCTTGTACCTCTGCGCCACGACAGGCGTTTAAAACAGAGTGTCATGACGCAAATTTCTTTTTGACTACTTTGTTGTATCGCACAGCAGAGTAGTCAAAAAGAAACAAACAAAGCGTAAAGCTTCTTTTTCTTACTTACTATACAGTGATAGATATTTTTTTGCAGTTTCATGCTTTATTTTACATTTTCATTTCCCAGCTCTGGTAAAACAAAGCCCAGCGTTCATTTCTTCCACTTAACATACAATTTTCTCTGTGAGGGGACGGGTTTAGAATACAATTCCCCTCCGCCGCTGGGTAGCGTCCCGTAAGAGGCGGTTATCCCAGTTGTTTGGTGGTAGGAGGTTCGTCATCCGTCTGGCTCGCGACCACTATCATGTCAAAGACGAAACGCAAAATTTCCAATGATGTGTTCCGGTTCGATGGCTTATAAGACAGGTTTTTCCCTATTCCCACCCATTCTATAGCTACTACATTGTTCTCCCCTTCCATCTGTATCGTCTAGGTCGGCAACGCGTTTATAAAACGTCGGTGTTGTAGATGTCCATGGGCGAAGGTAACCACTTACCATCAGGTGGGCCTTCTGCTCCTTTGCTATCCGTTATCAATAAAAAAAAATCTTGAATGTGGCCGCAAAAAGGAGAAGGGAGTGTCTTGGCACTATTTTTTAAAAAGTTAGGAAAAAAAGCAAAGTAATAATAATTTAGATTTTCTATCTTTTATATATTTTCCTTTACCATAGTATCAATCAACGTCCGGGATCAATACGCCTGCCAAGTCACGTGTTAAATAAATGAATGTTACTTTATACGTATCCTTATAATTTAATATGACTAAATTTTAAGAGCTGTTTTGTAGTTATATTTAGATTTTAATAAATGTTTAGTTATAAGTATGAAAGTTATAACAGGTACGAATACCGAAATATATGCGATTAATTCGGTTATATCTTCACGCTGTATCCCGCATATGACAGGGTAGGCAGAGGGAACCTAGTGTTAACACACTCCGTTCCCTACTTTTCGCCGAATTGAGGCATTGCATGCTGAGTGGCGGAACTCAACGCCGCGCTTTGACTTGTTACCAAACCCAGGAAATCGAAAATTCCGTTTCCTGGAGTGGGGATGGAACCCACAACCTGTAGCGTTTACAGTCTGCGCCACGACAGGCGTCTTCATAAAAATTTTACTTTTTAATACATTTATTAAGAAGAAGGTTTTTTTTTCTTAAATTTTTATCTTAATTACTAGTAAATAAAAGCAAGTGAATAATAAATGCCTCAATTCGGCGGAAAGTTATAAGCGGAAATGTTAATAGAGAACGGAGTGTCTTAACACTAGCTTCTCAGGTTCCCTCTGCCTATCCTGCTATGTGCGGGATACAGCGTGAAGCTATGAAGCTATAAGTCGAAACGTAAAAAAATTGATTTTGTTTGGAATTCATTACATATACATTAAATTAATAAAACAAATATTATATACCTCAATTCGGCGGAAAGTGGAGAGCAGAAACCTTAAGAGGACGGAGTGTCTTAACACTAGGTTCTCAGATTCCCTCTGCCTACCCTGCTATATGCGGGATACAGCGTAAAGCTAATATTACGTGAACTACCTGTTTAACATACACTTTTGTACACGTTGCCAAGGCAACGAGTATTTAACGCTTAATCTACTAATACATGTAAATATTCCCTGAGCGAGATTTGAGTGGATGAAGTCATAGCAATATAAAGTTCTAAATTACGAATTTTACGGTTCACTGAAAAGTTCAAAACTAGAAATTAAATTAAGTTATTATATCGTAAGCATATCTTGTTGTAGCGTAGTGGGAAATGACTTGATTGGTAACGCTATTGGTCATGGGTTCGATTCTCATTAGAAGAAACGATTTTTTTTTAGCTTCACGCTGTATCCCGCATATAGCATGGTAGGCAGAGGGAACCTGAGAACCTAGTGTTAAGACACTCTGTTCCTCACTTTCCACCGAATTGAGGCATTGCGTGTTTAGTGGCGGAACTCAACGCCGCGCTTTGCCTTGTTACCAAACTCAGGAACTGAAAATACTAAAGTTCAACCATTTTACGAAATTTCATATTTAATTGCGCAGCTTAACGCCGCAATAAAAGACAAACAAAACAAAAACAACATACAATTAAAACATACAAAAAAATCGAAGAAAAGGTGGTCTCAAGAGATAGTGAGGAAAAAGTAACACAGTTGAAGTGTAAAAACCATCTATACATAAACCGATGAAACATTTTGATGTTTTTTCATACTCAGGATGTAACCAGTGGACCTGAAAAGGGTTTGTTAGAGGTGAGAGCTTACGTCTTGGGAGTTTGTTATGTTTTTCATATTTTTTCATACATATTGGCTGTTTGTAAATGCAAAGGGTTCTGTGTTTGATTCCCACAAGGAAGAATACATTTATATTACATACAAAAATTACATAGCTTCACGCTGTATCCCGCATATAGAGGGTTAAGACACTCCGTTCCTCACTTTCCGCCGAATTGAGGCATTGCATGCTGAGTGGTGGAACGCAAAGCCGCGCTTTGCCTTTTTACCAAACCCAGGAAATGAAAATTTCCATTTCCTAGAGTGGAAATCGAACCCACAACCAGTCGCATCTACAGTCGCACGCTTATGCCTCTGCGCCACGATAGGCGTTATATATATTTATATTATGTTATTTTATATTATTTATATTATATTATGTCGGCGTTGAGTTCCGCCACTCTGCATGCAATGCCTCAATTCGGTAGAAAGTGGGGAACGGAGTGTCTTAACACTAGGTTCCCTCTGCCTACCCTGCTATATGCGGGATACAGCGTGAAGCTATATATGTATGTGTATTGTGTTAATTTCCATTCTTTGGTAAGACGAAGTGCGGCGTTGAGTTCCGCCACTTTATATGCAATGTCTTGTTATTGGGGCGGAGAGTGAAGAGATCAATGGCTTGAAATTAGGTTTGTATGATTAATATTTACTTAGCTTCACGCAAATTCTAAGAGAAACCACTACAAAACATTAGTATGCAAATCTGAAGTATGAAGAAATAACTTAACTAGCGTAAAGTTAGAGACTAACTTTACGCGTAAAGTCGAAGAGCAAGTTTACCGCGTAAAACTGTCAAAGACCCTTACGTATTTAGATATAATTTTAGGGCGACGCGGTCACGTATAGACTTAAGTTGTCAAACAAGTTTGTGGTTAACTGTTCTGCTTTAATATGTAGCTATTTTATATATACTAATGTCCCCGTTGACGCGTTAACAACGCGTTGTCCTTAATAATGTATATGTATATGTTATTTTGTATATACATGGATGTCAAACCATGGTAGTGCGTGTAACATTTATTTTATTCATTTAATATACTTTTTATGGATTATTTGAAAAAAATATTAGCATTCTTCACTCTCTGATTTATTCCGTGACTCAAATCTTAAAAGAACGGAGTGTTTTAATACTAGGTTCTTAGGTTCCCCTTTATTAATATAGTAAGGTCTAAACGCCTAATGTGGCGCAGAGGCACAAGCGTGCGACTGTAAACGCGACAGGTTCGATTCCTACTCCAGGAAATGGAATTTTTCATTTCCTGGGTTTGGTGACAAGACAAAGCGTGGCGCTGAGTTCCGCCACTCAGCACGCAATGCCTCAATTCGGCGGAAAGGTGTCAACGGAGTGTTTTAATACTAGGTTCACTCTGCGTACCCTGCTATATGCGGGATACAGCGTGAAGCTATATATGTATGTATGTATAACGCTTATAGGTTCGATTCTCACGTAGTGAAATGATCATATGTTAATTATTTTCATTTATAAATCGTGACGTTGAGTTCCGGCAGTCAGCTATTTTTCAGACTCGGAAGGAAAATAGAGAACGGAGTGTCCAGACACTAACTCCTCTCTGGCTATCTAAGATATAAAAATGAACGTTTCACTAATATTAATATACAATTAAATTAAACAACTTTACTATGGTTATACAGAAATTGAAATTCAAAGTAAAACTGGCAAAGAACAATATGTATTAAAATTTATTTTAGGCAAGTTTTCGAGTTACCTCGTGCGTGAAAATGAAGGTAAAGGGAATAATATAAACTATATTATACATTTTTTATTCACGCGTTTTTTCTTTGAATTTAAGATTTTACAGGTTAAATGGCGGAACTCAACACCGCGTGTAATCTAAACTCAAAATCAAAATCAAAATATTCTTTATTCAAATAGGTTGTTACAAGGACTTTCGAATCGTCAATTTACAAAGGTGTCAGTCGTGTCAGTCCTAACGGAAGCTACCACCGGCTCGGAAGGCAGTTCTGCTGAGAATAGCCGGCAAGAAACTCAACAGTTGTTCTTTTCAAATAAAATTTTACAATAAATGTACAACTATGATGAGCCTCCCGGGTGAATGTCAACAGCATTTAATTCAACACATTGACATCATTCTGCTAATCTTCGACAGAATAATATACATTTTTCCATAATATATTTTTAATCCTAACTTTAAATTGTTGAAGTGGCAGATCTGTAATTATTTCTGGAATTTTATTATACATGCGTATATAAAACGCCTGTCGTGGCGCAGAGGCACAAGCGTGCTGTAAACGCGACAGGTTGTGGGTTCGATTCTCATTCCAGGAAATGGAATTTTTCATTTCCTGGGCTTGGTAACTAGGTAAAGCGCGGCGTTGAGCTCCGTTACTCAGCACGCAATGCCTCAATTCGCCGGGAAATGGAGAACGGAGTGTCTTAACACTAGGTTCCCTCTGTCTACCCTGCTATATGCGGGATACAGCGTGAAGCTATGTATGTATGTATGCGTATACATTGTGACAAAAATTATATATTGACTTTTTTGAGACGAAAACTAGGTATAATTAGGTTTTTATTTGGCTGTCAAAAACATACATTTTTTTTAATAAAAGCAATTGAAAGACTTTGTGTCCCTTTCAACTCAAACAGATTTATCTTTTAGGGCTATCTAAATACTAAACGGCCTCTCAAGTTTGTTCCTTGGCTTAATCTCAGATCTGTTAATATCGGTGTGTAAATACTCGTAAATACTTCTTGTACAATTATTTTAAAAGTAAATATAATAAATTGATATAATTTTAATTAAATCTTTTAAGGCACAAGCGTGTTACTCTACGACAGGCTGTGGGTTCGATTCTCATTCCAGGAAATGAAAATATTAAATATATGTAATAAGCAACATTTAGTATTTTCATTTCCTTGCTCTGATAACAAGGTGCGGCGTTGACTTCCGCCATTCAGCATGCAATGACTCAATTTGGTGGTTAATTGGAAACGAATTTGAAAAGCGATGGAAGTGTCTTAACACAATGTTCTCAGGTTCCCTCTGGCTATCCTGCTATGGGTGGGATACAGCGTGAAGTAAAAAAATATAAAAATAAAAAAAATAATATTTAATTAAAAATAATATAACAGTCTTTTAATGTGAATGCGACAGGTTGTGGATTCGATACACACTCCAGAAAATGGAATTTTTCATTTCCTGGGTCTGGTAACATGGCAAAGCGCGGCATTAAGTTCCGTCACTCAGCACGCAGTGCCTCAATTCGGCGGAAAGTGGGGAATGGAGTGTCTTAACACTAGGTTCCCTCTGCCTATCCTTCTATATGCGGGATACATTGTGAAGATGTATGTATGTATGTTTAAACATAATAATGCCCCCAAAAGGGATCGAACCCACAACCAATTGCGTTTACAGTCAAACATTGACACTACGCCACGATGGCCTCATATGCCATTCCATATTATTCATAGTCACGCTTATAATAATAACGTTGTGAGAAATATAAATATTAGCCTCCGCTTAAGCCCTTAAATGTGAAAAATTCTTTTATGAAATCCTTCATTTGGTGTAATAGGATAAAGTTAAATATAAAAAATATTCCTATATATATAACGCGTGTCGTGATGCAGAGGCATAAGCGTGCGACTGTAAACGGGACAGATTGTGGGTTCGATTCCCACTCCAGGAAATGGAATTTTTCATTTCCTGGGTTTGGTAACAAGGCAAAGCGCGGCGTTGAGTTCCGCCCTTCAGCACGCAATGCCTCAATTCGGTGGAAAGTGGGGAACGGAGTGTCTTAACACTAGGTTCCCTCTGCCTACCCTGCTATGTGCGGGATACAGCGTGAAGCTATGTATGTATGTATGTAATAAACTTGAAAGACAAATAATTTGTGCCACAATAAACAAAAAAATTGAATAAAACAAAATTACGTATATTTGGACTGGTCTCGACTACTTTGTTAGACAACTACGTCTCATGAATATTGCTAACTAGTTTACCTTTTTCAGGTAGACCGAATTATTTGTCTAGATCTTCTTTTTTGTATTCTAGCTCATTACTTGTAGTAAAGTCGTATTCTCTTTTGATTATTTGCTAATAGAATGATTACACTTTTTATTAACCTCAAGTAGAGACCTTTTTGATTGTAATATTACTAAAATACATTTATATATTATATATAATACAGTTATAACGCCTGTCGTGGCGCAGAGGCACAAGCGTGCGACTGTAAACGTGACAGGTTGTGGGTTCGATTCCCACTCCAGAAAAAAGAATTTTTCATTTCCCGCGTTTGGTAACAAAGGCAAAGCGCGGCGTTGAGTTCCGCCACCCAACAAGCAATGCCTTAATTCGGCGGAAAGTGGAAAACGGAATCGTTGAAAGAGAATGGAGTATCTTAACACTTGGATCTCTGTTTACCTCTGCCTACCCTGCTATATGCGGGATACAGCGTGAAATGAAAATATTAAATATTTAAAATAATTCATATTTAGTATTTTCATTTCCTCCCTTTGGTACAAAGCAAAGAGTGGCATTGTTTTCCACCACTAAGCACGCAATGCCTCAATTCGGCAGAAAACGGGGAACGGAGTGTCTATTCACTAGGTTCTCAGGTTCCCTCTGCCTACTCTGCTATATGCGGGATACAGCGTGAAGCTATGTATGTATGTACTGTAGAAATTAATATGAGAAGTAAAAATTTATACAGTCCTTTATTGTAATTTCTTTTTAATATTTATTATTGACTCGTACAATAATTTTTTGTATTCAGACGTCGATTCAGACCAATTAAAAGACTTTTATAGAAGAAGGAAACAAAATTTTATTCGTTTCTTAGAATGCCCACGTCAACAATTTAACGTTATTGAATTTTACAAACTTTCATTTTTTGAGGTCATCGTGGCACATCGGTTGTTTAGTGTCCGAATGTTTACGCAGGTTGTGGGTTCGATTCCCACTCCAGGAAATGAAGTGTTTTCATTTTCTGGGTTTGGTAACAAGGCAAAGCGCGGCGTTAAGTTCCGCCACTCAACACGCAATGCCTCAATCTGGCGGAAAGTGGTGAACGGATTTGTTGAAAGAGAGCGAAGTGTCTCAGCATGAGGTTCTCAGGTTCCCTCTGCTTACCCTGCTATATGCGAGATACAGCGTGAAGTTAAAAAAAAAATGTTTACGCAATTGGTTGTAGGTTCGATTCCCACTCGGGGAAATGATTGCTCTGGTAAGACAAATGTTCCGAATTCATGTGGAAAATTCCTCTTTTTTTGAAGTAGGTCAAAGTAAAGCGTTTTGATCCTAACCCTTTCTAAGACGATATAAAATGTTGTTTTGAGTTAATGTTCAAAGGAAGTTATTCAAGTGTGTTAATTTATTTAGGGCCATCTTAGTGGATATTAAGAGAAGGCTTGTTAGATAAACAGATATGATAATATTGAGTGTTTATATTGGGACGCCTGTCGTGGCGAAGGGGCACAAGCGTGCGACTGTAAACGCGACAGGTTGTGGGTTCGATTCCTACTCCAGGAAATGGATTTTTTCATTTCCTGGATTTGGTAACAAGGCAAAGCGCGACGTTGAGTTCCGCCACTCAGCACGCAATGCATCAATTCGGCGGAAATTGGGGAACGGAGTGTCTTAACACTAGGTTCTTAGGTTGCTTCTGCCTACTCTGCTACATGCCGGATACAGCGTGAAGCTAAAAAACAAGGTATACGGTAACACATATAAAAAATGATCGAATAGAGAACCTCGATGAAATTCGAACCTGCACCAAACCTAGAACATTTGTATCGTGAAATGCGTATATTAATATATAACCAATAACTTTTCAAAGATTTACACACTTCAGTAGCCACGTATCCTTTGATAGGCAGATGGGATCGTGACTCCTGCTATATATATTAAAATTCTTATGATTATCATATTATATAAAAAGAAGGAGTTACACGCTTTGATAGCGACGAAATCAGAGAGTCTAATCTAGTGTCAAGACACTCTGTTTGCTTTAAAATATACTAGTGTCCCCGTTGACGCGTTAACAACGTGTTGTCTTTTGTAATGTATATGTCATTTTCATCATTTCAGGCAGCTTGAATCTGAAAGAACCTCTCAGGCTTTTCGGAAAAAAATTGTTCACATGGATTTTTATCTCAACAAACGAGTTAAATATTATTCCATTAAGGGAATTTCGTAACGATCGAAAAAGATAGTAACCCAAAAGCACAAGGTCATAAATTATTACGGATAACTTAAAAACTACTTGTGACATCTTAAGTAATTTAGATGAACCAAATCAGAAAGTTTATCTCTCATGAAAGAGAAGCATATAAAGAATAAAGACTTGCGGTAATACAATTGAAAAAGCAATCAAATTGGAAACTTCCTCTTTTTTTGAAATTGGTTATAAATATTGCCAAAACGACCCAATCAGAAATTAAAACGCTTAACAGTATTTACTAAAACATGGCAGACCAAATAAGGCTTATATTTGATTTTCCCTCCAGTACCTATTTTTAAACTCTAATATTTGTCGAAACTGTGTACACATAATATGAAAATGAAATAAATGTTCGCGTTCCAACCAAAAAAAACATCGGCTCGTAAGGGAAACGTTCAAAGCTGTCTACCGGAGCGTGTTAATTTTGGGTACCATTCGGGTTAAGATAACAGTCTTCAAAGAAGCTTTACTTTACTTAAGGCAAGCTATGATTTATGGAAGGGACGTGAATGTAAAACTGGCTACCTTGTAATATATTTATATGAGATTTAACGTGTTAATGTTTTGAATTGAATGTTATTGTACCGGTTTTGAAACTTCGAATCATTGTCTCTAACAGAATCTATAAAATATAATACGTGGAGCAAAAACTTTGTACCCCTTTTAACGAAAATTACGCGTACAGAGGAGCATGAAACTTGGCACACTTATAATTTATATAGCAAAGGAGGTGCATAATGATAATACCTTTTTAAAATAGTGCATAAAAATATATTACATTAATAAAATAAATGTTACACGTGATATCATGGTTTGACATGCATGTCATGTTATGTAAAGGGACATATACATTGCTAGGCAACGCGCTATTAACGCGTCGATGGTGACACAAGCTCTAATAAAGAGGTGGTTATCAATTGATAATCATTTTTTTTTTTAAATTTTTGTTTTGAATAAAAATCGAGTACACATAAGATCATCTAGCTAGCGGAGCGTTCATATAACACGATTCCTTATATATATATATATATATATATATATATATATATATATATATATATTGGTCCAGATTCGACATATATATTCTGGCTTACATCTATTTACCGGCTTACCTTTATAAAATTTTCACCCATTGCCACTGCTAGCTAAGAAGTAGAAAAGAGCCATCAAAATTGATTCACCCAGTTAAAAATTATGCGGTAATATAAACTCAACAAGAAGCAAGAGGGAATCGAACCCACAATCTGTCGCGTTTACAGTCGCACGCTTGTGCCTCTGCGCCACGACAGGCGTTTGTCGATAATGATAACTTTTTAATGGGTAAAACTTTTTTTTTTTTTTTTATGGATAACGGATGGCAAACGAGCAGAAGGACCACCTGATGGTAAGTGGATACCTTCGCCCATGAACATCTACAACACCAGAGATGTTGTAGATGCGTTGCCAACCTAGAGGATACAGATGGAAGAGGAGGACAATGTAGTATTCCGTTCTCGGAACCACCACATTTTGGGGAAAGGATGGGTGGGAATGGGAAAACCTGGCTTACATGCCATCGAACCGGAACACATCATAAGATAAAAATAAAATACAT
>JAKGSA010000819.1:107748-166234 GCA_033558755.1 Philaethria dido
TATATATATATATATATATATATATATATATATAGGTTGTGGAAACAACAAGACAAAACGTGGCGTTGATTTCCACCACTCAGTACGCAAGGCCTCAATTCGATGGAAAGTGGGGAGTAGAATTTTAATAGAATGGAGTGTCACATTGGTTCTTAAATTCCCTCTGCCTACCCTGCTAGCTGCAGGGTATAGCGTGAAGCTGCTTTTGTTGTTATCCTTCTACATAAAGAACGCACTTCCCCTCCTTGAAGGCAGAGAAAGGAGCGTTTTGTCACTTGCCGGTTTTCACTTCTTAGGACGAAGCATGAATGAAGTGAATTCACACCAATCTGGTGATTCAGAACGCCTGTCGCACAGAGGCACAAACGTGCGCCTGTTAATACGACAGGTAGTGGGTTCGATTCTCACTCCAGGAAATGGAATTTTTCATTTCCTGGGTTTGGTAACAAGGTAAAGCGAGGCGTTGAGTTCCGCCACTCAGCACGCAATACCTCAATTCGGCGGAAAGTGGGAAACGAAGTGTCTTAACACTAGATTCCCTCTGCCTACCCTGCCACATGCGGGATATAGCATGAAGCTAAGTAATGTAATGTATGGTGATTCAGAGATACATTTTCACGCTTTATCTCGCATGGCAGGGTAGGGAGAGAGAACCTAGTGTAAGACACTCCGTTCCCCAATAAAAAAAAGTCTTAGAAATCTTGGCAAGTCAACTAAACCAAGTCAAGGGCGGCTCGTGAACGCAATCAATCTTATACATAGATAGGAATGTATGGATCATTATGCCATAAGAGCTTGCGTGCCTTTCTCTACACGAGAATATAGGATATATCATATAACCAAACTCAAAAAAGAGGAGTTCCTTAGTTCGGCTGTATTTTTTTAAGTGTGTTACCGCATAACTTTTTACTGGAAGTACCGGTTTTGGTGATAATTTTTTTATGTGATAGCTGGTGCTTATGATGTGGCCTCTCTTAAATTTGGTTAAGATCTGACGGTTAGGTTTTGAGTTATTCGTAATAATTTTACTAAGTTATACTATTATATTTTTATATATACTGTTTTCTTTTTTTTTTGTTAAAATATGGTTATTTTATTTTCTTAGTGGCGGAACTTAACGCCGCGCTTTAGTGTAGTAATGTATTAAGACACTCTTCTCCCTACTCCAATTAAGATACTGGGTTATTAGAATGCTAATTTAATATATTGTTAATATAAAAGCATTATAGATGTTCCCAAAATCATAAAATCCACGCGAAAAAAGTTGTGACTATCAATTATCATCTAAAACTTTACGCTTCTTCTCACAGCAGGATAGCCAGATAGAATAAAGTGTCCAGCCACTGACATTACTAACTGAACTAACTAGCGGAGTGTCTTAACACTAGGTTCCCTCTGCCTACCCTACTATATGTGGGATACAGCGTGAAGCTATGTATGTACGCATGTATGTATGTTCCACTCTGTTCTCAGTTTCCGTAATTTGTCATCAGCTCGGTTTGAGACGTTGAATTCCGCCACTCAGTACGCAATACCTTAATTCAGCGGCAAGTGGGAAACGGAGTGTCTTAACTCTAGGTTCCCTCTGCCTACCCTGCTATATACTTGAAGCTATGTATGTATGCTCGGTTTAAAAACTATTTGAATGACAAGTAATATTGAAAATCCATATTTTACGCAATACTTCTCTTTTGTGTTGTGAAAACACTGTAATAACTCATGTTTTAATTGATTGGTGTAAACAATGTACAGAGGAACAATAGTGGTTTGATAGCTGTCACAGCGTTTCATAAAATTTTACGGTATTGTGTACGAATATGAAAGTGAAAAAGACTGATTATTATGTATTTTATAGTAACATATTGGATGTTTTTAACCACTTTTAAAGAAAAGAGGTTCTACTTACTCTCCATGTGAGGGGACGGGGTTAGAATACAATTCCCCTCCACCGCTGGGTAGCGTCCCGTAAGTGGCGGGTATCCCAGTAGTTAGGTTCGTCCTCCGTTTGGCTCGCGACCACTATCATGTCAAAGACGAACCACAACATATCTAATGATGTGTTCCGGTTCGATGGCATGTAAGCCAGGTTTTCCCCTTTACCACCCAACTTTTCCCCAAAATATGGTGGTTCCGAGAGTGGACTACTACATTGTCCCCCCCTTCCATCTGTATCCTCTAGGTTGGCAATGCATCTACAATATCTCTAGTGTTGTAGATGTTCATGGGCTAAGGTAACCACTTAACATCAGGTGGTCCTTCTGCTCGTTTGCCATCCGTTATCGCGTGATACTCGCGTAAACTCAACGCCGTGCTTTGCCTTGTTACCAAACCCAAGAAATGAAAAATCCATTTCCTGGACTAGGAATCGAACTCACAACCTGTCGCTTTTACAGTCGCTTGTACCTCTGCGCCATGACAGGCGTTAAAAGTGCATAATGTCATGTCATGTCATGTTTCATTTCAAAACATAAATAAGCCAGATATGATTTGAAACAATGCTTATTGAAAATCCTTGGGCCCAAGAGGCGTTGGTATCATTTTAACTACGCTTGAATTTTATATAAAAATTCAACATGATAAGCTATTCAGTTCACGATTTTGTGTACATTGGGAAAATGTTAGTATTTTCAGAGGATCAGCAGGAAAAGATACTATGTAAATGTATTATTTAAACACGTATTTATGAGCTTCAGCTGTACTTATCTATTATTGAATTTCCAAAAATACCGCTACATGGATTTTCCGCGGCGTTAAATTCCGCCTAAATGGCTGAAATTAGAGAGGAAAGCTGAGAATGGAGTGTCTTAACTCTATATCTTTTCAAAATATCTTGATATAGGGGGTAAAGCGTGAAGCTGTTTTTTTTTTAATAAACAAAGGTATACGTACATAGCTTTACGCTGAACCCTGCATATAGCATGGTAGGCAGAGGGAACCTAGTGTTAAGACACTCCGTTTCCCAAAAAAAATGTTAGCATTCTGCACTCCTTCTCTATATAAACTATAAGTGTGCCAAATTTAATACTCCTCCGTCTGCGTAATTATCTTAAAAAGGGGTCCAAAGTTTTTGCTTCACATATTTATATATAGATTTCCAAACATTTCTTTTTTAATTTAACTAAAATTACCGTTACAATCAAAAATATATATTCACTTAACAATAACGGTGAAAACCTAAAAAAATAATGAAAAACCCAACATTCCAAACATGGCAGATGATTTCCCTCCATTGTGCTAACAATCTTTTGTTAAAATATAAAAAATAAAGGATTATCTCAGTGGAAAGTGGTTGAGAATAATTTCGGTTTAAGCTTCTTTCGTGAAGGTAATCGGCCTGAAAAATCATAACCGTAATAATAGGTCTTTTAGGTCTTTTTGCTAAAAGTAGGGACAAACTGTGCATCCGTAGCCCACTTTGATTGTACGCAGTGAGGCATTTAATGCGAGATTTCTTGCGCCTTTATTGCTGATATATAGCTGATTTTTATATTAAAAAACATATAAAAAACCAGCGCAGTGGAATAGCGGTAACGAACGACTGTCTTCGATTCCCTCTCGGGGACATTTTTTTTTTAACTTCACACTATATCCCGCTTATATGCCTGCTATAGCAGGTTAGGCACAGGGAACCTGAGAACCTAGTGTTAAGACACACCGTTCTCTCTTTTCATTTCCCACCTTCCACCGAATTGAGGCATTGCGTGCTGAGAAGCGGAACTCAAGGCCGCGTTTTGCTTTGTCACCAAACCCAGGTAATGAAAATACTACATTCCCTGGAGTGGGAATCGAACCCACAACCTGTAGCGTTTACAGTCGCACACTTGTGCCTCTGCGCCACGACAGGCGTTATAGTTATATTATTGTCATTTCCCTGCTCTGGTAAGACAAAGCGGCGTTGAGTTCCGTCAATCAACACGCAATGCCTCAAATTTGAAAAGCGATCAACCGAGTCAGAGCTAACTGTATGTAGATTAAGTCCTAATAAACCTGTTCCGCAAATCAATAATTATAACTTCTATAATACAACACTCCACTTAAACCAAAATAATGGAGTTACCGTATTTGTAAGAAAAAAATTAAAGAAACAAAACGAAACGCCTGCTGCAGAGGCACAAGCGTGCGACTGTAAACGCGACAGGTTGTGGATTCGATTCCCATGCCAGGTAGGGGATTTTTCATTTCCAGGGTTAGGTAACAAAGCAAAGCACGGCGTTGAGTTCCGCCACTCAGCACGCAATGCCTCAATTCGGTGGAAAGTGGGGAACGGAGTGTCTTAACACTAGGTTCCCTCTGCCTACGCTGTTATATGCGGGATACAGCAATGTCACAGGTTCACTCTGATTATCCTGCTATGCGACAGACGGTTTGAAGCCTAGATAAAACGTAAAAAAAAATATCAAGCAGACTTAATACAAAAACAAAACATTCTCTACCAGCTTCGTCATATGGGAAATTATTGTGAAAGTGTGCATAAGTCTAATGAATTATCTGAGTAAGTATACTTTTATAATCATCTAACCAGCCGTCCTATATTAATTTCAATTTCACTTTTATATTAACGCCTTTCGTGGAGAGGCAAAAGCGTGCGATTATAAGCGCGACAGGTTGTGGGTTTGATTCCCACTCCAGGAAATGTAAAATTTAGTATTTCCGTTTCATGGGTTTGGTAACAAGGCAAAGCGCGGCGTTGAGTTCCGCCACTCAACACGCAATGCCTCGATTTGGCGGAAAGTGGGGAACGGAAATGTTGAAAGAGAATAGAGTGTCTTAACACTAGGTTTTCTGGTTCCCTCTGCCTACTCCGCTATATGCGGGATACAGCGTGACTTAAAAAAAAATATTATAAAAAAAAATATTGTAAAAATAAAATCTCTCTAATAACTAAGCGAATCGTTTAATAGTTGGCCGAAGTAACTATGTCCGATGACACTCGAAGAGATGAAGACCCTCCTCTGAAGAGGCTCGATTCGAGGCCGTTACCGAGATTGAACGAATAAATACTGTATGTTAGCTGTTTTTTAACAACTGACATTAAGAGAAAGGAGATTTTCAACTCGATTTTCGATGTGTGGTACAGTATAATTTTTTACTGGATGAACCGATTTTGATAATTCTTTTGTTATATGATAACGATAGGTTTGATTTAATTTCATAGCTTCACGCTATCTCCCGCATATAGAAGGGTAGGCAGAGGGAACCTAGTGTTAGGACACTCCGTTCCTTAATATCCGCCGAATTGATGCATTGCGTGCTGAGTGGCGGAACTCAACGCCACGCTTAGCCTTGTTATCGAACCCAGGAAATGAAAAAATCCATTTCCTGGAGTGGGAATCGAACCCACAACCTGTCGCGTATACAGCCGCACGCTTGTGCCTCTCAGCCATGACAGGCGTTGCAAGGTAGGCAAAGAAATAGTAAGTAAACCTTTCTGCTGTAAAAAATAAAATAATAATAGAATAAATACAATAAAACTAAAAAAGACCATAATATGAGCAAGTAATATTTACAATAGCAAATATAAATCATATTGTTCCACATGCCGATACAATTGCATAGAGGATAAGCTAATTATTCTATTGAAGCTGTACGTACATCTAATAATTGAGTTTGGAGTGGTCCTGATGAGGTCTACTATATAAGGAAGAAGGGAGACACTTAATAAATAAAATGAACTGACCTATAAAAATTGTTTGCCTTTTTACAGCTCGCGTATTGAATACAATAAACCGGTTTCACGCTTTATTTTGCATAGAAGAGTCAGTGAACATAGTGTCGAGACACTCCGTACACCGTTTTCTGTCTGAATTTAAGACATTGCTCTATATCATGTCCTATCCTGTCGTGGCGCAGAGGCACAAGCGTGCGATTGTAAATACGACAGCTTGTGGGTTCGATTCCAGTGGGAATCGAAGTGCCAGGAAATTGATTTTTTCATTATCTGGAATTTGGTAACAAGGTAACAATTCGGCGGAAACTGGGGAACGGAGTGTCTTAACACTAGGTTCCCTCTGCCTTCCCTGCTATATGCGGGATACGGCGTGAAGCTGTGTGTGTGTGTGTTCTTTCTTTTTAATTAAATATACTATAGAACTACAGACACTTGAACAATTAACACAAAAATATCAGTATTCTCAGCACTATACAAATCTACAACCGGTTCGAATGACAGTTATGCTGGGAAGGAACACTCAATCTTAATAATTACTATTTTTAATCGACTACAACGTTACCGCATAACTCTTTAATGATGTGGTTTCAATTAAATTTAGTTATGAGTTTATGAGTTATTCGTAATAATTAAATAGTGCATTTTAAAATGTTGATTATAGCATGAACAGCAGCTTCCATTCTCATTCCGTAATACAAAGAAGACAGACTGAAATAAGTGTTAGATACTCCTTTTTCCGCGCAATTTCGAGGCATGTTTCAAATTACCGGTGGAATCTTTTAATGTTCCACCGTGCTTTGTGTAACTTGAACGGGGAATTGAAATAACTTCAATATAAATACGACGGACGTCTGTCGTGGCTCTGAGGCACAAGCGTGCGACTGTAAACGCGAAAGGTTGTGGGTTAGATTCCCACCCCAGGAAATGGAATTTTTCATTTCCTTGTTTTGGTAACAAGACAAAAGCGCGGCGTTGAGTCCCGCCACTCAGCAAGATATGCCTCAATTCGGCGGAAAGTGGGGAACGAGGTGTCTTAACACTAGGTTCCCTCTGCCTACCCTGCTATATGCGGGATACAGCGTGAAGCTATGTATGTATGTCCCAACGCCGCGTTTTATGTAATTTAAGCGGTTAGGCGGGGAAATGCTTTTAATACGAATATTGGCACGAGTGGCGATTGAAACCAGTCAGGTCAGAGCGCTAAGACGGCTTCCAAGAGACGCAGTTCGAGTCCCGCTGCGTTGAAATTTTTGTACGTTTTCTATATATGAAATTCAATGTTGTCACTAAAATCATTCAATTCAATTTAAATTTGATATCCATGATTTTTTTGAGCTTATTCTGTATATCAGGGTAGTCATAGAAAACCTGTTGTCAAGATAATTCTTTCTCTGCTTTCCGGCGAAACTAAACGCCGCGTTTTATGTAACCTAAGCTATGAAATTGAAATAATCTTAATATGAAATCTCTAAAGTAGATAGAAACCACGTACAACCACTAAAATATTTAAATTAAACATATATATGTCTAAAAATAATAGAAAACCTCCTTTTGAACGAAACAGTGGGCATTAAAAGCTTTTGAAGTAAAAGCTTTGTATTAACAATGATTTTTAACATTTAGTTAGATGGTTCTTTGATAGCAACGAACGACGTAAAAGTTCAAATTGTGTTGAATTTTATATGAACATTGTAGATATATATTACTTTTATTATGTAAATAGCTATATCCGGTAACGCCTGTCGTGGCGCAGAGGCACAAGCGCGCGGCTGTAAGCGCGACAGATTGTGGGTTCGATTCTCACTCCAGGAAATGTTAGAATTTTAATTTCCTGGATTTGGTAATAAGGCAAAGCGCGGCGTTGAGTTCCGCCACTTAGCACGCAATGCCTCAATTCGGCAGAAAGTGGGGAACAAAATTTTTGTAAGAGAACGGAGTGTCTTAACATTAAGTTCTGAGGTTCCCTCTGTCTACCCTGCTATATGCGGGTTACAGCGTGAAGTTAAAAAAAAAAGAAAGCTGTACCTGGCGAATTCGTTTGCGTGGACTATAAAATCTAAAATCCGATATTGTCCTGTTTTTGTAAAAATTGAGAAATTGTCTTTTAGCGCTTCCCTACACTTTCCAAGGAGACATGCCAAATTTCAGCTTTTTATCTTCAGTAGTTTCACCTGTCTTCTTCCTTTCTTCTTTCTGTTAGTCATCAGCAGCGTAAGAGTTTTATATATGGGTATGTTTTGCTCAAAAGATGTTTTTTTTTAACGTCACGCTGTATCCCAGATATAGCAGGGTAGGCAGATGGAACCTAGTGTTAACGGAGGGAACCTGAGAACCTAGTGTTAAGACATTCCGTTCTCTTACAACAATTCAGTTCCCCACTTTCCGTCAAATTGAGGCATTGCGTGTTGAGTGACGAAACTCAACGCCGCGCTTTGCAAACGGATGTAACAGTAATATCTCTGTTTATATTCCAAATATTTTTATTTCCCCGATCTGGTAAGCAAACCGTTAAGCCGTTAGGCGTTAAGTTCTGCCAGTTGTCACATAATATCTTGAATTCAGACGAAAAGCGGAGAACGGAGTGTCTTGATACTAGGTTCTCTTTAACTACCCTAATTTACATGATAAAGAGCGACGCTTCCTCTTTTTATAATAACCACCTCGAGGGAATCAAACCTACAACCAATGGCCTTTACAATCACTCCTAACCATAATGCTTTCAAAATAAAAAAAAAAATTAATACAAATTTTAAGTATAAATAATTTGGAACATTTCATAAAAGAGCGTAATGAGGAAATAATCGAGTTGAAATTTATGACGCCGCGTGAAATATTTTCGGGGTTCGTTTGATATATGTTTCTTAATTAAGCCACTTTATGTACAATGGCTTAATATATGGTGTATTATCCAATAATGGACTATGTTTATGGAATTTCACGCTTTATCCAGCATGAAACATGAACATAGTGTCAAGAGATTGTTTTTTTTTTTATTTTTTTTTTTTATGGATAAAGGATGGCAAACGAGCAGAAGGACCACCTGATGGTAAGTGGTTACCTTCGCCCATGAACATCTACAACACCAGAGATGTTGTATGCGTTGCCAACCTAGAGGATATAGATGGAAGGGGAGGACAATGTAGTAGTCCGCTATCGGAACCACCACATTATGGGGAAAGGACGGGTGGGAGAGGGGAAAACCTGGCTTACATGCCATCGAACCGGAACACATCATAAGATATTTGGCGGTTCGTCTTTGACATGATAGTGGTCGCGAGCCAGACAGAGGATGAACCTCCTACCACCATACCATTGTTACATTTTGGTTGAAATTGACACATTGCGTGTTTACTGACAGAACTCAACTATTTATAAAATTTAAGGTCATTATTCGTATAGTCAGTGCCTGTTGTGGCGCAGAGGTACAAGAGTGCGACTGTAAATGCGACAGGTTGTGGGTTCGATTCCCACTCCAGGAAATGGATTTTTTCATTTCCTGGGTTTGGTGACACGGCAAAGCGCGGCGTTGAGTTCCTCAACCCAGCACGCAATGCCTCAATTCGGCGGAAAGTGGGGAACGGAGTGTCTTAACACTAGGTTCTTTCGGCCTATCCTGCTATATGCTGGATACAGCGTGAAGCTATGTATGTATGTATGAATGTAAATATAATGATTTTCCACAAGGCAATCGAACCCAGGACCGAATTACAAACTCTGAAAAATATATTTAGGATTCGAACCCGCGCTTAGATATATAAATAAGCTCATAAGACTCATAGATTAAAAAGACACCTGCTACCAAAAAGATATGGTAATTTAAAAATATATTCAACTTTTAATTTTAATGAATCGCCAGTTTTGGACATTTTTAATAAGAATAAAAGATTTTGTTTAATATATGATTTCATTTAAATCTGTTATTTATGTATTGAGGCTATTTTGACTCAGTAGTACAGTAAGTGAATGTAAACGCGATTGGTTATGGGTTCGATTTCCACTGCGCTCTAGTACGATAAAGCGATGTTCATTTTCGCCTCTTGACATGGAATGTTTTGAATTTAGAAAGTGGTGAACGGAGATAACGGAGTCTACGCAAGTGAAGTCACGGAACATAATAAAAAAGTACGACACTATAACCTGCACCTTTAATTCACAAAATGTTTATATATGTGTGGTGACGAGGTTAGAATACTATTCCCCTCCGCCGCTCGGTAGCGTCTTCCGACTGGCTCGCGACCACTATCATATTAAAGACGAACCCCAAAATATCTAATGATGTGTTCCGGTTCGATGACATGTAAGCCACGTTTTCTCTATTCCCACCCTTCTTTTAACGCACTTACAACTTTTCTGGTGGCGTAGTTGTGTATGGACGACGGTAACCACTTACCATCTGGTGGTCCTTTTGCTCGTTTGCCGCCTTTGATCAATTAAAAAAAAATGGATATATGGAGTATAACTTTCTTGCCGGCTCTTCTCAGCAGAACTGCCTTCCGAGCCGGTGGTAGCTTCCGTTACGACTGACACGACTGACACCTTTGTAAATTGACGATTGGAAAGTGCTTGTAATAGCCTACTTGAATAAAGAATATTTTGATCTTGATTTTGATTTTGATTTTAAGGTATACTGGCGTGTACACTGATTATAACTCACTGCCTTATAAAATTGAAGATGAGGCTTTTATAGTAGCCTGGCGGTTCCACTCTTGCTAGATTATTTTTCAACTACCTTACAATAGTTAGTTATTTTATATAATTTCTATAAAATAGAAGAAACTATTCGAAAATTGAATTCTAGGTAAAGTTTTGAACAATTCGATGTACTTACTCATTTGAACACTTCAATCGCTTCTGACAAATGAATACCGTTTAGAACCATCGATTCTGACGTCGGTAGCTCTTTAATAGAGAATGTACTAAAACTAATGAATGTACTAACTACTAAAGGATAATAATTAATTTTAATTCAATTACATTTATATGTGAAATAATGGAAATGGAAGGTACACATGACTTCACGATGTGTCCCACAGATATTAGGGTAGGCAGAGGGAACCTGAAAACCTAGTGTTAAGACACTCCGATCTCTTTTAACATTTCCCTTCCCCACTTTCCGCCAAATTGAGGTATTGCGTGCTGAGTAGCGGAACTCAACGCCGCGCTAGTTAGCTTGCCTTTTACCAGAGCGAAGAAATGGAAATCCCAAATATTATTTAATATTTTCATTTCCTGGCATGGAAATCGAACCTGTCGCATTTACAATCGCACACTTTTGCCTCTGCACCACGACAGGTCTCCATAGAAATGGAAGGTAGGATAATATATCACGTCTAGTTGTATTATTGACGCGTAAAATGCGCATTGCCATAGCAACGTGTATATCAAAAACATGATAGTGTGTGTAATATTGTAGCTCTTGCGTATATATTTTTTAAAACAGATTAGTCGTATAGTCAGAGAGAAAGTATTTCACTTCATTCTCCACTCAATTTCATTAAATATAGATCAATGGAACTCATACATACATAGCTTCACGGTGTATCCCGCATACAGCAGGGAGAGGGAATCTAGTGTTAAGACACTCCGTTCCCCACTTTTCGCCCAATTGAGGCATTGCGTGCGGAGTGGCGGAACTCAACGCCGCGCTTTGCCTTATTACCAAACCCAGAAAATGAAAATACTAAGGTTTTACATTTCCTGAAGTGGGAATGGAACCCACAACCTGGCATTAACAGTCGCACGCTTGTGCCTCTGCGCCACGCCACGTCAACGGAATTCAACCACGCACATTGTTTTACCAGAGCTGGAATATGAAAATGTATAAGATATAATTCCCCAAATAGAAATCGAACCTTACTATCACGTCTAAAGTCAGACTGTCCCACTATACCCTGATTGAAGTAAATTCAAACACTCTTAAAGGCTTCGTATATGTTAAAGCAAACTGAAATTAATTAAAAAGGGTCAGTCATCAATTAATCTAACAAAGACTATTCTTAAACACGATAAGGAATACGTACCTATATAATATATATAATTTAGATTTTAACAAAAAATCAATCAATCAATCAATCATTACAAATAACTCAAAAACTGCTGAACCATCAAATCTTCTCTTAGTGCTCCCCTACACTCGTGAAGGAGTCTTACAAGAATTAACTAAGAATAATATTTACTGTAAGAAGATCGGAAAATTGAAGATAATTTAAATATAATCATTCCCTCGCATGGGAATCGAACTTCCTTCCTGTTATAAACATATAATAAAAATTGGGACGAAGAAGAACGTAACATTAGACTAGCAAAACTTGTGTCACTCGTGTCTCACTTATCCATTGACTTGAAGATATTACGGAAAAAAGATGTACTAATTATTTTTGCCTGTCGTGGCGCAGAGGCACAAGCGTGAGGCTGTAAACACGACAGGTTGTTGGTTCGATTCCCACTCCAGGAAATGGAATTGTTCATTTCCTGGGTTTGGTAACAAGCAAATCGCGGCGTTGAGTTCCGCCACTCACCACGCAATGCCTCAATTGGGCGGAAAGTGGGAAACGGAGTGTCTTAACACTAGGTTCCCTCTACCTACCCTGCTATATGCGGGATACAGCGTGAAGCTATAAAAGATCTATAATAAATGTACTAAAACTATTAACTACAAAAAGCCAACAAAGCACTTTAAAATAAGTATTTTTAGATACTAAACTTCCTTCGATACACGAGCGCTGTAACAGCAAGCTTTATATTGAAGAATTGAGGCTGAACAGAACGTAGATTTATCTGAGCTAAGGCTAAATAAAACAAGCCTTGGAGCCGGTTTGATAAATATGAAGACGTAGCGTTCTACATATACCAGGGTAAATATTTTGAGAGTTTAAAGTGAATTTGTTCATACTAAAGTAAAGCTAAATATAAATATATATTTTTTTCTTTTTTTTTTATAACTTCACGCTGTATCCCGCATAAAGCAGGGTAGGCGAAGGAACTTGAGGACCTAGTGTTAAGACACTCCGTTCTCTTTCAACCGTTCCCCACTTTCCGCCGAATTGAGGCATTGCGTGCTGCGTGGCGGAACTCAACGCCGCGGTTTGTCTTCTTACCAAACCCAGGAAATGAAAATACTAACTTTTAAGTTTCCTGCAGTGGGAATCGAACCCAAAACCTGTCGTGCTTACAGTCGCACGCTTGTGCCTCTGCGCCACGACAGGCGTTATAGATAATATACATATACCCGTATGTATTACAAAACCACTTCTGTCTATAAAATGAAACATTACAGTAGTCCGTAGAAGGACTACTGTATATTGTTGGAAATTTTGGGTATCCAAAAATATACTGCCACTTGAGGAGCGGGTTGTTGCATTAGAAGAGTGGGAGTCCCGGTTGGCAATACCATCTGCAGGCCTGCCATCCGCTAGCATGGGAGTCTCACATAACCTGTCCGAGTCCCCAATCGGACGGGTACCCATAATGGGTTTCTTCACAAGAAAAAAAAAGAGAAAGAAAAAAAATCCAAAAATGTACTGAATTCGAAAAGCGCCGAACGGAATGTCTAGACATTAGGTTCTCTCTGACAACCCTGCTATGCGAAAAAGACATGAAGCTACAGAAAAATGTTATGTACATATACTTTTATCTACATAAAGCGTTAAAAGCCGTTGTGGCGCAGAGACACAAGCGTGCGACTGTAAATGTGACAGGTTGTGGATTCGATTCCCACTCCAGAATATAAAAGTTTTCATTTCTTGGGTTCGGCAACAAGGCAAAGCGCGTCGTTGAGTTCCGCCACTCAGCACGCAATGCCTCAATTCGGCGGAAAGTGGGGAACGGAGTGTCTTAACACTAAGTTCCCTCTGCCTACACTTCTATATGCGGGGTACAGCGTGAAGCTATGTATGTATGTACTTTTATCTAACTCCTTACTGATTTTCCAAAAGATTGTTTAAAAGTGATTATATTCGCAAATTTACAAAATATTGTTTCAGAATGGTTCATTTTCAACTTTAACTTTTTAATATAAATATTATTCTTAGTTTGTTATTGTAAGTAAAGAGTACGTACTATTTATATACTAGAAAAACATACAGGTGAAACACTTCAGCTTGTTTAATTTTTAACCCTTCTTTCTAACCTTCACGGTGTATCTCGCATGTAGCAAGGTAGACAGGGGGAACTTAGTGTTATGACACTCCGTTTCCCACTTTCCACCAGATCGAGGCATTGCGTGCTGAGGGGCGGAACTCAACGCCGCGCTTTGAATTGTTACCAATGTTGTTATATTAAAAGAGAACGGAGTATCTTAACTCTCGGTTCTCTCATTCCCCCTGCGTAACCTGTTATGTGTGGGATACAGCGTGAAACTAAAAAAAATATATATTCAGGCCGTGAATACTCAAATCTTATTGTTTCTTTTTTTTTTAACTTCACGCTGTATCCCGCATGTAGCGGGGTAGGCAGAAGGAACCAGAGAACCTAGCGTTAAGACACTCTATTCTCTTTCAACAATTCCGTTCCCCACTTTCCGCCGCATTAAGGCATAGCGTGTTGAGTGGCGAAACTCAACGCCGCGCTTTGCCTTGTTACCAAACCCAAGAAATGAATATACTAAATTTTTCATTTCCTGGAGTGGGAATGGAACCAACAACCTGTCGCATTTACAGTCGCACGCTTGTGCCTCTGCGCCACGACAGGCGTCATTGTTTCTTATGTTTCAATTTATCTTACACCTGAAAGTTACATGCTTCTTTGGCGTACTCGTATAGAAAATTTAACATGCACGGTCTGAAACTTCTGACAGGCATCTCAATGTATGCGAGAAAGTTTTTGTTCTTGCCACTTTTTCATTATTTATTAAATTTTTTGAAATTTTAATAATTTACATACATACATAGCTTCACGCTGTATCCTGCATATAGCAGGGTAGGAGGAAACCTAGTGTTGAGACACTCCGTTCCCAACTTTCCACCGAATTGAGGCATTGCGTGCTGAGTGGCGGAACTCAACGCCGCGCTTTGTCTTGTTTCCAAACCTAGGAATTGAAAAATTTCATTTCCTGGAGTGGGAATCGAATCCACAACCTGTCGCGTGTACAGTCGCACGCTTGTGTCTATGCGCTACGACAGGCGTTACGACGTGTTTAATAATTTAATATGAGTTTATAATGATTTAAGCTAAAGGTAATCCTTTTTATAGTTTATGAGTTACTGAAATAATTTTCTTGGAATTGGAATTTCGGAATTCGGAATTTTCGAATTCGGTTATATCGCGCGACGTGTAAGGACGTGTAAGCCTATAGTCGTTCCCAAGGTCCAGACTATTTGTCAAAAAAATTTATAAAAATAAAAATATTTTTTTTATAAAACTTTTTTCGCGATAAAAAATATCCTATGTCCTTTCCTAAGTTCAGTTCAACCTTCATACCGAATTTCATCAAAATCGGTTCAGTAGTTTAGGCGTGAAAGCGTAACAGACAGACAGAGAGAGTTACTTACGCATTTATAATATACTAGCTTTCCGCCCGCGGCTTCGCCCGCGTGAAATTCGGTTATATCGCGCGATATGATAAGGAGTATCCTATAGTCTTTCCCAAGGTCTAGACTATTTGTCAAAAATAGTTAAGTGGCTTATGTGGTGAAGTTGTAAACAGTTAAATAATCTTACATGATTTTATGTTTGACAATAGGGAACATCCATACAATCTTTCATCCCCTATTTCAACCCCCTCTATCATTTTTTTCGCGATAAAAAGTATCCTATGTCCTTTCCTAAGTTCAGTTCTATCTTTATACCGAATTCATCAAAATCGGTTCAGTGGATTAGGCGTGAAATCGTAACAGACAGACAGACAGACAGACAGACAGACAGACAGAGTTACTTTCGAATTTATAATATTAAGTAAGGATAAGTAAGGAAGTAAGGATATATGAGGTAGCCAAATTTATATTTTTGACTGATTTCAGAAAAGAAGGAGCCTCTCAGCTGGACTGTATTTTTGTTGTGTTACCATAACTTTTTATTGAGTGACCTAATTTTGATGATTCTTTTTTTATATGATAGCTAGTACTTCTGATGTGGTTGCATTTAAATTTACTTAAGATCTGACAACAAAGTAACAAAGTAACCGTCTCCGTTGGCTAGGACACGTGGAGCGTATGGAAGACACTCGAACACCTAAACGTCTTCTATACTCAAAACCTGATGGTCGTAGAAACCATGGCCGACCAAAGTTGCGCTGGTTTGATGGTGCCGAGCAAGACCTACAGACAATTGGCATCCGAGGCTGGAAGCAGCGAGCCAAGAATCGTTCCGGTTGGAGAGATATTCTGGATCAGGCCAAGGCCCACCCTGGGCTGTAGCGCCATAGATGATGATGATGATGATAAGATCTGACAATTAGTTTTTGAGTTATTCGTAATTATTTTAGTTTCTAATAAATGCCATTAGAATTCGGTTATCTTTTTTTTCACACATGTATTCACATTTTTTATAAAAACAAGTGGAATTGATCTTTATTTGAGGTTGGTTAAATATATATTATATGTATACAATAATACATATTATTTTACGCTTGTCGTGGCGCAGAGGCACAACCGTGCGACTGTAAAAGCGACAGGTTGTGGGTTCGATTCCCACTCAAGGAAATGCAAAAGTTTAGTATTTTCATTTCCTGGGTTTGGTAACAAGGCAAAGCGCGGCGTGGAGTTTCGCCACTCAACACGCAATACCTCAATTCGGAAAGTGGGGAACGGAGTGTCTTAACACTAGGTTCCCTCTGCCTACCCTGCTATATACGGGATACAGTGTCAAGCTAAAACAAATTCAAATTACTTATAAATTATAACATACGTTGAAAAACAAATTCAAATTATTTATAAATTATAACATATGTTGAAAATTATAAAATAAAAATAGCTAACATTAATATAATGTAAAATCTATGACATTTATAATGGAAGCCGAGCTTCTCTTAAGCTAATACTAGAGTATGCTTTGCATTTAGAATCATTTCCATTAGAACCAGATGAATTAAATATATGGAGGGAGCTTTATTTATTGACGTCATGTGAGTTAAATTATATAGAAAGATAATTATAACTACTTTACTATGAGATTATACTAACGTTGACGGTTGAACGACGGGTTGCACAAGCGACTAAAAACGCGACAGGTTGTGGGTTCGATTCCCACTCCAGGAAATGGTATTTTTCATTTCCTGGGTTGAGCTTACATAGAACGCTGGCTAAATACTAGTATCTCTATAAAAAACATAATAAAAGAGAGAAGTAACAGAGAGTAAAAATTAACAAAGTGTCAAAAATCATCACAAAATCTTTAAAACCTAGTGTATACCTTAAGCTAAGTAGTGCCATAAAGTTACGTAATATTACAATCACGTTGCCAGCCGCTTCCGATTGCGAAGTAACGAGTCCTTGAACACTTCAAAGTTTAATTTGAAATCGATGGAGGATTTTGCTAAGATTGTATCTAGAATATATTACTAAAAGTCGTGGTAGCAGGTTAAGCTGTTAGCCGACTTAAAAAAAATGAGGTACTTAATTCTTTCTGTGTTACCGTATATTTTTTTTAGCGAGTGCGACTGTAAACGCGACAGGTTGTGGGATCGATTCCCACTCCAGGAAATGGAATTTTTCATTTCCTTGGTTTCGTAACAAGGCAGAGCGCGGCGTTGAGTTCCGCCACTCAGCACGTAATGCCTAAAATACCTTAATTGGGCGGAATGTGTGAAACGGAGTGTCTTAACACTAGTTTCCCTCTGTCTACCCTGCTATATGCTGGATACAGCGTGAAGCTATGTACGTATGTACTCATATGTATTGTAATTTCTATGAAGTAAATTTAAAACAATTGGAGCACTCGTTCGTACGGAAATAAAAAAAGGAGTAATGTATCAAGTTTCTTTGAGTTTTAGGTTTAAAATTAACCCTTTTACCTTTGAACCCCTTTTTATAACATTTATACAACTATAAAAGTGGAACATATATTTTAACGCCTGTCATGGCGCAGAGGTACAAGCGTGCCTACCCTGCTATATGCGGGATACAGCGTGAAGTTAAATATAGTTGATATGTATGTATATTTTTTTCCTATTTTCGTAGATTTTTTGAGAAATTCTCTAATTACCCTATACTTTGCAAGGATCCTGTCAAATTCATGTCAAATTTCAGCCTTCTAGAACGAGCAGTTATGCTACGTCATCTATCAGTCATACAGTAACAAACTTTATCTGTACATAAATACGTAAAAACTTTGGATCCCTTTTTACGAAAATTGCGCGGACGGAGAGTTTATGTAATGAAGAAGTGTAAAATGATAATATCTTTTTAAAATAATGCATAAAAAGTATATTAAATTAATAAAAAAGGTATACTAAATTAGGTATACTAACCTAAGCTCAACACGCAATGCCTCAATTCGGCGGAAAGTGGGGAACAGAGTTGTTGTAAGAGAATGGAGTGTCTTAACTACTTCTACGTCGTCAAATAATTACTTTAACTAACGGAGAATCTTAAAGTAGGTTCTCAGGTCCCCTCTGCCTACCCTGCTATATGCGGGATACAGCGTGAAGTTATAAAAAAAAAATGATAATAAATGTTACACACCATGGCAGTGCCATGTTTAGACATGCATGTTTATATAAAGTGACATATACGTCATAACGCAATGCGTTATTAACGCACGAGGACACTAGTATATATAAAGATTCCTTTAATCTATTCACAAAACCACCATCTAATCCATTTTCATCTCATTAAAGTATATTAACATAGCGTATATTACAAAGTTGAAATTTAGTACCGGGAAAGGTAAGCCTTGTAATTAGTCCGCTTGTGACAAATAAATGTATGGTCTAATTCAACAAAAAGGCCGATTCAAAGGTTTTACTTTAAAATGATTTGTCCCTTTACGGACTTTTGTGGTCGACGATATGTACTGTGTGACCTTTTGTGTAGTACCTTTTGGTATATATGACCAAATCTTCTTACTACTGCATAGTTTTGTTTCTATGTGTTATGTGTATGTATTGTGTGCCTTTCCTCTCGGATTAGGTAAACTATCATGAATTCCAAACTTACCTACCTACCTAACTTCACGCTTTATCTCTAGCGGGGTAGTCAGAGAGAACGGAGCGCCAAACGCTACGGCCCCTGCATACCTCTTTCGCCTCGTCCACAGCCATTACCCTCTTCATGCATGCCCTCCGGGGGGTCCTCATGCTTTTTACGTGACCTTCCTCCAGTATCATTGATACTGTGTTGTCGAAGGTTAATCGAGGTCTCCCTTTATCTCTAATTCTAAGCTTTATTGATACAAATATATATTTTCTTTTCGTAGCGAGGTAGGTAGAGGGAACCTAGCGTTTAAACACTCCGTTCTATTACCGCCTAAATTCAAGACAATGCGTGTTAAGTGGCGGAACTCAACGCCGCACTACATCGTACCAAAGAGGGAAAAAAATAATAATTTAAATATAATGATCACAGTCTTCCTTTTACCATCGTGATAGATATATAAATTATACGTCCATGAGTAGTCTATTATAAACACGTAGATTATTTAGTTTATCATCCACCTCCTTTTTGTAAAATATTCGACTGACAAGTGACATTTCTTACGGCGGGGATTTATAAGAAAAGGCTCGCTTTCGTATTGACCGTGGTGCAGATTCAAATCAAGAGGCAATAGGTTCTTTCTAGGCAAACGTGCATCATCGTAGACCGCATTAATGCTTACCATCAGGCCTTGATGCGGTCAAACGTTAGCCTATCAATCATAAAAGAAAACAGTGTAGAAAAATAAGGAGTCAATATTAATTAAAATGGTGTTTCTCTCTTATTCGACGATTTAACAATAGCAACTCCCGCCACAGGGTTAAATATCATCCGCACCACCAAGTCGTATGGTCTACGTCTAACATGCGCGCTTCAAGATCTTTTTTTCCTCGCACGTGTAGGTTATGGAACTATCTTCCTTGTGGGGTTTTCTCGGAGCCCTATGATTTAAGTTCTTTCAAGCGTCGAGTGTACACTTGTACCCTCAAGGCCGGCAACGCATCCACAACTCATTTGGGGTTGTAGATGTCCATGGGCGAAGATAACTACTTACCATCAGGTGGTCCTTCTGCTCGTTTGTCACCTTCAACAATAAAAAAAATGTCTGGTCAGTGCAGCGTTGGGTTCCGTTATTTGCCAATCAAGAAGTATTAACTGCATGTTGGATCTTAAAAATATATACTTTAGATAAAAACTAACAAACGAAAATACTAGACTAACGCCTGTCGTGGCGCAGAGGCACAAGCGTGCGACTGTAAACACGACAGGTTGTGAGTTCGATTCCCACTCCAGGAAATGTTAGTATTTTTATTTCTTGGGTTTGGTAACAAGGCAAAGCGCGGCGTTGAGTTCCGCCACTCAACACGCAATGCCTCAATTTGGCGGAAAGTGGGGAACGGAATTGTTGTAAGAGAACGGAGTGTGTTAACACTAGGACCTCAGGTTCCCTCTGCCTTCCCTTCTATATGTGGGATACAGGGTGAAGTTAAAAAAAAAAGAAAGTACTATACATGATATACAGAACGTCATTTTAAGACACTCCATTGTTCACTTTGCGCTCTATTCAAAGACATGGTGTTTTAAGTGGCGGAATTTAACACCACATCCTACTTTGTCCTAGAATATTTTAAATTCCTCGATTGGGAATCGAACCCACAAACATCACTTTTACTGCAGTCCAAGTTACTGATAATATCAAACACTTAACTAAAGTAATGCGTCCGAGAGAATATAACATAGGTAATCACATTTAGTCACTGTTATTAGAATCCGAGTATACTTCACTCCAGACTCCATACCATTCACTTGGCAAAATTAATCATTCCTCTTTGTTCCTTTGAGTGTGTATGATCAATCAATTTACATAGTGGTCGGATGAAATTGAATGTTCTTCTTTTTCTATTGGTATATTATAATTTTAACGCCTGTCGTGGTGCAGAGGCACAAGCGTGCGACTGTAAATGCGACAGGTTGTGGGTTCGATTCCCACTCCAGGAAATGGATTTTTCATTTCCTGGGTTTGGTAACAAGGAAAAGCGCAGCGTTGAGTTCCACCACTCAGCACGCAATGCCTCAATTCAGTGGAAAGTGGGGAACGGAGTATCTTAACACTAGGTTCCCTCTGCTTGTCCTGCTATATGCGGGATACAGCGTGAGGCTATGTATGTATATATATTATAATTTGTTTTTAACTTCACGCTGTATATAGCCTAGTGCTAAGACACTCCTTTCCCCACTTTCCGCCGAATTGAGGCGTTGCGTGCTGAGTGGCGGAACTCAACGCCGCGCTTTGCCTTGTCACCAAACCTAGGAAATGAAAATACTAAACTTTCTAAACTTTTACATTTCCTAGAGTGGGAATCGAATCGACAACCTGTCGCGTTCACTGTCGCACGCTTGTGCCTCTGCGCCACGACAGGCGTTATGCTGCTTGAAGTATAAATTTAATCACTTCATGAAGTTATTACTGTTTTAAATATTTTGTTTATCCGTTTTTATACCCTTAAAGTCCAAACATTTACTTGCAATTCAAGTAAGTATGAAAGTACATTGTTTGAATATATTGTACATAAACTAGCATAACAATTGTTTGGCTTCATAATAACTTTATGTACACAGTTTAAGGAAGTATATCGATATTACATTGAGCTTTACGATATTATCCATTATGTAAGCATTGCTTCACGCTTTTACCCGCATAGTATATATATATATATATATATATATATATATATAGGTTAGAGACAACCTAGTGTTAAGACATTCCGTTCTCTACTCTTCATCATATCTGAATTCAGAACATTGGGTGTTAAATAACGGAGTTAAACACCGCGCTTTGTATTTCCAGAACGGAACAATGAAAATAATTGAAACGTAATTATTTCACCGAGTGGAAAGCGTACTCACAACCTTTTTTTATATTGTTGAAATTGGCAACACTGCACACCTAATAATTAAAACCGATATTACATATAAAACGTTCACGTTATTGAGTGACTGATAGACAACATACGAAAACACCGGAAGTTTGTTTTTATACTCCACGCAAACGAATCGCAGGATACCGGTAGTGTATAAGCAGCTTCACGCTTTATTCCGTATAGCAGGGTAGTTAGAGAGCCGCCGAGGATGTCACGGACGATTCGGGAGTTCCCGTGGGCCTCGGCCAGTGGCGGTAGAGGAGGAGCACCGTGAGGTTTTAGTGGGTCTGGAGTCCCACATAACCCGTCCCGAGTCCCCGATCGGGCGGGTTGCCGTAAAGGACTTCCTCACGTTAAACAAAAAAATATATAGGGTAGTTAGAGAGAACCTAACAGTGGCGAGGCGTCCATGCAACACGGTTCCCACCGGCTTGCCTAAATTTTCAAAGTACAAGTACGAGACCTAAAAAAAAGGTCTCCAGGAAAATGTGGACATGAAATTGTAATTGAGCTTGCTAAAAACAAGATCCAGAAAGGTGGAGCCCAAAAAAATATCATCGCCAATATTCCATAGTGAAAGTATATGTTCCATAGTTTAGGCAGAGTAAAATCTGAGAACATAGTGTTAAGACACTCCATTCTCTTCCTTTCCGCACGGTAGTGTAAAAATAAAAAAAAAAAAAAAAAAAAAAAGAAAAAAAAATAAATAAATAAAAATAAATAAAAAAAAATAAATAAAAAATAAATAAATGATGCTTAGTAGTAGGAAGTAGGAATGTCGAAGATTTAAGCGGAAGTATGTCTGTATTTGTTCTACAACAAGATTATTGCTGTTGCTCTCGCAATAACAAATGGTCTGAATTCTCGGAATACTAGAAATGGCTATCTAAAGTGCTTTTGAAAGCATTGATATTTGCGAAAAGTTATTTTTAATTTTAAATATTTATTTTTAGTTTTCATATGTTTACGATTCCCGAACCTCGTTGGATAAAGAGCAAAGAGGTAAGAAGGTCTAGCTCCTTATAAAAAAAAACACGGCGTTGAGTTTCGCTACATAGCACGCAATGTCTCGAATTCTAGCGTAAAGGGGCGAACGGAGTGTCTTGACACTGTGTTCTATGCGGAATAAAGGTGAAATTGTTCTCTTAATATTATATTTGTTATTTTTCATATCCCTACTAATATTATAAATGCGAAAGTAACTCTGTCTATTTGTCTGTTACGCTTTCACGCGTAAGCCGTTGAGCCAATTTTGATGAAATTCGGTATGAATATAGAACTGAACTTGGGAAAGGACATAGGATACTTTTAATCGCGAAAAAAAAGAAGAGGTTGAAATAGGAGATGAAAGTTTGTATGGAAGTTCTTTATTGTCAAACATAAAATCATGTAAGATTGTTTATTCTTTCACACCTAAATCACTTAACCAATTTTGACAAATAGTCTAGGCCTTGCGAAAGACTATAGGCTACTCCTTACCATGACGCACGATATAACCGAATTCCACGCGGGCGAAGCCGCTCGCGGAAAGCTAGTTATTTAATAAAATAGTAACTCTTATATATCAAAAGAGCAACATTTGAGCTCTTTTCTCACTCGTGTCAGCAGAACTGTCTTCCGAATGGGTCGTAGAGTTTGCTTACCCAGAGCAAAGAGATAGAGAGGTATGGTATAAGGTTATTTTTGTTGAAGTGAGAACTTCTTTAGCGGCGTTGTGCACTGTTTATGATGGATAAAAATAGTTAAACTCCCGTCAGGACACGTGACCTGATCGAAACTCGAAGACAAGAAAACGTACGTAGCATTTGACAATTGAAAGAAAAAATAGACAATCATTATTACTAATACAACCAAGAAGTGTTTTGGTAACGGTTTGCAATGAATTTTTACGTAATATTTTCAATAAATCTTCTCGATGAGTTGTTGATCTCTTTTAATTTTTAATCGCGTTTGAATCTTCCACCTGTGCGTATCCTACTCTGCCATGATAAAGTTTTCAATTTTTACCTCAATGTAAATAGGACCACATCAAAAGCACTTACATGCATACATACATAGCTTCACGCTGTATCCCGCATATAGCAGGGTAGGCAGAGGGAAGCCAGTGTTAAGACACTCCGTTCCTCACTTTTCGCCGAATGGAGGCATTGCGTGCTGATTGGCGGAACTCAACACCGCGCTTTGCCTTGTTACTAAACTCAAGAAATGAAAATACTAAATTTTACATTTCCTGGAGTGGGAAACAAACCCACAACCTGTCGCGTTTACAGTCGCAAGCTTGTGCCTCTGCGCCACTATAGATACAGGTAAAGCTAAAATACTTGTAATAATTTAAATGAACGCGACAGGTTGTGGGTACGATTCCCACTCCATAAAATGGAATTTTTCATTTCCTGGGCTTGGGAACAAGGCAAAGCGCGACGTAGAGTTCCGCCACTCAGCACGCAATGCCTTAATTCGGCGGAAAGTGGGGTACGCAGTGTCTTAACACTAGGTTCCCTCTGCCTACCCTGCTATATGCGGGATACAGCGTGAAGCTATGTATGTAATTAAAATGAAAACACACTATTAAGAAATAAATTGGTCGTACGCTTAAACGCTACCATTAGCATATTAAGGCGTCTACGTATTACACGGCAAACAAAGAGCGTTGCTAATTTATATGTGTGCACTTAATTTTAACCTTACAATATAATTTTCTGGGTTATATTGTTAAATAATGTTACTTACATATAATGAACGGAGGAATGTTATTTTTCTTTGTGTTTAATCTTATATAGCAATATAGTCAGGGAGAACTTTGTGTTAAGACACTCCGTTCTCAAAATTGCGTTGAGTGGCGGCACTTAACGCCACCGGAGAGACAATAAATATAGGTCATACTTTTTTATTTCATACATACATACATACATAGCTTCACGCTGTATCCTGCATACAGCAGGGTAGGCAGAGAGAACCTAGTGTTAAGACACTACGTTCCCAACTTTCCGCGGAATTGAGGCATTGAGTGCTGAGTGGCGGAACTCAACGTCGCGCTTTTTGCCTTGTTACCAAACCCAGGAAATGAAAAATTTTATTTCCTAAAGTGGGAATCGAACCCACAACCTGTCGCGTTTACAGCCGCACGCTTGTGTTGCGCCACGACAGGCGTTAGTTTTATACTTCAATTAGAAAATTCGTTTTCATGATCAAGATTTTAACTAAAAAAAATATTACGAATAACTCAAAAACTACGCGTCAAATCTTAGCTAAATTTAAATGGGAACACTTTAAAAATAATATATTTCTATAATTGCCTCAATTCGGCGGAAAGTGGGGAACGGAATTGTAGAAAGAGAATGGAGTGTCTTAACACTGGGTTCTCTGGTTCCCTCTACCTACCCTGCTATATGCGGGATACAGCGTAAAGTTAAAAAAAATATTCTATATACTAGTACTGAAATTCCAGTAATAATAAAAACTGCTTCACCCAGTATAAAGTTATGAGGTAACACATAAAAAATACATTTAAACTATGAACCTCCTTTTCCTGAAGTCAGTTAATAGACATGAAGCAAAACTATCTGTTTCCTTTGTTATAAATTTTAAATAAAGTGCATATGGAAATATATCAATACAGACCATCTATCGCGTCAGTATGTGAGAAATCGCTTAGCTTCGACCTTTGAATAAAACGTACGAGTCGTATATCATAGAGCTCTGTTACAGGTGATATTTAAATGTTATTCCAAGTCCATTTTACAATTTAAAAAAATTGTAAAAAGACGTTTGTGTGTTAAAGGTTATTACCTAATTAGTGATTTTATAAATGATAACACACCTTGGGAATGAAATGCTCGCTCCAGTCTGTTTCAAAGGTATCATTGCCAATAATAAAGAATTGTAAACCATTGTCGAATATAAAAAAAAAAAAAAAAAAGAATAGTCCCGCTGAGTTTCTTGCGCCGGTTCTTCTCAGGTCTGAGGCATTAAATTTAGTGAAGCGGTGGTAAATTATTTGACGTTCAAAAAATGAAGCTTGTAACTTCTTATTTTGAATAAAATTATTTGACTTTGACTTTGACTTTGACTTTCATATAGTTTTGTATGAAATATGTGAGATGTTTGTTCAAACGTTGGTTCTTGGTTCAATTTTCAATTGGGGGACATTTACATTATTTAAGTCCAGAAAAAGAAGACCTTTATCCCTTTGAGGGAACGGGGTCAGAATACAATTCCCCTCCGCCGCTGGATAGCGTCCCTTAAGAAACGGGTATCCCAAGACAGGCGTCATATATGTGACGACAATAAAAACAAGTTGTGGGTTCGATTCCCACTCCAGAAAATTAAATTATTAAATATTTATAATAATGGATATTTTTATTTTCATTTCCTCGCTTTGGTAACAAGGCAAAGCGCGGCGTTAAGTTCCACCATTCAGCACAGCGGAGCGGAACGGAAATGTTATGAAAACGGAGTGGGTTAACACTAGGTTTTCTGGTTCCCTCTACCTACCCGCTATGTACGGGATACAGTTTAAATTTAAAAAAAAATACACACGCATACGCATAGCTTCACGCTGTATCCCGCATATAGCAGGGTAGGCAGAGGGAACCTAGTGTTAAGACACTACGTTCCCCACTTTCCACGGAATCGAGGCATTGAGTGCTGAGTGGCGGAACTCAACGCCGCGCTTTTTTCCTTGTTACCAAACCCAAGAAATGAAAAATTCGGTTTTCTGGGGTGGGAATCGAACCCACAACCTGTCGCGTTTACAGTCGCACGCTTGAGCCTCTGCGCCACAACAGGCGTTAAAAATACACACAGGTATTAACAATATAATTTATAACAATCGCATAGGAATTTCTTAGTAGCCCAATAAGAACATTCAGCTTAATTGGCTAATGCATTTAGACGGATTCTCAGAGGCGAGGGCTTAAGAAATAGCCTAATCCATAAGAATTTATATTCTGTGTCAAGAGGCGGAACTCAACGCCACGGTTTGTCATACCAGAACGAATTTACAGTCAGTTAGTGTACCATTGCGCCACGATGGCCTCTTCAAATTTACATACATACATACATAGCTTCACGCTGTATCCCGCATATAGCAGGGTAGGCAGAGGAAACCTAGTGTTAAGACACTCCGTTCCCCATTTTCTGCCGAATTGAGGCATTGCATGCTGAGTGGCAGAACTCAACGCCGCGCTTCGCCTTCTTACCAGACCCAGGAAATGAAAATTTCCATTTCCTGGAGTGGGAATCGAACCCACAACCTGTCGCGTTTACAGCCGCACGCTTGTGCCTCTGTGCCGCGACAGGCGTTCTCTTCAGATTTAAACAAACATATTATAAAAGCTTATTATAATTCGCCAAATAAAAAGAAAATCGACTTCAAATAAAAAGCACTTAAAAATAAAATTATTACGAATATCTCAAAAACTACTTGTCAGATGTTAATTAATTTTAAATGAGACCATATGAGTAGGACATGAGTAGCTATCATATAACAGAAACCATCAAAATAGATTCACTCATTAAAAAGTAATGCAGTGCAAATCGAATTGAGAACTCTTTCATTGAAATCGATTAAAACAAATATTATAATTCGTATATAAGATTAAGAATTTCGCCAAAAACATTTCGCCAAATAAATCGCAGGGGCACAGGCGTGCGACTGTTAACAGGTTGTGGGTTCGATTCCTACTCCAGGAAAAGTAAGAGTTTAGTATTTTCATTTCCTGGGTTTGGTAAAGGCAAAAAATCACTTCAAACAAAATGTACCAAAAAGGAAAACAATTGCGAATATCTCAAAAACTACTGATCAGATCTTAACTAAATTAAACAGGACCACATCAGAAGAACTATCTATCAAATTAAAAAAAGTCATCAAAATTGATTCAGCCACTAAAAATTAATGTGGTAACACAAAAAGGTCCTTCTATTTCTGAAACTGGTTACACATTTTATTATAATTCGCATCTTAGATTCAGAATATTAACATTTCGCCGAGTTAAGCCCGTGTCGTGGCGCAGAGACACAAGTGTGCGGCTGTAAACGCGACAGGTTGTGGGTTCGATTCCCACTCCAGGAAATGGAATTTTTCATTTCCTGTGTTTGGTAACAAGCTAAAGCGCGGCATTGAGTTCCGCCACTCAGCACGCAATGCCTCAATTCGACGGAAAGTGGGGAACGGAGTGTCTTAACACTAGATTCCCTCTGCTTACCCTGCTATATGCGGGATACAGAGTGAAGCTGTATGTATGTATTTTTTATGTTAAAGATTTTGCTATAAACCATATCTTAAATTAAGAATATTAGCATTTCGCAGAGTTAAACGACTTTTGCTTGAAACTGCGCCAAAATACGTGATAAAGAGACACTGAACAACTTATTCATAAAGTAACGCGCACGCTAAAGAAACCTACCGTAACTTACCGTTTTAAAATTAACTTTGTGGTATAAATTTCATGAAATTTTCTCATGAAAGTCATATTTTGAATGATGTCGTGGAATTAAATTTTAATTACCCTGTTAAACCTATCGTGACGAAGCGGCACAAGTGTGCAACTGTAAACGCGACAGGTTGTAGGTTCGATTCCCACTCCAGGAAATGGAATTTTTCGTTTCCTGGGTTTGGTAACAAGGCAAAGGGTGGCGTTGAGTTTCACCACTCACCACGCAATGCCTCAATTCGAAGGAAAGTGGGGAACGGAGTGTCTTAACACCAGGAAATGAAAAATTCCATTTCCTGGAGTGGGAATCGAACCCACAATCTGTCGCGTTTACAGTCACCCGCTTGTACCTCTGCGCCACTACAGGCGTTAATCAAACGGCTAAAATAAAGAAATGACTAAATCAATCGAATTCAAAAAAAAAATATAAAATGAAAACAGAATTGACAAAAATCAATAGAAATACATTTTGAATTTGTCAACTTATTCACACCTATAACAAATTCGAGTATAATTCTCTCATATTTAACAATATTGGAAGTTAACACTTCCAATTGTCAACGATTAATTTAGTATGGAATGACAATTGCAAATTTGACTACTGATCATTATTGGCATGAAATGCATATTGCATTCGACACAGTGAGTTGTTTGAATTGTTAGCTTATTTGTCAGATACATTGGAATTTAAGCTATAGGCGCAGTGGGATAGCGTTTGACTGTTTACGCGATTGGTTGTGGCTTCAATTCCTGCTCAGGGTAATTGCTTTCATGATTTCGTTTTGGTAAGACAAAGTGCATCGTTAAGTACTGGTAATCAACTTGTAATATATCGCATTCTGGTTAAAAGCATGCTAGGGGGAAGCATGCTTTTTTTTTTTCTTTATGGATACCGGATGGCAAACGAGCAGAAGGACCGCCTGATGGTAAGTGGTTACCTTCGCCCATGAACATCTACAACACAAGAGATGTACTAGATGCGTTGCCAACCTAGAGGATACAGATGGAAGGGGAGGACAATGTAGTATTCCGTTCTCGGAACCACCACATTTTGGGGAAAGGATGGGTGGGAATGGGAAAACCTGGCTTACATGCCATCGAACCGGAACACATCATAAGATATTTGGCGGTTCGTCTTTGACATGATAGTGGTCGCGAGCCAGACGGAGGACGAACCTCCTACCACCAACCACCACCTGGTGATAGGCGAAGATCAATTCGGCGGAAATTGGGGAACGGAGTGTCTTAACACTAGGTTCCTTCTGCCTACCCTGCTATCTGCGGTATACAGCGTGAAGCTATGTATGTATGTACTTTCTGACTTTTTTTCTGTGTTTCGTCAGCTTTAATTCGCATATAATCACATGGTCGATATTCTTAGATAATATTGCATTTACTAAAGCGGAAAGTCAAGAAACTTGTAATTGTTGTACTTGTTTACCGTCCGTTGTCCATAAAAAAAAGAGAAAAAGTTCCACAATATAACAAGCAATGCCGCATGTTTGGGCGGAAACCGGTGAGCGGAGTGTCTTGACACTAGGCTTTCTCTGACTATCCGCTATTCTGGATAAAACGTGAAGCTGCCTTTGTCATTAATTTATAACAGTTTAACCAAAAAGCCAATTTATATCAAATAGTCAACCCGTTCGAAATAAATCGTGCAGCAGGATTTCAATTCTGTTGTCAAATATCTTAGAATAGTTTCGTGTCCCATATTACATACCCATTCATGCTCCAGTTAGTGACCCTTTACACACCCATGTTATCTTGACACCTGTCGATAGCTAGTGGTCAGATTTTAACTTCACACAAAACAATTTCAATGTATTTGAATTCCTATGAACGTATTTTGACTCTGTGGTTAGTCTCTCATGGTTGAAGATCGGTCATGGATGGATGTAAGTTTGGAGCGGAAGAACTGTTAGTTGAAGAGATAGTATAGATTTCAGATATTTCGGGATTCATGAAACAGATGTCACAGGGAATTAAAAGTATTTAAGGTAGTAAAAGCGAACAAACCAGGTGCTTTAGATAATTCAGTTATTATTATGCCAAGTTTAAGTTACTATATAGATATTTCAACCTTAGTAAGTTTGTAGGAAGTGAAAATCTACTGAAATTTCAGAAAATTTAGGAGAAAATAATCTTATTTTTTTTAACTTTACGCTGTATCCCACATATAGCAGGGTAGGCAGAGGGAACCTGACAACCTAGTGTTAAGACTCTCCGTTCTCTTTCAACAATTCCGTTCCCCACTTTCTGCCAAATTGAGGCATTACGTGTTGAGTGGCGGAACTCAACGCCGCACTTTGCCTTTTTACCAAACCCAGGAAATGAAAATACTAACATTTCCTGGAGTAGGAATCGAACCCACAACCTTTCGCGTTTACAGTCGCACGCTTGTGCCTCTGCGCCAAGACAGGCGTTAATAATCATCCATCGTACTTACATTACATCATACTTATTAAAATAATGGAATTGTTTTGTAATGTCTTAAAATACAATTTGTACATCTAGGGTTAAATAAAATGCCTTCTTTTATGTTATTTCATAACTATAATCTATGGGAAACAAATTCATGTGAAAATGTTCTTAGATATTGCAAAAACTAAATCGACATAAAAAGTTGGGTAAGGTAGGACGAGAACTCTCAGCTTGATTGACTAGAGCAAGTTCAACATTCAAATTCACGTGTCCAATAGTCGCGATTTTAACTCCGCTACGATGTAAATTCCATGCGAAATTTCAACCAGGTCAGTTACTTTTGTTTCTGGTAAATTAAAACTTAGTTTCCTTCCTAATATTTTTTCTATTTTTATATATAAAAATATCAATTGAATGTTTTTATTACGATCATTTGAACTGTAATAGTTGTTTGATGTCAATAGAATATGTATAGGCAATTATTTATAAGATATTCATATAGTCCTTTCTTAAATTGGGTTCTTGTTAGGATTCTGGATTTTTCTATATCTCTGTTATGATATTAATATCTAGCTTTTATTTGCGTTGAATTCTTTTTTGATCAAAATTGATGAATTTTGACACCTTAAAACTACACTTCGTTAGTTAGTGGGGAACGGAAATGTTAAAAAAGAATGGAATGTCTTAACACTAGATTCTCTGGTTTCCTCTGCCTACGCCGCTATAAGCGGGATACAGCGTGACGTTAAAAAAAAAAAAAAAGCTACACTTAAAAACAAGGCACTGATCCGAAATCCTCTTCCTGCAGCACAATATGCCCGGTGAATCTATTAAATACTGCATATTTTCTTCTCTTAATGTTTAAATTTTTTTTCACTAGATAGATGAATTAGGAAAAACCTATCCTTTGGTTACTCGAAGCATAATATGAATGAAATAGTAATGATATGTACAGATTTGCAAATGTATCCTTCTGAAAGACTAAAAAGGAATCCACAGATAAATTAGAAAAAACCGAATTGAACGCCTGTCGTGGCGCAGAGGCACAAGCGTGCCACTGTAAACGTGACAGGTAGTGGGTTCGATCCCCACTCCAGGAAATTGAATTTTTCATTTCCTTGGTTTGGTAACAAGGCAAAGCGCGACGTTGAGTTCCGCCACTCAGCACGCAATGCCTCAATTCGGCGGAAAGTGGGGAACGGAGTGTCTTAACACTAGGTTCCCTCTGCCTACCCTAACAAATGCCTAATAAATTCATGAATGTCACGTTTAAAAGCGCTAATTTGAAGTTTAAAAGACTGGTTTTAGGATGTAGAAGCAAGAATCTATATACCTCTAGATAACTTTCTCTATAAAAATAAAAAGATGGAACGATAAAAGGTCTCACAGTACATTTTTCTTTAATAACGTATGACTTAAACCAAAGAGGATGCGAACGTAAAATTTGGATGCCTTGTTCCTTTTATGAAAGTCCCTAATGGAATGAAATGGAGTGTAAAAGTTACAAAAGAAAATTGTATTTCCTGTATGTATGTAGACTTGTTAGTATATAGATAGTAGGAAACTTTTATTTATATTAACTATGAAACAATATTGAATTTAAGCGATAATTGAAATTTTATTATTTTCTAAGCTTGGTAACAAGGCAAAGCGCGGCGTTGAGTTCCGCCACTCAACTCACAATGCTTTAATTCGTCGGAAAGTTGGAAACGGGGGGAAAGTTGGGAGGCATTGCGTGCTGAGTGGCGGAACTCAACGCCGCGCTTTGCCGTTTTACCAAACCCAGGAAATGTAAAATTCCATTTCCTGGAGTGGGAATCGAACCCATAACCTGTCGGGTTTTACAATCACACGCTTGTACCTCTGTGTCACGACAGACGTTAATTCTTTGTAAATCCCTAATATAACGTAATCTGTCAAAAGTGTCAATATGAATTCTTTTACAGTAAAGAGAATTCAAAGGTATTTGAGCTCTATGTTTAAAGATATAAAGCATGTTTTTCATAAAACAAGTACATAAGATTTTCGAACAAGTAAACAAGTGTAAAGTAGAAAATTGTAGTGGAATTTAAATTTTATTTCCTCAGAAATTGCATTTTATTTTAGAACTTTTCTGTATGACAATGAACGAATTGTTAACTGTAAAATATCTTTGCTATGTATTTCATAACGAATTCAGTATTATGAAGTGAAGTTATACTTATTTTGGCGCGTTAGTAAAAGAATATGAGAGTGAATTTTTACGGAAGGCGCGTGTCATAGAAAAATGTAATATTTAATTATAACATACAATTTTATTATGTCTTTAAAATTATTAAGATATTTTGTTGATATTTTTAAAATCTTGTCTGTAATTTAAAATGTAATATAAAATAGTTATATTTATCTATATAATATATAATAAGCTTAAAAATATGGTAACATTTAATATTTTTAAGCTTATTATACACTTGTTTGGTGGTAGGAGGTTCGTCCTCCGTCTGGCTCGCGACCACTATCATGTCAAAGACGAACCGCCAAATATCTTATGATGTGTTCCGGTTCGATGGCATGTAAGCCAGGTTTTCCCATTCCCACCCATCCTTTCCCCAAAATGTGGTGGTTCCGAGAACGGAATACTACATTGTCCTCCCCTTCCATCTGTATCCTCTAGGTTGGCAACGCATCTACAACATCTCTGGTGTTGTAGATGTTCATGGGCGAAGGTATCCACTTACCATCAGGTGGTCCTTCTGCTCGTTTGCCATCCGTTATCCATAAAAAAAAAAAAATTTAAGTCATGGTTTACTTTGTTTAATATTGAGATACAGATTTGACTAGATATTATTATTCTTTTTGATTGTAAAAGAAATATAAAAGTTTATATTAGTTATAAAATAATTGTACATATATTTAATTAAAATATATAGATTTGTATAATAATTTAATATGTAATTAGTTAAGTTACTTTGAAAAGATACTGATTTGACTAATTGAGAATAAGTATAAAAAGCTGAAAATATAGTGTAGCCGGGATTTTTGGTTCCGAGATTCTACTGGTTAAGGTACGTTATCGTTGATATATTTTGAATTGTAATTTCTTGTAATATTGTTTAAATATGGACCTTTCTGTAATATTGTAACGTACTTCTCTTTGTATTGCCAATTATAGCAATAATTTGTTTTATTGTACCGAATTATTATGTGATACAATAAATATAGTGTACTTATTGTAAACTATATTTGAAAAGAGCAACTGTTGAGTTTCTTGCCGGCTCTTCTCAACAGAACTGCTTTCCGAGCTTTATAATAAAACATTCTTTCATACATACATACATAGCTTCACGCTGCACCCCGCATATAGCAGGGTAGGCAGAGGGAACCTAGTGTTAAGACACCCCGTACCCCACCTTCCGCCGAACTCACAACCGTGTTTACAGTCGCACGCTTGTGCTTCTGCGCCAGAAAACGAAGTATTTCCATTTTCTGGGTTTGGTAACAATGCAAAGCGCGGCGTTGAGTTCCGCCACTCAGCACGCAATGTCTCAATCTAGCGGAAAGTTGGGAACGGAATTGTTGAAAGAGAACGGAGTGTCTTAACACTAGGTTCTCAGGTTCCCTCTGCCTACCCTGCTATATGCGGGATACAGCGTGAAGTAAAAAAAAATACTTTCCCAATGACTACGCGGGCGAAGCCACGGGTAACAGCTAGTAATATATAAATGTAAGTATATTAAGTTTTAAATATTTAGCACTATTAGTAATATGAATATTAATTTTAATATATATAAAACTCAATAAAGCGGAAAAACCATTAAGGCTCTTAACAAAATCCGAAATACCTAAAATTATTTATTTATTTATATGAAATCACTCACCCCTAGAAGGATTATAACGTTATTAGAATACCGTTACCGCATTTCATAATATGGAATACAATTTGTTGGTTCGTAGCTAACTTTAAATGATAGATAACATACATACATAGCTTCACGCTGTATCCCGCATATAGCAGGGTAGACAGAGGGAAACTAGTGTTAAGACACTTCGTTCCCCACTTTCCGCCGAATTGAGATATTGCGTGCTGAGTAGCAACTCAACGCCCCGCTTTGCCTTGTTACCAAACCTAGGAGACTAAAAATTCCATTTCCGGGCGTGGGAATCGAACCCACAACCTGTCGTGCTTACAGTCGCACGCTTGCGCCTATGCGCCACGACAGGCGATAGATAAGATTAAAATAATTTTATTTAGTTTAGTAGTTTCAGGTAGGTAGAGAATTTAGTGACATAGCTCTCTGTTCTCATCTTTCTGTCTGGATTTAAGAAACTTTGCCTGACCAGAACAGGGTTATAAAAAAATCGTTATTATGTTTCTTTTTCACCCGACTGTCAGAGGAAAGTTATGTTTATCGCGCGTATCATGTATGTTTGTAATATTCTTTATTACCTCATATCTTCCAAAACCTTGGAACGAATTATATAATTGAGGTGACGTTGGACACCTATCCAAGTATCAATACCTATGGATACTTCAAGTGTTCTTAGATATGTGACGTCACTCTTAAATCAATATAGCGCCCTCTAGAGGCAATTACATCTTGAATAAAAACAAAAAAACATCGTTGATGAGGGGTACCAAATGATAGGACTTCATTAGCACATTTTAAATATATAACACGCATCTAGCTTTTATAGCTTACTTTATTTGTATTTGCTTCCAAAATTTGAAGAATTGGTTCAGTCGGATTTTTTGTTCTTTATAATTATGTGTGTATTAGCTTCATGCTTTATCACGCAAATCAGTTTAGACAGCTAGTGTCAAAAAATCTATGTTCTGCATTTTCCGCCTGATTTCGAGGAACATTGTGTTGCGGACCTCAACGCCGCGGTTTGTCTTAGCAAAAAAATTTAATATGCCTAGGAAATGTATATAATACACAGAAAATAAATCCATCAAAACTGTCGATATGAAGTTACTGGCTTTCCTCTATTATGTAGCGTAGTTACAATTTTAAACCTTAACTCTAGTACATACAGCCTATTTCTATATATTGCGAAGCAAAATTAAACGTGTGGGACCAAAAGTTATTTTGCGAAGGAAAAATAAACAAAATTCTTGTTATTTCTCAGAGTTTCAACAAATATCCTATATATTGACGTTTGGTCTACGGTTGGTACTTTTGAATGGTTACAACTTTTGATCAAGCATGTCATACGTCGTTCTCGTTTTATTCACTTGAAAACAAAAGGCCTGTCCTGGCGCAGAGGCACAAGCGTGCGACTGTAAATGTGACAAGTTGTGGGTTCCATTCCAAATCCAGAAAATGTTAGTATTTTCATTTGCTGGGTTTGGTAACAAGGCAATTCGTGGTGTTGAGTTCCGCCACTTTGCATGCAATGCCTCAAAGGGGAACGGAGTGTCTTAACACTAGGTTCTCAGATTTCCTCTGCCTACTCTGCTATATGCGGGATAGAGAGTGAAGTTAAATAAAAACAAAAAAAAGAGGTGCTCAATTTGACTGAATTCTTTATATGTTATAACTATTTACAGGATGTATCAATCTTAATAGCTAGTGCTTCTGATGTAGTCTCATTTGAATTTAGTTAAGATCTGACGAGTAGTTTATGAGTTATTCGTAATAATTGTACTTTTTGGTATATTTTATTTGAAGTTGGTTTTCTTTTTGATGAAGCACATCATATGTCCTTTGTTTTCAATTTATATATACTTTACGGATGTTACGGATGTAACGTTTTGGATCCGGATACGGATATAGATATAGGAAGAATATTACATTGGTTTTAATTTCGGTTTCGGATATGAAATTCCAAAAAGATCCGTAATTTTTATATTGGATTCGATTACGGTTAGAGATAGTTTTTTTATTTCGGATATCCGAAAATTTTGGTAACTATAATATCTCGTTCATACATACACATATTGATACAAATAACTTCTTTTTTCTAGCTTCACGCTGTATTCCGTACGATGCAGGGTAGGCAGAGAAAACCTGAGAACCTAGTGTTAAGACTTCTTTCTCTTAAGAAAAAAATCCGTTCTTCACTTCCTCAAAATAATTTAAATATTATTTACATTATGTTATACGTTTAAATTATTTTCATTTCTCGACACTGGTGAGACAAAAAGCGGCGTTGAGTTCCGTTACCGAATATGCAATATCTCAATTTCGGATGAAAAGTGGTAAAATGAATATCTTGACACTAGATTCTCTACCTACATTGTTATTCAAAAACATCGCATCCATAACCTTCTTTATACTAAAAATACTCAACACAAATTGCTACAAGAAAATGTACTAAGTAGAAAAAATATAAGATATTTTATATGCCCGTTATGTTACAGCAGATTTACTCCGTACTATCGTTACGGTCAACGTCCCATTAGCCGTAGGGGAAATATGACGGTTGAAATTTTATTGTATATTAGCGTTATGGCTATTTGCTGAGATTTTTGTATTATCTGATTATATTATTATTATTGTGTGTATATTTAGGTACAAAAAATAGTTGACTTGATTTGTTTTTTTTTAACTGATTGAAAAAAGATGGTTCTCAATTTGACCTTTTTTGTATAATAATTATTTTTTATTATTTTTTTTTAACTTTACATTACATACAGACAATTAGAATTTACTTCTATATTAGAACTTTAAAACAAAATCTCCTCCGTTCTCTCATTGCCCACACTTCCATGAGCAGGACACCTCACCCTCTCATTTATCTTAATCTAGGTTTATTTTATAATGTTATCAACTTAACGTTAACCTTTGTGGTAACACTTTTTTTTTTTTTAACTTCACGCTGTATCCCGCATACTCGTATAGCGGGGTAGGCAGAGGGAACCAGAGAACCTAGTGTTAAGATACTCCATTCTCTTTCAAAATTTCCGTTCCCCACTTTATCAAACCCAAGAAATGAAAATTATAAATTTTACATTTCCTGGAGAGGGAATCGAACTCACAACCTGTCGCGTTTACAGTCACACGCTTGTGCCTCTGCGCCACGACAAGTATTCTGAGTATTATTTTTTGGCAAGTGAACATTTACTAAAGAAACTTGAGCCATCTTTGAATTTTTTATCATTATTAACCGTAAATTGCTTAGAAAAAGTAAAGGGTGAGCAAACCAGACTCTTACACTGATTACAAAAGTATTACAAGGCCGAAACATCTCACTAAAATGAACGCAAATAAATCAAGTAGAAAAATAATAGACGAAGAAAAACAAACTTCGATGAATTCCTAAAACAAACATAAATGAAGTGATTCTTAGGAACCTTTCAATTAAGCAAATAAAAATAATTTGATTGCCGTTTTAGGGAATAAGTGATACTTTTCTCCTAGAAACGGAGTGACTAATTATTCATTTCCCTTTTATTTTGGACTTTTAGGTTTTTTTTATGGGTAACGGATGGCAAACGAGCAGGAGAACCACCTGATGATGAGTGATTACCTTCTTCCATAGACATCTACAACACCAGAGATGTTGTAGATGCGTTGCCGTCCTAGAGGGTACAGATGGAAGAGAGGACAATGTAGTAGTTCGCTATCGGAACCACCACATTTTGGGGAAAGGGTGGGTGGTAAAGGGGAAAACCTAGCTTACAAATTGGTATAGATTGAATTGAATAAAAGGGAAAGGAGGTTAATTGAAAACCAAAGCTTTTAGCTATTAGTATTATTTAACAAGACCAAGGCTGTTTTGAAAATACTGGATGATTCTGGTTCGTCCCTAAACTAGTTTGTTGTGGGCTTAAACCACACTAAGGGAATGTTTACGTTTAAAATATTGCCCTCTTCATGCTAAAACTACATAACACCTAAAATATTGCCCACTTCTCACTTCACGCTGTAACCCGCATATAGCAGGGTAGGCAGAGGGAACCAGAGAACCTAGTGTTAAGACACTCCACTCTCTTTCAACAATTCCGTTCCCCACTTTCCGCTGAATTGAGGCATTGCGTGTTGAGTGGCGAAACTCAACACTGCGCTTTGCTTTGTTACCAAACCCAAGAAATGAAAATACTAAATTTTACATTTCCTGGAGTGGGAATCGAACCCACAACCTGTCGCGTTTACAGTCGCGCGCTTGTGCCTCTGCGCCACGTGTATACGGTAGGAGTGAAATCTCTCTATAATCTACCAAAAATTTCGGTCAGTCTTGACCTATCTTAAGATTATTTCTAGAGCCGCATTCATAAAGCCGCAGAATTCGAATCTATGCTTGTAGGAGTCTAATCTTAAATAACCAAGTAACAAATTTGAATTCTACAACTTTTTTTTAACTCTGTATCCCGCACAAAGAAGGGTAGGCAGAGGGAACCTGAGGACCTAGTATTAAGGCAATCTGTTTTCTTACGATTTACGTACCCCACTTTGCGCCGAACTGAGACAAAGAGTACTGAAAGACGGAACTCAACGCCGCGCTTCGCCTTGTAACCAGAGCGAGGAAATGAAAATACTAAATGTAATATATATATATATGTGTATATTTAATATATCTTTCGTTTCCTAAGGGTGTGATTATCACTTTAAAACTATCAAAAATATTATTTATATTTTCATTTCCTGGAGTAGGAATCGAGTCCACAACCTGTTTCGTTAACAGTCGAACGCTTGTACCACAGCACCAATACGGGCCTCATATTTTATAAATAGCTAAAATTTAATTTAATTTAATTAATTTTCTCACATCACGCCTACTTTGTTTACGTTAGGTTACATTTCATGTTACACGTTAGCAAATGAAGCTGAACTTGAAAATTAAGGTTGGTTAGACCATGGAAAATGTGGAAATATGGCGAAAAATATTAAATTTTTATATTATATGAATTTATATTTACATACATACATAGTTTCACGCTGTATCCCGCAACGGATCCGTAACGGAATCCGCAACGGATTTCCTTACGTTAAAATTTAAAAAAAGAAGATGAGGTTCTCTCTGCCTATTCAACTATTAAAAAAAAGCATTTCCAGTTCTGCTTTTCGATGGCGTAATATATATAATTTTTAGCTATAAAATATAAATTTGTCGGCGTTGAGTTCCGCCACTCAGCACGCAATTTCTCAATTTGGCGGAAAGTGGGGAATGGAGTGTCGTAACTCTAGGTTCTTAGGATTTCTCTACCTACCCTGCTATATGTGGGATACAGCGTGAAGCTATGTATGTATGTACTAGAGTATCATTTTCATCCAAAACTTATTTCATACATGTACAAAAAGTTCCATCGACTTTTGTTTTTCATATCATATCATTTCGTTAGATGACTAAAAGTTGTTCTTCTTGATTATATTCTTGGCATCGATTTTTTCCCTTCATTAGGCATACGTCATAAACACATGTTATTGTACTAAATCATATTTTATATCTAAACTACCTACATAATCTATCTTCACGCTTTATCCCAAGCGGAGTAGTCAGAGAGAACGGAGCGCCAAACGCTACGGTCCCTGCATACCTCTTTCGCCTCGTCCGCAGTCATTAACCTCTTCATGCATGCCCTCCGGGGGGTCCTCATGCTTTTTACGTGACCTTTCTCCAGTATCATTGATACTGTACTCTCGAAGGTCAACCGAGGTCAACTGTCAATCTAAACTATCTATTTACATTTCTTTTCTTAGCCTACTTCAAAAACGGAGGAGAAGGAGGAAATTCTTAATCGGACCGTATTTTTTATGAAGTGAAATCTTGTATAGCGGCGTTGTTTACTTTTAGTAATGGGTAAAAATATTAAATTCACATCAAGACACTTGACACTGATCGAAAGTTCGTAAGACGGAGGGAGCGTATGTAAATTTTTACAATTGAATGAAAAAATACTAACATACATATACATAGCTTCACGCTGTATCCCGCATATAGCAGGGTAGGCAGAGGAAATCTGAGAACCTAGTGTTAAGACACTCCGTTCTCTATCAACAATTCCGCTCCCCAATTTCCATTTTGTAAAATTTTAAGTAAAAATATTTTTTAACTATCAATTTATTAACTTGTTGAAATATTGGCTATACAAATAAAATGTTATATTATTTCACTAATTGGCCTTTATAAAAAATATGTTATTTTTATTTCAAAATATACTTTAAATTGAAATTAATGTGTACAGGTTAATTGGGAAGCTTATCATTTTGCTGAATGAATGAATATTTGACTGTAATTTCAATACATACATGAAATAAATATTTAATTGTATCTCATTATGGGACAATATTAGTTTCTCATATATGATATACAGATTGTTTTAAATATTTTATTATAATTATAAATATTTATATATGTAAGAATAATTAATTCCTTTTAATATTAAAAATAATAATCGCCGCCTGTCGTAGCGTAGAGGCACAAGCGTGCGACTGTAAGCGCGACAGGTTGTGGGTTCGATTCCCACTCCATGAAATGGAACTTATCATTTCCTGGGTATAGTAGCAAGGCAAAGGGCGGTATTGAGTTTGGTTACTCTGCACGCAATGCCTCAATTCGGCGGAAAGTTGGGGAACGGAGTGTCTTAACACTAGGCTCCCTCTGCCTAACCTGCTATATGCGGGATACAGCGAGAAACTATGTATGTATTAAACTTTAAATATTTGCTTTTAGACGGAGTGATTCAAGATTATGTTCTCTGTAAAAACGCTGTTATAGACAGACAAACCTACGTAAAATCACTAGTTAATAAAAATCTAATAAAACAGTAATTTATTTGAAAACTTGCTATTTATTAGAAACAATTAAGATAAGATTGCTCTTCGAAATTTTCATCCTAGATTAAACTTTATAACTGAAGGAAAATTTAGGAACGATCCAGGTATAATAGCAATTGGGAAACGAAAAACTTTGAAGGCGTATGAAGTCTATGATATTCTTTTGCTAAACTTACTGCTTTAATAATAATATTTAAAAAAAAAGCTTCACGCTGTATCCTGCATATAGCAGGGTAAGCAGAGGGAACCTGAGAACCTAGTGTTAAGACACTCCGTTCCCCACTTTCCACCGAATTGAGGCATTGCGTGCTGAGTGACGGAACTTGAGCAACTCAAGAACTGAACTTGAACAAAAGGAAATGTAAATACTAAATAATATTTAATATTTTCATGTCCTAGAGTGGGAATCGAACCCACAACCTATCGTGTTTATAGTCCCACGCGTTTGTTCTGTGACACGACAGGCGTCAACTCTTTAATAACAATATATAAATAAATAATAATATAAAAGAAACGTAAATACATCCATACTGATATTATAAATAGGAAAATGTGTTTGTTTGTCCTTATTTCATATCGCAACCAAGTGATATTATTAAATGAAATCATTTTAACTCGATTAATCGCGTATGTTTTAATACTACCGGCGTTCGCGACTTTGTTTGATTTAAAACTTGCTTGCTTGACATTTTATTTATTTTTATGTTAACATAAACATAGCTTCACGCTGTATCCCGCATATAGCGGGGTAAGCAGAGGGAACCTAAGAACCTAGGGTTATGACATTCCATTTCTCACTTTCCGCCAAATTGAGGCATTGCGTGCTGAGTACCGGAACTCAACCCCGCGCTTTGCCTTGTTACGTAACCTAAGAAATGAAAATACTAAACTTTTACATTTCCTGGAGTGGGAATCGATCCCATAACCTGCCTCGCTTACAGGCGCACGCTTGTGCCTCTGCACCACGACAGGCATAAAAAGTTATTCGGTATCACATAGAAAAAAATAATGAACAAAACAATTGAAAATTTTCTTTTGTGGATGTCGGTTAAAAATCTCCACCTTTATCCCTTTTTCTCTAACTTACTTTAACTTCACGCTGTATCCTGCATATAGCGACGTAGGCAGAGGGAACCTGAGAACCTAGTGTTAAGGCACTCCATACTCTTTCAACAATTCCTATTCCCACATTTCGCCGAATTGAGGCATTGCGGGTTGAGTGGCGGAACTCAACGCCGCGCTTTGCCTTGTTACGTAACCTAAGAAATGAAAATACTAAACTTTTACATTTCCTGGAGTGGGAATCGAAGCCACAACCAGTCGCGTTCACAGTCACACGCTTGTGCCTCTGCGCCACGACAGGCTTCTTGTAAACCAACATTTCGCTTTTTATTGTTTAAAACTTTTATTTATATCTGGTGACTCCCGTCTAAAACAATTCCATAAGTTGTTTACGGTCTCCGAAGTGTTTTCCACAAATACCACGAGTACATTTGAAGCTAACCAGACTTGAAGTTGCCAACTAAACTTTGTTGATGTCTTTTTGATGTGAGAAATGGTCAACATTTTGTGTTCACTATATTTCTTTTTCTAGTAATAAAATGTTAACCTTTTGTAAACTTAAGCTACGTAAAGCATTCTGAATTTTTTTAACCGACTTCAAATTAGGGTTAAATTGATTGAAATTAGGGAACGCCTGTCGTAGCGCAGAGGCACAAGCGTGCGACTGTAAACGCGACAGGTTGTTGGTTCGATTCCCACTCCAGGTTATATAATTTTTCATTTCCTGCGTTTGGTAACAAGGCAAAGCGCGGCGTTGAGCTGTCACTCAGCACGCAATGTCTTTATTTGGCGGAAAGTGGGGAACGGAATTGTTGAAAGAGAACGGAGTGTCTTAACACTAGGTTCTCTGGTTCCCTCTGCCTACCCTGCTACATGCGGGATACAGCGTGAAGTTAAAAAAAAAAATATTGTCGAGGGTATTTCATTTAGAATCGCTTTTCCTTTCTTATAAAAATACTCTAAAAGGTTTAAATTCAAAATAATATATACATAAACTTATTCCAAAAGCTTGCAAATGGTTACCAGAATATTAAAATAGTATGAAAATTCAACTCAGCTGAAAACAGGTTAACGTAGTAATAAATTTCACGACAGACCTAGCTACTTAGTTCTGATATCATTTAGTGAATTGAAGTATCTCATTTAGAATTAAATGAGATACCCACAGCACAGTTGCAAAGTGTCTGGCTTTGCCGATGGTTATAGGTTCTAGTCCTGTCTTTAACCTATTTAAAAAAGCAGGACGTTTTCAATTTAACCGCTTTTTATGGTATTCTACCACATAACTTTTACTGGGTGGGTTTTAGTGGGAGTGCTTTCGTTATAGTCCCAACTTGGTTAAGATCTGACAAGTAATTTTTGAATTAATTTTAATAATGTTACTTTTTGTTTTTTTTTACTAGAAATCAGTTTTGAGTTTTATTAAACTCTTTTTTTTAAATTTCCCCTGCCTGGCTACCAATAGCGGCGTTGAGTTCCGCTATTTACATACATACATTCATAGCATCACGCTGTATCCCGCATATAGTAGAATAGGCAGAGGGAACCTAGTTAAGACACTCCGTTCCCCACTTTCCGCCGAATTGAGGCATAGCGTGCTGAGTTGCGGAACTCAACGCTGTGCTTTGCCTTTTTACCAAACCCAGGAAATTAAAAATTCCATTTCCTGCAATGGGAATCGAACCCACAACCTGTCGCGTTTACAGTCGCACGCTTGTGCCTCTGCCACGACAGGCGTCCCGCTATCTAACCCTGTTATTTTCTTCACTTTCCCCCCGGACTTTAAATATTATGTATATAAATAGCTCAACATCACCCTTTGCCTTGCCAGAGAGTAGAAATCAAAATAATTAAAATATAATCATTTCCACAAGTGGAAATCGAACCCGTATCCAATCCAACGCCTGTCGTGGCGCAGAGGCACAAGCGTGCGACTGTAAACGCGACAGGTTGTGGGTTCAATTCCCACTCCAGGAAATGTAAAATTTAGTATTTTCACTTCTTGGGTTTGGTAACAAGGCAAAAGCGCGGCGTTGAGTTCCGCCACTCAACACGCAATGCCTCAATTCGGCAGAGGGAACCAGAGAACCTAGTGTTAAGACACTCCATTCTCTTTCAACAATTCCGTTCCCCACTTTCCGCCGAATTGAGGCAGAAAGTGGGGAACGGAATTGTTGAAAGAGAATGGAGTGTCTTAACACTAGGTTCTCTGGTTCCCTCTGCCTACCCTGCTATATGCGGGTTATAGCGTGAAGTTAAAAAAAAAAAAATAAGAAAATATCCAAATACATACAGACGGACCACTGTGCCACTGTACTCTATGATTATATTATTTGCATATAACGAAGTCCGAATACCCCTAAAACATAAAACGCTCGTTCGAATCCGATTTCGTGTGAAAATTATATCTTTTTAGACCATAAAATACTTTGCATCATAAAATTGTTACGTTTTACGACTGACGATACTGACAGAAGGTTTTCAGCGACTAGGTCTAATAAAATTAAATTCTTATTATATACTTATATACGTATACGTGCTAGGCGTGAATAGGTTGATATGTCGACTTGCATTATTTTTTGTATTAATAAGCTTTATTTTAATTTGTTTTATTTTATATTGAATAAGTGACTAACGCCTATATGTAACGCCTGTCGTGGCACAGAGGCAAAAGCGTTCATTTTTTATTGTTTTCATTTCTTGGGTTTAGTAACAAGGCAAGGCGCGGTGTTGAGTTCCGCCACTCAACACGCCTTTTTGAAGGGGATAGATTCAGTGCTACTTTCCTTCTTGTTTGTAAATTTTACCATTTTTTTTAGTCCCCACGTGATTTTGAAGAGGGCAATTTTTTTACGATTTTTTAAGATCAGCAGATGCGTTGCCTGTCGTTTATAAAAAATTCTTGGAGATTTTATTCATCATAGCTTTGAAGAGGACATCAAATGCTATATTTTCATTGTTTAAAAAATATCGTAACACACATCGTATCGTAACAGTAGTATGGTAACACACATTAAAAAAAATAGAATTGATAATTTCGATTTTTTGAAATCAGCTAAAAATAACATCGCCAGTCCCAAGTTCTTACAACAAAGCGCTCATTATTTTAAAAGTTCTCAGTCTTATCTTTTATTTACGAAAATAAAACGTACCTAAGTATAATTGACGGCGGTTATTTTGGATGTACTCAGTACTGTGTAATGCCTCGTTTGTTCTCGACAACTCATTTAGTTTTAAAAGCTCAGACATGATACGATTATTTGTGATAACTTGGGAGAATTCTTTGATGCCATCTTGGGATGAGGACTGATGACTATGTACGACTTAAGGTAATTTTTATGTTATTTTAAAATGAAAACTTCTTTAACAATGTTGTGCACTTTTTACATACATAGCTTCACGCTGTATATCGCATATAGCAGGGTTGGCAGAGGGAAGCTAGTGTTAAGACACTCCGTTCCCTACTTTCCGTCGAATTGAGGCATTTCGTTATGAGTGGCGGAACTCAACGCCGCGCTTTACCTTGTTACCAAACCCAGGAAATGGAAAAGAACCATTTCCTGGAGTAGAAATCGAACCCACAACCTGTCGCGTTTACAGTCGCACGCTTTTGCCTCTGCGCCACTACAGGCGTTTACAACAGGTGAAAAATGCTTACCCATCACAAAAGTAAGTAAGCTTACCACCAACCCTTACCTGACCACCACGATCACTTTGTCAAGAGTATAACGACAAAGAAGAAGAAGAAAAAATGTTTAATTCGCGTCAGGACCCGTGACCTGATTCGTGATGTGAAAATTTGTAAGATGGAGGGAACGCATATAAACTTTGACAATTGAATGAAAATAGACAATAATAATGATATGATGTCCTCCTAGACGTATCCGTCGACGGAGACACACTGATTTGCCAGGTGTCATCTGCGCAGGAATATGTTATAGTACGTAAGTGTGTGCGCATACACAGACGCACTCTTTCGTCCGCTCGTTCCTTATTCCAATGGAACGGAGTACCGCTACGATCAGAGGAACGATTGGATGCAGTGTCTGGCCGACGGTAACTGCACGCGCCCTCTACCGTCGCCCTGGGCCATCCACCTTGCCTTGCTGGTTCGCCAACTCCGCCAGGCCGTTTTGCACTATCTGCGTTGGGCTGCCATCCTCGTCACCGAACCAGACTTTTGTGCTTAGCAGGAGGGAACTGCTTAGTTGACAATAATAATAATAACACTTTATTGCACATAAAGAGTATACTAAGTGTAGGTTTAAGGGGCCCCTTTAAAATGGGAATTAACGTTCACTCCACTTTCCGTACTCCTCCCTCTACCTAACTAAGTTTGAAAAAACCCTAGTACTGTTTTCGAAATACGTACTCCAAATGAACTGATGATAGTTAATTTCATAGTTTTAATAATATTTAAAATGCGCATAATAATTTGTATTATATACTTTTATGGAAGAATTATAATTTTATAAAGGTAGCAACATTTTGATTTACAAGTCAAATTGTACGAAGCTCCCGTCAAAAAGCTTTAAGCTTTAAATATTGCCAGCTTTGAAATTTCTCATTAATTTTTATTTAAAAATATCTTTATATTATATACTAATTAAGATTAAAAAGAATCGACTTCAAATAATAACTAAATAGTTAATTTATTACGAATAAATCAAAAACTTGTCAAACTTTAACCGAATTTAAATGAAACTGTATAAAAAGCTTCAGTTATATATTGGTAATACTCATAAAAAACAGTCAATTTATGAAACCATTTATCGAAACCAAATTTTGATACATTATAGTGTTAGCCGCCGTAGAATAATTAACATTAACAGGATCATTAAAAAAACACACTTTGAACTGAACTGAATATTAAATGAAAATATATAAATATATATATATATATATTTAACTTCACGCTGTATCCCGCATATAGCAGGGTCGGCAGAGGGATTTCCACGGATGATTGGGCCAGTTCCCGTGGGCCTCGGCCAGTGGCGGTAGAGGAGGAGCACCGTGAGGTTTTAGTGGGTATACGAACAGCCTTTTACACCTGTCCGCAGTCCCACATAACCCGTCCCGATTCCCCTGTCGGGCGGGTATCCGTAAAGGATTTCCTCACGTTAAAAAAAAAAAAATAAAAAAATGGGTCGGCAGAGGGAACCTGAGAACCTAGTGTTAAGACACTCCGAACTCTTACAACAATTCTGTTCCCCACTATCCGCCGAATTGAGGCATCGTGTGCTGAGTGAAGGAACTCAACGCCGCACTTTGCCTTGTTACCAAACCCAGGAAATGAAAAGACTAACATTTCCTGGAGTGGGAATCGAACCCACAACCTGTCGTGTTTACAGTCGCACGCTTGTGCCTCTGCGCCACGACAGGCGTTAAATTATATAACTTAAATATTATACCCATAGTGTTTCCACTGGAACTGGGGAATGCTTATTTAAGTAATCCACCACCAACCGTGGTTACAGTCAAATTCAAATAACTCACTCTGGAAAAAACTGAATTTCTTTCTGAAGGAATTTGAAAGAAAAGAAGCTGAAACTTTTTAGTAGAAAATATATATAATAAAACAGTCTGTTTAATCCGACAGAAACCCATTACACCGGTAAATAATACCCTAATTGCATCCTTGTCGCAGCTTTCATAAAATCTTGTAATAAAATTGGAAATGCGAAGTCTAACTAAATTAACTTGAAATGTTTTAACGAGTTCTCTAATAGGGCCTTCAATGCGCGGTGGGATAGGGACTGATTGTAAACGATATTGGTTGTGGGTTCGATTCTCACTGGAGGGAATTATGCTTAAACTATGTCTACTTCTGATAGTTTTCTAAAGTGTTAATCACACACTTTGGAAACAAAAAAAATTTGAACGCAGCGGTATTCGAACCCATTCTCGTTCAATTCCTAAGTGTGTGGTTAAAACTTTAAAAGCTATCATTTTTTTTTTAATAAATAGCATTCTCTTTTGCCAAACACAAAAACACTCATTTCACTCAAAGACACTCGTTTCGCCGCTGACCGCCCGAATTCGTAACATTTCGTGTTCAGTGGAGAAACTGTTGAGTTTCTTCGTGCTTTACCTTTCCATAAAGAAAGAATTTTTCTTTTAATATTTGACGCCCGTCGTGGCGCAGAGGCACAAGCCTGTGACTGTACACGCGACAGGTTGTGGGTTCGATTCCCACTCCAGGAAATGTTAAAGCTTATTTTTTTTATTTCCTGGGTTTGGTAATATGGCAAAGCGCGGTTTTGAGTTCCGCCACTTAGCACGCATTGCCTCAATCCGGCGGAAAGTGGGGAATGGAGTTAAGACACTCCATTCCCTTAAAGAATAGAAACTTGGCACACTTAAAATTCATACTGCTACTACTTTTTTTTTAAATAATGCATAAAAAGTATATTAAATTAATGAAATAAATGTTACACACACTACCATGGTTTGACATCCATGTTTATATAAAGTGACATATACATAGATAAAGACAACGCGTTGTTAACGCGTCAACAGGGACATTAGTGATTATTATTCGGCAAAACATTTACTATCAATTCTGTAATATCATATCTGTATAAATAGAACATCTATTAAAAAGCCTTTTGCTATTTAAGCCTATAAATAATTGAGAGCACTTCCAAATATATTTATAATTTGACTAATAGATTTGAAAGCAATCGTTCAATTGATTTTGTAGTATATTTATTATGATATCGATTGACTGTAAACATGATTAGTATTGCGCTCGATCCTTACTAGATGGAATAATACGCTTCACGCTGTATCCCGCATATAGCAGGGTAGGCAGAGGGAACCTGAGAACCTAGTGTTAAGACAGTGCCTTACGTATACAATCGAATTTCAAATTGAATCGAAATGAAAACCTTCTCTTTTTTTTGAAGTCGGTTAAAAATAAGTATGGCAAGAAGTGGCAAGGTCTATAAATATAAAATATACGGAACAGATTTACTACAAAAATATCAAACGCAGCATATTTTCAATCTGCGCCTCTTGGATACCCTCCAATTGATTTTGCGAATTAGGCTTTACTTCCACATGTCATGTCGAATTTTTTGTATGGTTATTATAATATTAGTTTTGCTTATAAATATAGTGAAATTAATCAAAATATATCCTTACTAATATTATAAATGCGAAAGTAACTCTGTCTGTCTGTCTGTTACGCTTTCACGGCTAAACCACTGAACCGATTTTGATAAAATTCGGTATGAAGATAGAACTGAACTTGGGAAAGGACATAGGATACTTTTTATTGCAAAAAAAATAGTAGAAGGGGTTGAAATAGAGGATGAAAGTTTGTATGGAAGTTTCTTATTGTCAAACATAAAATTATGTAAGATTATTGAACTGTTTACAAAAACCATTTTTGACAAATAGTCTAGACGTTGGGAAAGACTATAGGCTACTCCTTACCTCGTTGCGCGATATAACCGAATTCTACGCGGGCGAAGCCGCGGGCGAAAAGCTAGTTGATTTGCTATTGATATGTAAAATGTTATTATTTATTTTTATTTATTTATTGGAAAACCAACGCTACATACTATGATAACATTTATATTGTAACTCACTTTATATATATTTATATTATTACATAGCACGTCTCAATTACAGGCTAACACATCATGAAAATAAAAAAAAGTTGCTCACTTAACATCTAAACAAATTATAACAAAAAAAGAAAAACAAAACAATGCTTATTGTAATAAAAATAAACTAACTAGGCAAAAAAAGTTCTTAATTTAACACAAAAAAAATGCTATAAATTTGTTTCCTTGCTTTGGTAAGACAAAGCCTGTTGAATTTCGTCACTCAACACGTGATTGGGGAAAGTGAACACCGTAGAATATTGACACTAGATTCTCTCTGATTATTTTTCTAATAGCAGATTCCGTCCGTATTTGAGATATTGCGTGATGAGCGGCGGAACTTAACTCCGCGGTTACCAGACAGGAGATGAAAATAATTTAAATATTGTCACTCCTTCAAATGATAATCGAACTCACAAGCACGTTTACAGAAGGAAAACCTTGTATACGTTCAGTCCAAAAGCAATTTATTCACAAATAGGACTTAAGGATATCTTCAATTATTAACTTAACGCCGCTCTATATCTTAGCAGAGCAGATAAATAGAAACAAAATCATAGCACCTGTCGTAGCGCAGACGCACAAGCATGCGACTGTAAAGGCGACAGGTTGTGGGTTCGATTCCCACTCCAGGAAATGGAATTTTTCATTTCTTGGGTTTGGCCTAGTTACCAAAACGCGGCGTTAAGCTCCGCTACTCACCATGCAATACCTTAATTCGGCGGAAAGTGGGGAACGGAGTGTCTTATCACTAGGTTCCTTCTGTCTACCCTACTATATGCGGGATATAGCGTGAAGCTATGTATGTATGTACTGTCATTTTTCCGAATGGGATCGAAACCACAACCTATCATGCTTACAGTCAGACACAGAAGAAAAAGCTTGTAAAAATTCAGTCCACAAGCAATTTATTCGCAAATTGGACTCAAAAATATATATCTACAATCATTGGACTATATTTAAAATCAACGATTTTCATCAAATATCGATAACGGATAATCTTTCATCAAAAACGTTCTACTAAATAAATTGGTTCCATGCCATTTAGTTAGATTCACGCTAGCTTAAACAACGTTTTACGTTTTATCAACTATTTAGAGATTAAATTTAAACCTGAAATAGACTGAAAGCGTTTTAAATACTTTAGTTACCTGTATACTATTAATTAATATAGATTCCAAAACTCCTTTTTTTTAATGGATAACGGATGGCAAACCAGCAGAACGACCACCTGATGATAAGTGGTTACTTTCGCCCATAGACATCTACAACACCAGAGGAGTTGTAAATGCGTTGCCGTAGTAGTCCGCCATCGGAACCACTAAATTATGGGGAAAGGATGAGTGGGAAAAGGGAAAACCTGGCTTACATGCCATCGAACCGGAACACATCATAAAATATTTGGCGCTTCGTCTTTGACATGATAGTGGTCGCGAGCCAGTCGGAGGACGAACCTCCTAACCTAACAATCTTTCTTTATCTTTCTTTAACAGCTATACATGTTTTGGCTTTAAATATAACTAAAGTTAGGTAACGAGCTGTCTGATATCTGAACTACGATCCAGCCTGTATTTCAGATATCAGATCCTCAACCATACACTGTATACCATACACTTTGTTTTATGAAGAAACAGGACGACAATATAAAATATGACTTGAAAGCCTACACGTGTACACTATAAATCTAACGTACCTAACTTTGTCACGTTATTCAGATTTCAGACCTGAAGGCTATATTGTTATCATAACTAGAGGTTCTTCAAACTGTACTGTAGAAATGACCATAAAATTTTGTAAGCAAGTACAATTAACAATTTCTTGAAATATAAAAAAGACTGAAAAAATAATAAATTTATCGATACGTACGTTTTAGATATAACTGCAACTACGACTCGCAATTTAAAACAGAATATTTTTCAGAGAGACAAAAAACCTTCTCAACGATTCATGGATTCATTGTATTGGGCCCATCTAATTTTAGAGAGACACTAGGACATGTAACCCTAATGTGTAGACTTAAGGGGCTCCCCCTTTCAAATATGAGGTATTCTCGAGGTATCTCCTACACTGTCAGTCATTCTCTCTCTACCTAGCCAAATTTAAATTAAAAACTGCAAGACATCTCCGTGAAATACAATAAACACGTAAAACCGAAAACGAAGTGTCTTAACACCCAACCAACCCAAGTGTTTCCTTTTCAAATATCTCCTTCTCCTGCGCTGTCAGAGCTCCTTTCTCTACCTAACCAAAGTTAAATTTTAAACCGATATGACAAACTCCATAAAATACAAGAAACGGTTAACGGACAAACGGTTAACGGAATGTCTTAATACTAGCTTCTCTTAGCCTATAGTATAAAAAATGAAAGAACGCTAAAAATCTTATCTACGCCTGTCGTGGCGCAGAGGCACAAGCATGCGACCGTAATCCCCCCCACTCCAGGAAATGTAAAATTTAGTATTTTCATTTCTTGGGTTTGGTAACAAGGCAAAGCGCGGCGTTGAGTTCCGCCACTCAACACGTAATGTCTCAATTCGGCGGAAAGTGGTGAACGGAATTTTTGAAAGAGAATGAAATGTCTTAACACTAGGTTCTCTGGTTCCCTCTGCCTATCCCCCTACATGCGGGATACAGCGTGAAGTTGAAAAAAAAAATTCTTATTGTATTATATTTATATATAAAATTCAATTCGCCCTTAACGAGGCTTCAGATCTTGCAAATAACGTGGGGTTGGAAACATTTATGATAATGGCTTAAATAAGACCGTGTCAGAATTTCGTTGATTTGATTTTCACCTCTTTTTACATTTGTATTATGAATTTTTGTTAGGAAATATTCACTTCACCCTTTATACTGTGTAGATGGGCAGAGAGAATAAAATCACTCCATTCTCCACTTTCCAAATTCAAGACATTGCGTGTTAATTAGGGACATACTCGTACTTACATAGCTTCACGCTGTATCCCGCATATAGCAGGGTAGGCAGAGGGAACCTAGTGTTAAGACACTCCGTTTCCCACTTACCGCCGAATTGAGGCATCTTAATAAAGTAGAACAATAAAAATAAATTGAATTTAATCAACGAACGAAACCACAAGCAAATGCATTTTCAGTCAAACACTACTTCACTGTGCCACGATATTAACATACAAATTTCAGTTATAACAACCTTATAAGGAGCTTCCACTAACTTCTTAGCTAAATTTAAGCTGTACTTATTCTAAAGCTCGCAATAAGCGTATAAGGGATACGCTTAAATATCCATAACACGCGTGAATATGTTGGTAAGTTGATTTGCATATACAGTTTTTAATATGATTGATGATTATTTTTGCTTAAGGTGAAAAATAACAAAATACAAAAAAATAGAATACATACATACATAGATTCACGCTGTATCCCGCATATAGCAGGGTAAGCAGAAGGATCCTAAGAACCTAGTGTTAAGACACTCCGTTTCCCTATTTTCCGTCAAATTAAGGTATTGCGTACTGAGTGGCGGAACTCAACGCCACGCTTTGCCTTGTTACCAAACCCAGGAAATGAAAAATTCCATTTCCTGGAGTGAGAATCAAACTCACAACCTGTTACGCTTAACGTCGCACGCTTGTGCCTCTGCGCCACAACAGGCATTAAAAAACAATCATATCAAAAAATTAAATTTTATTAAAAAAAAAAATAATATACAGTTTAACTTATCTAGTTATTAACGCCTGGTACGTATATATATGTATACAGAGTACTATGTGAGAAAAAGGTGAATAAATTTTGCATGCGATGGTAATATTGAAGCTTCAAAGGTTATATTGTTTTTATAAGCGTTTTTATCTCTTTTATTTCATGGGTAATTTAAAAACTGAAAATGGGTTCCTTAAAAACAAAAGATAGGAACATGATGTTTGTGAGCATTTAGAACATTGTATCAAAATGTATATAATTTATATTGAATTGGATATTTAAATGAAAGACTCTACCAGTCCTTTAAAGGTCTCTTACAGTCCTTTGAAGGACTCTTCCTGTCTTTTAAAAGACTTTTAAAAAGATCTTTTTCATAAATAATTTATTTTATGCTAATTAATCGCGTATGTTTTTTTATTCGAGACTCATCAATTAGAAAGCATTAAGTAAGAAGTCCATAATCATAAGTAGACTTTTATACATTAAAAATTGAACATCATATTAAAAGAAATTACGAAGATTTTTCTCATATCTGAACTAAAGGTCGATGTGAGAATACGTGTCTAAAATATGCTTAAGTTGAACAACATGTGCTTGTCCTAGTTATACAGGCGCTTCGTATGTTATTATATTTTGAAGGAAGCAGTAGAAAAACTAATGCTTCCGTCGATATGATTTCAATTTCGTTAGGTATAAAGAAGAGCTGGGATAGTGGAAGTGACTAATAAAGTGTTTTTAAGGGCCCCTTAAGTGTACACTCTGATTGCAAAGTGCAGACTTAAGGGGCCCTAAGTACTGCGAGCACCTTTTTCTACTACACCATGTGGCTAGGACTTGCACGAAATACTAGGAATTCGGATAAATGTTAAAATTTAAATAATGTTCATTCCTCACGTTATTATGACCAAGCACAGAAACAAAAAATATATCAACAGCGTTTAGATTCGCCACCCAACGTACAATGTCTTTGCAATTGACAGAGAGTGGAAAGCAGAGTGTCTAAATTCTAGGTTCTTTACCTATAACAGTATATACAAAAATAGTGGCAACATAAAAAAATACAACAGTCATAAGCGAAAAGCTGTAAGCCAAACGCTACTTCATAAAGTACTTAGACAAAACTAAGTCAAGTCGTTATTTCGACGACACATTTTCCCACTCGCTAGCCAGCTGTGACCACACTTTATTGAAGTTATACTCGTATTTATTTATTTAGTATGATTATTTTATAATTATTTTAGGTAGTAAATATTTAGGTGTAAAGGTGGTTGAATTTCAGTGGATAACTGTATTAAAATTCTCATTTTCCTGCTTTAAGAGATTAGAAAAATTTCCGTGTTGAGGTCTTCTGCCGTTCAACATGTTGTGTGCCAATTGCAGTCGCAATGAATAACGGAGTGTCTTGACACTAGGTTCTCTTTGACTAATCTGCTATGCGGGAAAAAAATATCCATTTATACATACATACATACATAGCTTCACGCTGTATCCCACTTGTAGTAGGGTAGGCAGAGCTACCTAGTGTTAAGACACTCCGTTCCCTACTTTCCACCGAATTGAGGCATTGCGTGCTGAGTGGCGAAACTCAACGCCACGCTTTGCCTTGTTACCAAACACAGAAAATAAAAAAATCCTTTTCCTGGAGGGGGAAACGAACCCACATCCTGTCGCGCTTACAGTGGCACGCTTGTGCCTCTGCGCCACGACAGGCGTTCTATATTTATCTTTCTATCTAAATGTGATCAAAACAAAGACGTAAATTATCACTCAAAGTCTCTACATTTGACAGTAAAGTAAAAATATCTCTCTAGATTTTTTCCACTTGCCACATTTTATTACGAAAGTACCTTATCAGCAAGAATTTTGATACGTCAGTATCCAATCAAGGCTGCCGTAGCGTATTGGGACAACATCTGACTGCAAACGAGATTGGTTTGGTTTGGATGTGGACTTGGGGACATATATATTTTTTTTAACTTCACGCTTTATCCCGCATATAGCGGGGTAGGCAGAGGGAATCAGAGAACCTAGTGTTAAGACACTCCATTCTCTTTCAACATTTCCGTTCCCCACTTTCCTCCAAACTGAGCCATTGCATGTTGAGTGGCGGAACTCAACGCCGCGCTTTGGGGACATGATGATATTTAAATGACTTTCATTTCCTGGGTCTAAAAATATCAGTTCAAATCAGTTCTGTTTCATCATGACGCTTCGAACATGCCAGTAGAGCACAAATCACTTCGCCAAATCTAAAAACATAGAACTAAGTCTCGGTTTCAAACGAAAAGTGGAAAATGGAAAATATTCTCTCTGATTAGCTTGCTATGTGAGAAAAAGGCGTGAAGTTAAAAAAATATGTATAATATTAAAATAAGGAGCCTAAATCAACATTTTCATAGTTAATATGTCTCTACATTTGGCAGAAAGTAAAAAGTTTTTGCCATCTATCGAGTTTTATTATGAAAGTACTATATCAATAAGAATTTTGATAGGTTAGTATTCAATGAAGGCCATCGTGGCGCTGTAGGACGGTGTTTGACCGTAAACGCGATCAGTTGTAGACTCGAGGACCATTGTATTTCATTTATTTTCATTTCCATTCTCTAATGAGATAAGATTCGGCGTTAGGCTCCGCCACTCAAGACGCAATGTCTCAATTTTGAGCGAAAAGTAGAGTACGGAGTGTCTTAACATTAAATTCTTCCTGACTACACTGCTATGTAAAAAAACACTGAAGAATAAAGTATCTTATGGAATATATTTGTTTCATTACATTATAAGCTGTCTGTGTGTCAGCTAATTTAATTTTGTAGGATTTTCATCAGAAGAAACGTCGACGTCTATCACGAAATATCTACTTTTATTACTCATCTCTCATAAATCTATAATCTTGAATACTGAAGCCTATTTATATAGCCTTACAAATTTTGTTTTCAGTGTCACATTTTATTCCGAGGAGTAGGGTAGTCAAACTGGTGTCTAGATACTCTCCGCTTTCCGCCCAATTTCGAAACATTACTTTATGAATAGCTGAACTCAGCGCGGAACTAACGCCTGTCGTGGCGCAGAGGCGCAAGTGTGCGACTGTAAATGCGACAGGTTGTGGGTTCGATTCCCACTCCAGGAAATGGAATTTTTCATTTCCTGGGTTTGGTAACAAGGCAAAGCGCGGCGTTGAATTCCACCTCTCAGCACGCAATGCCTCAATTCGGCGGAAAGTGGGGAACGGAGTGTCTTAACACTAGGTTCTCTCTGCCAACCCAGCTATATGCGGGATACAGCGTGAAGCTATGTATGTATGTTGCTCAGCGCCGCCCTTAGTCTTAGCAGGGCGGAATAATAACATTAATTTAAATATAATGATTTCACTAAGTGGGAATCGAACCCACAACAAATCTTCTTTGCAGTCAGAAGCTATCCCACTACACTATGAAGGCCTCCACTTAACACGCAATATCTCAAGTTTGGGCGCCTTACCTTACAAATTTTCGGTGAATTTTTCATTATTCAACCGACGCGCTGCGCCGCCCTTGGCTATTATAAACAAAATCTAATCTTTATGTATTACGAGAAGAAACTCTTTAGCATTCCATGAATTCACCGTGCGGGTACCCATCGCGTTGTACACAGAAGAGCTTAGAGAATATCTAGGACTTACGGACCCAATTGTTGGGTAGGTAGTTAAGGGGCCCCTTTATAATAAGCATTAACGTTCGCCTCCACTGTCCGCGCTTCTGTCTCTACCAAACCAAATTTGTAAAAAAGCCTGTCGTGGCGCAAAGACACAAGCTTGCGACTGTAAACGCGACAGGTTGTGGGTTCGATTCCCACTCCAGGAAATGTTAATCTTTTCATTTCCTAGGTTTGGTAACAAGGCAAAGTGCGGCGTTGAGTTCTACTACTCAGCACGTAATGCCTCAATACAACGGAAAGTGGGGAACGGAGTGTCTTAACACTAGGTTCTCTCTGCCTATACTGCTATATGCGGGATACAGCGTGAAGCTATGTATGTATGTATCATTCCCTCATCTCTGCATTCAATCGCGTTTACAGTAAGTCGCTACGATGGTGATGGCAGGATGAAAGATAAAACTCTCTCCTTTTCTCTCTCTCTCTTAACCTACATCTAAGTAAAAGAGCTTTATCCATTTGAACAATATAATATTCCAGATATTCATAGGTTTTATAAAATCTAAACCCATGAAGTAATGCCTCCTGAGAGCTTTTGAAACGTCTACGTCAATAAATGAAACTACAAAATAATGTACATATGAATGAAATATTCTTATTGAAATTTTATAAAAATATTTACAATTTAGAAGCCATTGTGACGCAGTGGGACAGCGTGTGACTGTAAGCGCGATGAATGGCGCATTGGTTGTGGGTTCCATTCCCTCTCAAGGGAGCGATTATAACTCATTTCTTTCTCTACACTGGTAGCGCAGTATTAAGTCCACTTATATTTATAACGCAATGTCTAGAATTTTGACAGCTGACAGCGACAGGAGTGTATTGACAGTAGGTTCTCTCTAACTACTCTGCGATGTCATTTACAACAGTTTTATAATATAGACTTAGGATGTGTCAGTTACAAGCTTGGCTTTGTATAAGATCTGATGTCTTAGAAACTTAATAATTATTTTTTTACAAAAATTTTAAATAAAATACACGAAAAAGACAAATTATTACGAATAACTCAAAAACTACTAATCAAATCTTAACTAAAATGAAATTGAACCACAACGGAAGCACAAGCTATCATATGAAGAAAAAACATCAAAATTGGTTCACCCATTAAAAAGTCATGTGGTAACACATATAAAAAATCTATCGAACTGAGAACCTCTTTTTTTTGGAGACGGTTATAATATGTTGAAATATTCTAAAACTTAACAAGTATTTTTTTTTTTTTTTTTTTT
>JAKGSA010000819.1:171235-278810 GCA_033558755.1 Philaethria dido
TTGCCAACCTAGAGGATACAGATGGAAGGGGAGGACAATGTAGTAGTCCGCTATCGGAACCACCACATTTTGGGGAAAGGATGGGTGGGAAAGGGGAAAACCTGGCTTACATGCCATCGAACCGGAACACATCATAAGATATTTGGCGGTTCGTCTTTGACATGATAGTGGTCGCGAGCCAGACGGAGGACGAACCTCCTACCACCAAACAAAAGTAGTGCTTATAATGTGGTCATATTTAAATTTTGTTAAGATCTTATAAATAGTTTTTGAGTTATTCGTAATTCGTTTATTCGTTGTACTTTTAGGTGAGTATCAATTCGCCTGTATTTTTTTGTGTGTGTTACCGAACAACTTTTGACTGGGTGAACTAATAATGATAAATATTTTTGTAAATGATAGCTAGTGCTTCTCATATGATTCCATTTAAATTTAGCTAAGATCCGAAAACTAGTTTTTGAGTTATTGGTAATAATTGTACCTTGGAATGGTTATCAATTCTATTGTATTTTTATATGTTACCGAATAACCTTTTATTGGATGAACTGATTTTGATGTTTCTTTTTTTATGTGATAGTTAGTGCTTCCAAAGTCCTATTTAAATCAAGTTTAGATCTAATAAGTAGTTTTTGAGTTATTCGTAACGATTGTACTGTTAGTGTATTTTAATTCTAAGTCAGTTTCTTTTGTCTTTTTTTAACTTCACGCAATATCCCGCATATAGCAGGGTAGGCAGAGGGAACCAGAGAACCTAGTATTAAGACACTCCATTCTCTTTGAACAATTCCGTTCCCCACTTTCCGCCGAATTGAGGCATTGCGTGTTGAGTGGCGGAACTCAACGCCGCGCTTTGCCTTGTTACCAAACCCAAGAAATGAAAATACTAAATTTTACATTTCCTGGAGTGGGGTACGAACCCACAACCTGTCGCATTGACAGTCGCACGCTTGTGCCTCTGCGCCACGTCAGGCGTTTCAGTCAGTTTGTTATTTTGTTAAATTCTTAACTATAATATTAGCAGAATTCAACTTTAATATAAAATAATACAGATTTTAAGATATTTTAAAACTTTTGAAAACGCTCTAAGCTATATGTATTGTTACATTAAGCTCTTACAAAGGTTGTTGAGCATCAAATGAAATTAGAATTTTGTTTGAAGATCTCGTGAAAGCGTCTGGATCATATTTTTTCCTGTTAACTACGAGAAAATCAATATATTTTGAGGCCATTATGGCGCAGTGTGGAAGCTGACTGTATTTAAATATGGTAGTAGGTTCGATAGAGTCAGGGAAATTATCATCTTAAATTTATTTTTTATACGTTGCTTATGAAAAACAAAAAAATATTACAAATAATGTCCCCGTTGACGCGTTAACAACGCGTTGTCTTTAGTAATTGATATGTCACTTTATATAAACATGGATGACAAACCATGGTAGTGTGTGTAACATTTATTTCGTTCATTTAATAAAATTTTTATGCATTATTTAAAAAAAATGTTAGCATTCTGCACTCCTTCTCTATATAAACTATAATTGTGCCAAATTTCGTGCTGCTCATCCTCCGTCCGCATGATTTCGTAAAAAGTGGTCCAAAGCTTCACGTATTTATATATAGATTACTTCTTTAACGCCTGTCGTGGCGCAGAGGTACAAGCGTGCGACTGTAAACGCGCAGGGTGTGGGTTCGATTCCCACTCCAGGAAATAGAATTTTTCATTTCCTGGGTTTGGTAACAAGGCAAAGTGTGGCGTTGAGTTCCGCCACTCAGCACGCTATACCTCAATTCGGCGGAAAGTGGGGAACGGAGTGTCTTAACACTAGGTTCCCTCTGCCTACCCTGCTATATGCGGGATACAGCGTGAAGCTATGTATGTATGTATGTATCTATCGTTAAAAATACCTTGAAATGTATAAAATGTATATATCTTTAGCAACATATTCACGTCTGGTATATATTATTATATATTAAGTTCTAACACGTTCGTACTGTACGTTGCAATCAAATAGATACGTGATAACGTTTCTTCCTCGTGGAATTTTTATTTATAAAGCTGTTACACGAAAGATTATTACTTTAAAAATAAACAGCTGCACTCTATACCCTGTATAGCAGGGTAGTTAGAGAGAACATAGAGTTAAGACACTCCGCTTTCCGCCTTTCGTCCGAATTCGACAGATTGCTTGTTAAATGACGGAACTCAACCCAGTATTCTACCTTGCCAGACGGGTGATATGAAATTTTAATAAAAGATTTTTACAAAAATTACGCGGACAGAGGGCATTAAATTTGGCACACTTATAATTTATGTAGAGAAAGAGTGCAGAATGCTAATATTTTTTTTAAATAATGCATAGAAAGTATATGTGTGGGTTCAATTCCCACTCAAGTTAATGATTACTAGTGTCGCTGTTGACGCGTTAACAACGCGTTGTCCTTAACAATGTATATGTCACTTTCTATAAACATGGATGTCAAACTATGGTAGTGTGTGTAACAACTATTTTGTTAATTTAATACACTTTTTATGCATTATTTAAAAAAAAAATATTAGCATTCTGCACTCCTTGTCTATATAAACTATAACTGTGCCAAATTTCATGCTCCTCCGTCCGCGTAATTTATGTAAAAAGGTATCCAAAGTTTTTGCTTCACGTATTTATACATAAATTTGTTCTTTTTTTAACTTCTCGCTGTATCCCACATATAACAGGGTAGGCAGAGGGAACCTGAGAACCTAGTGTTAAGACACTCCGTTCTCGTACAACAATTCCGTTCCCCACTTTCCGCCGAAATGAGGCATTGCGTGCTGAGTGGCGGAACTCAACGCTGCGCTTTGCCTTTATACAAAGATTATTATTTATATTAAAGGAATTATATGAAAACATATTAAAATATTTTATCCAAATACTAAACGTTAGTACTATAACGTATTTCGATTTCTAAAACCCTTTTGTGTTGAAACCACGGTATTACGAGCCTTAGGCTATTGAGAATTACACATTTTATTTATAGATATACAAGTAGATGTCCTTAAACTGTGTGCCTTTTCTAAAGTCATTATATTCATCGAAGCCTGTAATGGCGCAAAGGCACAAGGGTGTCAATGTATATACGACAGGTTATGGGTTCGATTCCTACTTCAGGACATGAAAATATTCAGTATTCATAATAATTTATATTAAGTATTTTCATTTAGTCGCTCTGGTAGCAAGGTACAGCGCGGCGTTGAGTTTCGCCACTCAGCACGCAATGCCTCAATTTGGCGGAAAGTAGAGAACGGAAATGTTAAAAGAGAACGGAGTGCCTTAACACTACGATCTCAGATTACCTCTGCCTACCCTGCTCTATGCGGGAAAGCTAAAAGACCAGAAAAGTTTTTAAGAAATGATTAAGATTTTAATAAAACAAGAGAACCTACTTCAAATAAAATGCACTGAAAAGTTAAATTATTACGAATAATTCAAAAACTAAGAGCACAAAAGCACTAGCTAACATATAAAAAAAAATTATGTCGCAACACAAAGAGAACGTCTTCCTTTTTTAAAGTCGGTTAAAACCTATATATATATTGACATACATACATACCTTCACGCTGTATCCCACATATAGCAGGGTAGGCAGAGGGAACCTAATGTTAAGACACTCCGCTCCCCACTTTTCGCCGAATTGAGGCATTGCGAGTTGAGTGGCGGAACTCAACGCCGCGCTTTGCCTTGTTACCGAACCCAGGAAATGAAAAATTCTATTTTCTGGAGTGGGAATCGAACCCACAACCTGTCGCGATTACAGTCGCACGATACGATAGGCTATATATAGATTGACATTTACACTAAAAATATTAGTTTATGATCCTTTCATATAATACAAAAATGACTCAAAGTAACAAATAACAATAATTATAGTAATATCGATTTCAAATAAAATGTTTCTCTAAGATATTATCTTCATACATTTCGAATTTATTTATAAACTGAATGTTAGATAGTAAATGAATATGATTTGGAACGTTTTTGTTTTCATAATGGAAAATGCTTTTACAAGGATTAAATTATTTTCTATAATTAATGTTTTAACAAAACAGGGAACTAATTACAAATAAAATGTACCATTACGAATAACTCAAAAACTACTTGCCAGAACTTAATTATATTTAAACGGCTCCATATCATAACCATATTTATCATATAAGAAAATAATCATCAAAATTGATTCAGCCAGTAAAAAGTTATGCTCCTCCTTTTTTTTGAAGTCAGTTAAATATATTAGTAAATACATTCTTTCACATAATACTAAAATACAAATAACATTTTTTGTAGCTCAATTCGGCGAAAAGTGGAGAACGGAGTGTCTTAACACTAGGTTCCCTCTGCCTACCGTGCTATATGCGGGATACAGCGTGAAGCTATGTATGTATGTACGTAATAAAATGTTTCTCTAAGATATTAACTTCATATATTTCGAATTTATTTATAAACTGAATGTTAGATAGTAAATGAATATGATTTGGAACGTTTTTGTTTTCATAATGTAAAAAGCTTTTAAAGTTATTTAGTTATATTTAGACATATAGTATAGATATAGATTTGATATATATAAGGCAAAGCGCGGCGTTGAGTTCCGCCACCCAGCACGCAATGCCTCAATTCGGCGGAAAGTGGGGAATGGAGTGTCTTAACACTAGGTTCCCTCTGCCTACCCTGCTATATGCGGGATACAGCGTGAAGCTATGTATGTATGTTAATTATTCTAGACTACGGCTCTTTATATTAACTTCACGCTGTATCCCGCATATAGCAGGATAGGCAGAGGGAACCTGAAAACCTAGTGTTAAGACACTTCGTTCTCTTACAACAATTCTGTTCCCCACTTTCCGCCGATTCGAGGCATTGCGTGTTGAGTGGCGGAACTCAACGCCGCACTTTGCCTTTCTATTAAAATCTTGACTATTTATATTGAAATACTCGTATAGAATGATTACTATGAATATTTCTGCTCAACTCGTTAGTTACTAGAACTATGAGGCACTGTGGCTAACATGGAAACATGTTTGAAAGTTTGTAGGTCGACATTTCACTCATAAGAACATTTATATTAATAGTAAAACTTATCGTTCAGTAAAATATTGCAGTAATTATTGCTTAACCATAATTGACTTCAAATAAAATACACTAAAAAGTAACTTTGTTACGAATAACTCTTAAACTATTGTCAGATCTTAATTAAATTTAAATAGGACCACATCACAAGTATTAGCTATCATATAAAAAAATATCATCAAATTTGGTTCTCTCAGTAAAAAACTTATTGGTAACACGTATAAGAAATACAGTGAAATGACGGTTAGTAACATATTCGCGACTGCTGACGTGAATTTACGTCATTCAAAATGCTATTCCTAGTTGGTGTTGACGTGAATTTACGTCATTTCAAATTATTATATTATATTTTCAATATTGACATTTCAAAATTTTCTAATTTTTATACTTATCCTCCCATTGTCAATACAAGTTCGCGGCAAACAGCTTCAGAATCTCATTATATTTGCCGGTACGCAGAAACGTGAAAATTAGCCTGACGCAAATGTAATAATATTTTTTTTTATTAATTGTAGCCTGTGTGTTGTTCTGATGTATAAGCTATATTACTATAAAGTCTCATCCAGATCTGTTCAGTAGTTTTTGCGTGATAGAGAATCAAACATCCACCCAATCTTACAAGCATTTGCATTTATAACATTAGTAGAACTATAGGAACTACGTTGTGTCTTTAAAAGGGCGCAAAGTGAGCAACAAAATAGCCATAGCCAGGTTTTATCTTCCAGCACAACCTCAATGTATAACGATGACTGGCATAAAAAAATGTGAAATAATGAAAAATACTTTGTTTTTATTTGTATCGTATTTTTTTCAGCTCTACACTAGTTCCCGTAAGTCGTCAGTGTCTAGTGTCAAGACACTCCGTTCTCCACTTTCCGCACAAAACTTGAGTGTACGGGTCGTGGCGCAGAGGCACGTAGGCACGTAAACGCGACAGGTTGTGGGTTCGATTCCCACTCCAGGAAATGTAATAGTTTAGTATTTTCATTTCCTGGGTTTAGTAGCAAGGCAAAGTATGGCGTTGAGTTGAGCCTCAATTCGGCCGAAAGTGAGAACGGAGTATCTTAAAACTAGGTTCTTAGATTCCCTCTGCCTACCCTGCTATATGCGGGATAAAGCGTGAAGCAAAAAAAATCTCAATACCGCCCTGTCTTTTACCAGAGAGGGAAAATAACTTTTCATACAAATATATACGTTCCTCTAAGTGGTAATCGAACCCATAATCATCACGTTTACACTAAAATGTAATCCTACTAAGCTTCTACGATCATAAATCTTATTATTTTAGTCCTTGAATATGAAATAAATATAATTAAACTAAACTTTGACCTGATATTATAATTACAAAAAGCTTAATATATTTTGTTTCAAAAACATTTTATTAAACACTAGTTGTATCCCCCTGGTTGACCTTCCAGAAAGCATGAGGACCTCACGGAGGGCATACATGATGAGTTTAATGACTGTGGACGAAGCGAAAGAGGTATGCAGGGACCGTAGCGTTTGGCGCTCTGTTCTCTTTGACTACCCCGCTAGGGATAAAGCGTGAAGTTAGGTAGGTTGGTAAGTAGGTAGGTAGCTGTATCCCGCGATTTAGTTGGCGAGGTCTATAATAATACTTACAATATATTTTTTTCTATTATCATAGGATTTTTAAGAAATCCTCTCTTATAGCTTCCCTCCATTCCTTAAGCCTACATGTTAAATTTCAGCTTTCTATGGCCAGTAGTTTCGCCTATACGTTGTCTTTTCGTCACTTAGTAACGCAAGCGTTTTATAATATAGAAGATTAGAAATACTTTAAAGATAGTAAGTTATTTATCTGTTTTTTTTTAATTCACGCTGTATCCCGCATATAGCAGGGTAGGCAGAGGGAACCTGAAAACCTAGTGTTAAGACACTCCATTCTCTTACAACAATTCCGTTCCCCACTTTCCGCCGAATTGAGGCATTGCGTGATGAGTGACGGAACTCAACGCCGCGCTTTGCCTTGTTGCCACACACACACATAAAAAATACAGTCGAATTGATTGATCCTTTTTTGACAAATTAAGGTTTAAATTCTTAAGGTTCTATACTCATTTCGCCAAATTTAGCAGCTTTACGCTTTATCTCGCACAGCAGGGTAGTCAGAGTGAAATTCGAGACATTGTAAGTGGCGGAACTCAACGCCGTGTTTTACCAAATAAAAAAAATAAAAGGTTGTTTTTTTTATTTTTACGTCACAAAAAGTAAGAATTATTTATTATAATTAGAGTAATTGTATAACAAAAAAATCTTACCATGAAAATTTTGGTTTACAATCACGGCAAAAGTAGATTTATCATACCATTAGATTATTAGATAATTGTACCTTAGCTAGCCTAAGTTAAGGTCTCGCCTAGACTTAGATCCAAACCAGATAAACATTAATTTTCTTTCTTTTTGATAAAATAATATTTTAAATATCAAAAAATAATTAAAATAAATATAGCAGAGTTAGGAGGTACTAAAATAATATTATGTAGTTATCTATTAAATTACATACATACATATATAGCTTCACGCTGTATCCCGCATATAGCAGGGTAAGCAGAGGTAACCTAGTGTTAAGACACTCCGTCCCCACTTTCCGCCAAATTAATTATATTAAATATTTAAATTGAGATTTTCATTTTGGAAAATAAATTTTCAAGTTATCCCTTATAATTAAATATATTCATATATTTCTTGAAATTATTTACCTAGTAGTGAAGCTTTAAAAGCTCTATAAACTAAACAAAATTTACTAACAATAATAAATCGTAAAAAAATATATAATAAGTCGCTGATATTGTTAAATTTGTATTGATTTTTATTTTCTTTTGACATGTTTAATTACTAAATTTAAAAAAAAAACGTTTTTTTTTAAACTTATCTTTATTTTTTTTTAATAAAAAAAATTTACAATACCTAATTCACTGCTCGTCTCAGCTTCAATCACTTGGGCGACCAGGTCTCTTGCCCTAGAGTGCATTCTGCTGAAATGAACCCTGGACCTTCCATGCCTTATCAGTGTCCTTGAATGCCTTAAATGTTTCACATCACTTTTGAAATCACAGTTCACCAACGTCGCGAAATATATAAGTAATAGAGTCCGCATAGCAACGTGCGAACGGCAAGACGGCGCGGCTACTACTGACTGAAATGTATGGTAGAGATGCTGAATTTTTTTATATTTTCATAATAAAAGCCTTATGTAAAATAAATTATTAAAATTCAATAAATATTTTATTTGGAAATAATATATAAATGTGTATTAGAAATTATGTTTTTTTTTATTTAAATTTTTAGCTCTACATAGAGTTTTTTGTTAGCGGCTACAGTAGTTTTTATAGGCTGAAACGAACGTTGATTTCATACCTTGATAAGCATATTGGTGTAATAAGCGATCGAATTTGCCATAAATAATGTAATAATTTTGTGTTTATTTAGACAGTGATTTATATTGTAAATTTAGTTATTTGATATTATCTTAAAATAATACATGGATTACCAGTTTCACGCTTTATCCCGCATATAGAATAAGAGACCTATTCCGTTCGTTCATTAGTAATATTTTCTGTTTGAACTCAAGTCATATGGGTATATCATTGTGTAAGTAACGGTACTCAACGCTGCGTTTTGTCTTACTGAAACAAAGATTTTTTTTTAACTTTACGCTGTATCCCGCATATAGCAGGGTAGGTAGAGGGAACCCGAGAACCTAGTGTTAAGACACTCCGCTCCCTTACAACAATTCCGTTCCCCACTTTTTACCTAATTGAGGCATTGCGTGCTCAGTGGCGGAACTCAACGCCGCGCTTAAACAAAGAAATGAAAACATATAATCATTTCTACAAGTGGGAATCGAAGCCTCAACTAATCGATTACGTTCAGATGATATTCCACTGTGTCATGATGGTTTAATAAGTGATGGGTGTGCAAAATATATTTTTGAAATGTTAAGCAATCTATTTCAATGAACAAATTAGGTTCAATTGAATTCGTCACAAATTTTAAGAATCCTGTATAATTTATGTTGTTGGTATAACAATATAAATTATACAGTGATTATCGTGACGCAGAGGAACAAGCGTGCGACTATAAATGCGACAGGTTGTGGGTTCGATTCCCACTTGGTACTAAATCCAGGAAATGAAAAATTCCATTTCCTGGATTTGGTAACAAGGCAAAGCGCGGCATTGAGTTCCGCCACTCAGCTCGTCATGCCTCATTCGGCGGAAAGTTGGGAACAGGGTGTCTTAGCACTAGGTTCCCTCTGCCTACCCTGCTATATGCGGGATATATATTGCGATAACAACGTGTGGGCACATTGTGGCGTAGTGTAACAGTATCTGATTGTAAAGCAATTAGTTGTGGGTTCGATTTTCATTCCAGGACATGATTATGTTTAGGTTATTTCCATACGCATTCTCTGGTAAGACGAAACGTAGCATAGAGTTCTATTAATTAACAAGCAATTTCTTGACATTAAGTGGAAAGCGGGGAACGGAGTGTCTTAACATTAGGTTCTATCTCATTACCTTGTTATGGTAGATAAAACGTGAAACTCCATAAATATTTGACCAAATCTAGCCGAATATCAAGCATTGATGTTGTTTTCCTGGGTTTGGTAACAAGGCAAAGCGCGGCGTTGAGTACCGCCACTCATCACGCAATGCCTCAATCGGCGGAAAGTGGGGAACGGAATTGTTGTAAGAGAACGAAGTGTCGTAACACTAGGTTCTCAGGTTCCCTCTGCCTACCCTGCTATATGCGGGATACAGCGTGAAGTTAAAAAAAAATGTTGTGTACGATGACACACACCGGCCTAGAAGATACCTATATTTTTTTTTAAATTTGACGTTTGGATTTGTATCTATAACCAACTGCACAAGTCTTCAAATAGAGAGTAGAGTGAAAGCAATACATTTTCAAAGCAGTAGTTTGAGCAACCAATTTCACGCGTACTCTAAGCACTTACAGTGGCATTCCTCTTAAGATTGTAAATTGAATGAAAATAACAAATACGCCAGCATGACACGTAAAGCTATTTCGAAGTCTTACAGATGGTGGTATAAATGAAAAAATAATATTTTTTTATAATCTTGTATTGAATATGTATATTTAATAATACAATAATTACACCAGAATCAGAGCGGCGCAGAGGCACAAGCGCGCGTCTGTAAACGCGACAGGTTGTGGGTTCGATTCCAACTCCAGGAAATGTTACTATTTTCATTTCCTGGTTTTGGTAACAAGGCAAAGCGCGGCGTTGAGTTCCGCCACTCAGCAATGCCTCTATTCGGCGGAAAGTGGGGAACGGAATTGTTGTAAGAGAACGGAGTGTCTTAACACTAGGTTCTCAGGTTCCCTCTGCCTACCCCGCTATATGCGGGATACAGCGTGAAGATAAAAAAAAGGAAGCAATAATTACATTTTGTATAATACTATGGAAGCTCACTTAGAAATGATTGTGCTATTTTTGGTTATGTGTTTGAATTCCATTACCGACGCCTTCCACCCTAATTGGGTCAGATGGCGGTCAGCTTGGGGAAACTGATCAACTAGTCTCCTGGTCCGAGTAGGCGCGCTTTAGTTGCTTCCCGTTCTACTTCGTACAGGCATTGTGGGTGTCCATCACCATTGATAGCACGGCATGCCTTTTATGCTTCCGTCGCTGGGATTCACGGAAGACTAGGGATAGTCCTGTGGCCTCGTCTAATGGCGGTCGAGGAGAAGCGTCGTGAGGCTTTATTGGGTATACGAGTCTAAATAGATAGATAATCCCTAATGGAATCTCTTTTTATTTAAAAAATTAGTATAATTCATACACTTATTTTTCCAACTAGAGAACAAGAAGAATATAGAGTATGGGGAATATTAAGATAATTGTAACGTTTCTAGAATTGTATTTTTTTTTATTAAGCTGAATTTTAAATACAAATTCGTGAACTGAAACTAAATAAGACGAAAATTTTATTTTAAAAACAATTAACTTGAAAAAAAATCATTGAGGCTTTGCATGCTGAGTAGCAGAACTCAACGACGCGGTTTGTCTCGTTACCAAACCCAGGAAATAAAAAAATCTATTTCCTGGAGTGGGAATCAAACCCACAACCTGTCGCGTTTATAGTGGCACGCTTGTGCCTCTGCACCACGACATGCATTTCGGCGGAAAGTGGGGAACGGAGTGTCTTAATCTAGGTTACCTCTGCCTACCCTGCTATATACGGGATACAACGTGAAGCTATGTAGGATGTATATAAAAAAATCATTATCCAAACTGGCTCTATACAATGTTTTATTTATTAATTAAAAAAAAATAATATGACCATACACTTAATAAAAAATGTACTAAGAAAAAATGAAAAACTTAACCTATATATACAGGTAAAGCAATTCAAGCTAAGTAAGTTGTAAGCCTAAGTTTATAGCTAGGCGTAGTTAAGTCTAGATTTAAAATGTATTCGCGTGATATATTTTTGTAGAAGTTTGAATTATTTCAGAAGTAATGACGTTGAAACATGAACGTGTATTTACGTCGACTGGTGGTCTATTTGCAATTTGTGCTATTATAATTGGTAGAGCCAATGTTTGTTGACTTTTCTCGTGTACTACAGCATATTTTTTTTTTTTTATGGATACCGGATGGCAAACGAGCAGAAGGACCGCCTGATGGTAAGTGGTTACCTTCGCCCATGAACATCTACAACACAAGAGATGTACTAGATGCGTTGCCAACCTAGAGGATACAGATGGAAAGGGAGGATAATGTAGTAGTCCGCTATCGGAACCACCACATTTTGGGGAAAGGATGGGTGGGAAAGAGGAAAACCTGGCTTACATGCCATCGAACCGGAACACATCAAGATATTTGGCGGTTCGTCTTTGACATGATAGTGGTCGCGAGCCAGACGGAGGACGAACCTCCTACCACCAAACAAAATATATGTTCTTTTTAACCGATTTAAAAAAATGAGGTTTTCAATTCGACTGTATTTTTGTGTGTATATATAACTTTTTAATGGGGGAACCAATTTTGATCATAGTGTAACTTAATCTATATTTTATATAATAGCTAGTTCTTCTGAACTGGTCTCAATGATTTTTTTTTAACCTCACGCTGTATCTCGTATATAGCAGGGTAGGCAGAGGGAACCAGAGAACCCAGTGTTAAGACACTCCGTTTTCTTACAACAATGCCGTTCCCCACTTTCCGCCAAATTGAAAGTCACTAAATTAAAAAATATATTTCTAATATAAAATTTATATGACGAAAAATATATATTATAAAAAATAAATATTTTTCGTCATATAAATTTTAACTATGCCAATTTCATACTCCTCCGTCTGCATAGTTTTCGTAAAAAGGGTTCGAGAGTCCTTCTTATATTAATATATGGATATTTCATATCGTCCCAGAATACTTCAGACATGTCTAGCTGTAAATAATCATAGGTTATACATATAAAAAAAATTAGTTATTCATAGAAAATGTCAGTACCGTGCGTGAATATATTAATAAGTCAACTTGCTTGTATATTTTTATTAAATATTAATACGTAATAGGAATATTTTATGTTTTAAGTAGATATCTAAATAGAAGAACGCTATAAACACGACAGGGTGTGGGTTCGATTCCCAATCCAGGAAATGCAAAAGTTTAGTATTTTGATTTCCTATTGCTAACAAGACAAAGCGCGGCGTTGAGTTCTGCCACTCAGCACGCAATGCCTTAATTTGACGGAAAGTAGGCAATGGAGTGTCATAACACTATATTCTCTGGTTCCTTCTGCCTACACTGCTAAATGCGGGTCGCAGCATGAAGCTAAAAAAAAATTCAAGCAAATTGAACATATTCGAGTGAAAATGAATTTAAATATTAAATTAAAAAGAGATATTAACCCGGTTAAAATAGTTTCATTTAATGTCTTAAAATCACGAAAATCAAACATCTCTTTAATTCAATCTAACCAATCACAGTGCTACGTAGCTACGGCGTAGCAATTAATGGCAGTACGTAGAACGCACGTATCATGTACTATGAGTTATTATGACATTATGACGGTTTGAGCTGATCACTAAATCGAATGTAATAAATTTTGAAGCTTACGTAAATTATTACTAATCCTATTATTTTTTTCTTAATAGCTTCAAGTTTTATCTTTCATAGCAGTATAGAGAGAAATGTTTTGTTTGGTGGTAGGAGGTTCGTCCTCCGACTGGCTCGCGACCACTATCATGTCAAAGACGATCCGCCAAATATCTAAGGATGTGTTCCGATTCGATGGCATGTCAGCCAGGTTTTCCCTATTCCCACCCATCCTTTCCCCAGTATGTGGTGGCTTCGATGGCGAACTATCGTGGCCACTACATTATTTGATCCCCCTTCCATCTGAATACTAGGTTGGCAACGCATTTACAACTCCTTTGATGTTGTAAATGTCCATGAGCGAAGGACAACTTATCATCAGGTGGTCTGCTCGTTTGCCATCCTTTACCAATAAAAAAAAATGTCAGGACTTATCGATCTTTTCCTTCCGTATCAATTCGAGCTATTGCATGTTGTTTGGCAAAACCCAATGCCACTATAAGTGTTAATACAACGAGAAAATTAAATAAATTTAAATATAATTACTTCCCCGAATGGGAATCGAACCCGTTTACAGTCTGAAACTGTCCCAATGTAACACAATGACCTCAGTCAAGGTGGAAGCTTGTGACTATTTAAAGTAAAACTGCTGAATCAATCTAGACAAAACTTTACACCAATATAGCTTATTCATCAGAATAACATATAGACTATAGTTTATAAAGGTTTTATGCAATTTGGCTATAATATAACAATATAGTTTAAGCCTGTCGTGGTGCAGAGGCACAAGCGTGCGACTGTAAACGCGACAGGTTTTGGGTTCGACTCCCACTCCAGGAAATGTAAAATTTAGTATTTTCATTTTCTTGGGTTTGGTAACAAGGCAAAGCACGGCGTTGAGTTCCGCCACTCAACACGCAATGCCTCAATTTGGTGGAAAGTGGGGAACGGATATGTTGTATTGTAATAGAACAGAGTGTCTTAACACTAGGTTCTCAGGTTCCCTCTGCCTACCCAGTTATATGCGGGATACAGCGTGAAGTTAAAAAAAAGAAAAGAAATTTTTAATGTTTTTTAAGTTTCAATATAAATATAATTTTGTACTCTAATATAAAAAGGTAAGAACGTATAGCTAATTATAAAGAAAGCTTGGTTGGCTTCTAAAAGAAGCGAATTTAAAATATGGAGCGTAGAAGGTCAAGAGACTCTATTTTAATTGTTGAATTTTAAGCGATATTCATAACTTTAAAAGAAAATTAACTTAATTGTATAAAACCATCATGGCGCAGTGGGACAGTATTACCTCAAGAGAATGTTTTGGCACTGAGGTACAAGGGTGCGACTGTAAGTGCGACGGGTTGTGGATTCGATTCCCACTCCAGGAAATGGAATTTCTCATTTCCTGGGTTTAGTAACAAGGCAAAAGCGCGGCGTTAAATTCTGCCACTCAGCACGCAATGCCTCAATTCGGCGGAAAGTGGCGCTTTGCCTTGTTATCAGAACGAGAAAATAGAAATACTAAGTAATATTTAATATTTTCATTTCCTGGAGTGGGAATTGAACCCACAACCTATCCCTTTTACAGTCGCAAGCTTGTGTAGGCCTCTAAAAACTTATATATATTGTAAAAGCCATGTTGCAAACCACTTTATAGGGCGAGGGCCTGCGGTCGGCTCGCGAAGTGTGGTATTACGGTCGCCGACTCTGATTTATACGTTGACTGTACAGGAAATTCTAATAGCGAGCGAAAACCAAAGGAATTCTTATAGATTTTTTATTATCACACATTTGTAGGAGAAAGTAGTGTTAATATTCTCGGTTATTCACATATAATCTACTATTTGATATATTCTTGTAGAATGGCGGAACTCAACGCCGCGTTTTGTCTAACCAGGCTAGTAAATTGAAATTATTTTCAGCTTCTGCTTGATCTCAAATTAATAAAACATAAATCATTTCGTTCTCCGCTCTCCGCTCAAAATCAATCAATACATTACCTAACAAGTGACGGAACTTAACGCCGCCAGAGCGCAGAATTTAAATATAATTCAATAATTATAATATGAGCGCAGAACATATAACAAGGCAAAGCGCGGTATTGAGTTCCGCCACTCAGCACGCAATGCCTCAATTCGGCGGAAACAGAGTGTGTTAACACTAGGTTCCCTCTGCCTACTCTGCTACATGCGGGATACAGCGTGAAGCTATGTATGTATGTATATCCTCCGAGTTGGAATCGAACCTGCAACCTATATCGACTTTATGCACTATGAAAGATTCATTCAATTCAAGAAAAACTTTTAAAAAGCAGGGTAGTCACATAGTAGAGAACCTAGTGTCAAGACACTCTCTTCTCTACTTTACACCCGTAATTGAGGCATTGCGTATTAAGTGATAAAGTCAAAGTCAAAGTCAAAGTCAAATAATTTTATTCAAAATAAGAAGTTACATGCTTCATTTCTTGAACGTCAAATAATTTACCACCGGTTCACTAAATTTAATGCCTCAGACCTGAGAACAACCAGCGCAAGAAACTCAGCGGGATTTTTTTTTATTCGTCAATGGTTTACAATTCTTAACTTAACACTGCAATTTTTTATACCAGAACTTAAAAGTGAGAATAATTTAAAAGTAATCATGTCTTAACTTGAACCTTTCTCAAGTTCCCTCTCACTGCTATATGCGGGATACGGTGTGAAACTAATTGCTATTTCCTTGAGTGGGAATCGAAGCCGCTACACGTTGTCCACTTTGGAAGATTCATACAATTTAAGAAAAAATCTTTAGACTAAGTTAATTTGGACCCTTCCCTTAAGCTGCGGGCGTAAGATTAAAAGTAAACACAAATTAAGCACTTAACACCAAGAGCTTAGCAAGCTTTTAGTTTCATCAATTATAATTACTTAAGGAAGGAAATGGCATTGGTATTAGAAATATTGACTCTCATAGACCATTTTTTTTAGCTTCACGCTGTATCCTGCACATAGCAGGGTAGGCAGAGGAAACCTAGTGTTAAGACACTCCGTTCCCAACTTTCTGCCGAATTGTGGCATTGCGTGCTGAGTGGTGGAACTAATACCGCGCTTTACCTTGTTACCAAACCCAGGAAATGAAAAATATAATTTCCTGGAGTGGGGATCGAACCCAAAACTGTCGCGTTTATAGTCGCACGCTTGTGCCTCTACCACGACAGGCGTCGTATCACAACAAGAATAATATAGCTCTAAAGTTAACTAAACATTATCTTTTCCCAGAAATGATTTTCAAGACAAAGAAGCCAGTCCGATGGGAAATCTGGGCATTCAATAGCTAAAGATATACTGGTTAGATAATCAACATTGAAATAAGTCAAAATACGTTCATTTATATATATATATATATATATATATATATATATATATATATATATATATATATATATAATATTTATTATGTATGTATGTATATTACGTATAATATTTGGTGTCGTACGCAGGCGCGCCAAAACATTTTCTCCTTACATGAAAGCAGAAGACTATGAAACCTGGTAAAAATACTAGGGCGTACCCCTCATGCGACGCGAATCCCAATTGCCTGAACCGACAACCCAAGATCTCACGTCTTGGCGCAGAAAAGTAAGGAGACCCGACCTGAAATAATGGGATAAGGAAGAAGAAAAGAAGAAGAAGAACGTTCGCAGGTGTGACTTCATCTAGGCGGTCACTGAAAATCAGCATTGGTTCTCATTGAGTCTTGTAACTCATGTACCAACTTATATGCTGAGTGACCTACCTTTTTCTTTGCACACTGCTATACACATATTATAATATTATTCGGCGTTGAGTTCCGCCACTCAGCATGCAATACCTCAATTCGGCGGAAAGTGGGGAACGGAGTGTCTTAATAGTAGGTTCCCTCTGCGTACCCTGCTATATGCGGGATACAGCGTGAAGCTACGTATATATGTATGTATTTGATTCTTTTAAAAATATTTTTTGTTTTTTGATTTTGTCTTGTGTATTTTGAAATAAAGCTTTTCCTTACTTACTTTATATTTTTAACTGATTTTTCAAAAAGAGGTTCTCATTTCTAATGTAATTTTCTTTGCATAGCTTTTTATTTTCCGCCAAATTGAGGAATTGCGTGTTAAGTGGCGGAACTCAACGCCGCGCTTTATCTTGTTACCAAACCCAGAAAATGAAAATACTTCATTTCCGGAGATTTTTAGAGTGGGAATCGAACCCACAACCTGTTTAATTTAATATGTGTAAGAATCGCGAAAATCAAAGATCTCATTACTTAGTAGGTTTACATTGTAAGCCGAGGTTCGAAGTTTATAGAGAAGTATTATACCTATTTATACCCAACCGATGCGGGTAGCTAATATTTACTGTGACGGATATAGAATTAAGACGCCAGAAGGTGTGTTGGCTGCCTATGATCGAAGTAGGTTCAAATACAATTAGCTAAAACATTAAAATGAAGTATTCGGACCAATATTTTTGATAAAAGCCTTCGTGGCACAGTGGGACAGTAAATGCATTTGACTGCAAATGCGATTAGTGGTGGGTTCGATTTCCACTTCAGGAACGATTATATTTTATTTATCATTATTTCTCCGTCCGCCTGTCGTGGCGCAGAGGCACAAGCTTGCGACTGTAAACGCGACAGGTTGTGGGTTCGATTCCTACTCCAGGAAATGTAAAAAATAGTATTTTCATTTCTTGGGTTTGGTAACAAAGCAAAGCGCGGCGTTGAGTTCCGCCACTCAACACGCAATGCCTCAAATCGGCGGAAAGTGGGGAACGGAATTGTTGAAAGAAAATGGAGTGTCTTAACCCTAGGTTCTCTGGTTCCCTCTGCCTATCCTGCTATATGCGGGTTACAGCGTGAAGTTAAAAAAAGATTATTTTTTTGTTAAAAGATTAAGAAGATTGTCCGAGATGAACCTAGTGTCAAGACCCTCCGTTCTCCTCTTTCGTTATAAATTCGGGTCAACGCGTTTTCAATGGTGACACTGAACATTGCGCTTTGTCCTATTAAAGCAGGGAAATAAAACCAATTTTAGTATTACCCCTCCGTGGAATCGAACCCGCAATCACTGTCCCACTGCAGCCATTTAACTTAAATACGTTTGCCAAAAACTTTTTCATACATACATACACACATACATAGCTTTACACTGTATCCCGCATATAGCAGGGTAGGCAGAGGGAACCTAGTGTTAAGACACTCCGTTCCCCACTTTCCGCCGAATTGAGACATTGCGTGCAGAGTGGCGAAACGCGACGCCGCGCTTTGCCTTACTACCAAACCCAGGAAATGAAAACTTCGACTTCCTGGAGTAGGAATCGAACCCACAACCTGTCGCGTTTACAGTAGCACGCTTGTGCTTCTGCGCCACGACAGGCGTTAACATTTTCAAATATCTATATATATTCTCATATATTACCACGGTAATAATTGAAACAGTTATTCAATTATATTAATTAACCTAACTCAATAATGAACCGATATTCCATTGACGATGCTAACTAATTAGTAATCAAATAATAACTCATTGTATGATATGCCTTTGACAGCTTATCTGGTAGTTGTCTATTCCATACTAATATTATATATGTGAATGTAAGTTTATTTGTTTCATTTTCACGTCAAAACTATCCTTTTTTTAACTTCACGCTGTATCCCGTATATAGCAGGGTAGGCAGAGAAGCAAACTGCTTGTGTTTAAAGCAGGCAGTAAATACTATCCCATGGTACCACCGATAACAATAAGAGGGACCTTGCGTAAACGTTTTTTTTATCTTCACGCTGTATCCCACATATAGCAGAGTAGGCAGATGGAACCTGAGAACCTAGTGATAAGACACTCCGTTCTCTTACAATTCCGTTCCCCACTTTCCGCCAAATTGAGGCATTGCGTATTGAGTGGCAGAACTCAACGCCGCGCTTTGTCTTGTTACCAAACCCAGGAAATGAAGATACTAACATTTCCTGGAGTGGGTATCGAACCCACAACCTGTCGTGTTTACAGTCACACGCGTGCCTCTGCGCCACAACAGGCGCTTAAAGTGGTAACTAAATTCAAATACCTGGGGCACTGGGTCACTGCTGATCATAGCGATAATGAGGACCTTGAAAGAGAGCGCAGGGCGCTGGCAGTCAAAACTAATATGCTGATCCGCAGGTTTACAAAGTGCACAAATGAGGTTAAAATAACTTTATTCAGGGCATACTAACAGACCTTTTATATTTGCAGCCTGTGGATTGAATATACCAAGAGGGCTTAGCAATTTATTTTGGTAATTTCATATACTTTTTATGCATTATTTTAATAAAATGTTAGCATTCTGCACTCCTTCTCTATATAAACTATGAGTGTGCCAAGTTTCATGCTCTTCCGTCCGCGTAATTTTCGTAAAAAGGGATCCAAAATTTTTGCTTGACGTATTTATATATAGATAGGGCGTTCATAATATCGATGTGTTTTCCTTCAGTATTCAGTTCCCTTGAGATATAAATTTAGAACAGTGGTTTCTGTGCGGTTTCAAATTAAGTTTTACTCCTTATATTTTATAAGACTGTATATAACTTTGAGGTTTAATGTGAAATAATGTAACGTATGAATATTTTATGAATTTGAGCCATTGTAAGCTAAGTAACGGAACTCAACACCGCGCTTTGCCAGAGTTTTGAAATTTATTTTTTTCTGGCGAACGAAGTGTCTTGACACTAGATACTCTCTCATAAGCTTGCTATTGGAGAGAAATGGTGAAGTCACTTATAAAATTGCAAAGTAAATATCAAAATTGCGGTTTATATTGTATTATAAATATTTAAAATGTACGAGTATGCAAAAAACGAAAGCCAAATTCTAATAAAATGCTCTATAAAGTCAAATTATTACGAAAAACTCAAAAACTATTCTGATCTTAACTAAATTTGAATCGGAATACATCAGAAGCACAAGCTATCACATAAAGAATCATCAAACTTGGTCCACCAACCTAAAAAATTTATACATAACTTCACGCTGTATCCCGCACATATCAGGGTAAGACAGAGGAAACCTAGTGTTAAGACACTCCGTTTCCCACTTTTCGCCGAATTGAGGCATTGCGTGCTAAGTGGCGGAACACAATGCTGCGCTTTGCCTTGTTACCAAACCCAGGAAATGAAAAATTCCATTTCCTGGAGTGGGAATCGAACCCACAACCTGTCGTGCTTACAGTCGCACGCTTGTGCCTCTGCGCCACAACAGGCCTACAAAAAGTATTGTTTAACGTAACCTCGTTTTTTGGAAGTCAGTAAAAAAAACATTCAATAAAACTATTAGGAAAAAACCTATTTGTATTCTCCCCATACAGGACCATTTATCTTGAACTTTATCATTGAGAACTTTTCTTTCGTGACACTTCGAGCTTTTGGCAGAAAAATATTGTTTGGTCTCCCGTTGAGATCTACACAGTAATTGTTTCAAAATTGTTTTCTTAATAATATTTCGATCATAGGTTATTGGTTATTCGATTGGATTTTACGTGATGTATTTTTTGGATTTTTTAGTTTCACGCTGTATCCCGCACATAGCAGGAGGCAGAGGGAACCTGAGAACCTAGTGTTAAAACGCTCTGTTCTCTCTTATTATTTCCGTTACTCATGTTTCGCTCAATTGTGGCATTACATGTGAGTGGCGCTACTAAATGCCGCGCTTTGCCTTGTTACGAAAGCAAGAAAATGAAAATACTAAATATTATTTAATATTTCCATTTCCTGGAGTGGGAGTCGAACCCACAACCTGTTGCGTTTACAGTTGACAGGCCTCAAACGTGATATGTCTGAATAAACTAAATTAGTTATAAGTTCGATTTTTATTGGAATGATAATTATATTTAAGCTATTTTGAAGTGGAGAAGGGAACGGAACTATTAAAAGAGAACGGATTGTCTTAACACTAGGTTCTCAAGTTCCCTCTGCCTGCTCTGCTATGTGCGGGATACAGCGTGAAGCTAAAAATAATTTGGATTACTCAGTCTGGTAGGCAAAGCGCGGCGTTTAATTTCGCTAAGCAATACGATCTCGATTTTGAGCTAAAAGTGGTGAACGGAGCAACTTCATAGTATTTCACATCTTTGAAAATAGCAGAGGAAGCTGTGAGATAAAAATAATTTTAAATGAATGTTGACTTACTTAGCATTGTATTTTTATAATAAAAAGATCTTGGCGTTTCTAGAACTATCATCCGTCTATTTTTAGCACGTCTATCAGAGGCGGTATTAGTACGATCTTTTCAAGTTTAGTTAGGTAGAGAGGGGCGAGAACAGTGGAGGTGAACGTCAATGCGCATTTTAAAGGGCCCCTTAAACCTACACATGGATCCTAAGTCCTAAACACTCTCCAAACTCCTGTTTCTGCAACGCGATGGACAATACGATGAGTAGATTGCTAAGGAGTTTAATTACATATATAGCTTCACGCTGTATCCCGCATATAGCAGGGTAGGCTGAGGGAACCTAGTGTTAAGACACTCCGTTCCCCACTTTCCACCGAATTGAGGCATTGCGTGCTGAGTGGTGGAACTCAACACCGCGCTTTGCCTTGTTAATGAAAAATTTAAATTTAAGAAATGAAAAATTCTATTTCTTGGAGTGGGAATCGAACCCACAACCCGTCGCGTTTACAGTCGCACGCTTGTGCCTCTGGGCCACGACAGGCGTTTAGTTATAGAACATATTTAGTAAACTAGATTCATACGAAAATACATACAAATGAAATGTATGGTAAGAAGCCTTTTATCACGTCTATAACCGTCGCAGATATACTCTATAGGTGATTGGGGTCTCAATGTCCGGCAAACTAGGCCGGAACGAATTAATCGCTTTCCGCCCTTTGATAACGTTGTACTGGACTGTATTTATTTTATTTGTGTATTTATATGCTTCGAAGAGTGTAGGTTCGAAAAAGTAAAATTATTATTACATACATACATACATAGTTTAACGCTGTATCCCGCATATAGCAGAACCTGAGACTTGCGACTCAAGTATAGGCTTGAGGGCCCCTTTAAAATGTATAAACACTCACAATATCCGAGCTCCTGTTTCTTTTTTTTAGCTTCACGCTGTATTCTGCATATAGCATTGTAGGCAGAGGGAACCTGAGAACCTAGTGTTAAGACACTCTGTTCCCCACTTTCCTCTGAGTTGAGGCATTGCATGCTGAGTGGCGGAACTTAACACCTCGTTTTGCCTTGTTACTAAACCTAGGAAATGAAAATACTAAACTTTTACATATCCTGGAGTGGGAATCGAACCCACAATCTGTCGCATTTATGGATGCACGCTTGTGTTCTCTCTACCTAAGTAAATTACTATACTATATTAATAGGCAATTTATGTAACTGTAGCGTTTTATTTATCATAGATGGCCATTATTTTCAAGTTTCACCCGTATTTGCGAAAGGTAAACAACTGGTGTACCCGCTAAATTTCTAATTCTAAGTTTGACCCTTCAAGTTTGAAAGTTGCAAAAGCCACACCCTTGAGATGGCCAAGGCTAAGAAATACTAATATACTCATTCATATATAAGTCACCATCATGGCACAGTAAGAAAATGCGCAGTGATTGCAGGTTCAATTTCGTTCACATTAGAATACGGCCAATGTAATAAAATCTTTATAAATAAAGACGCCTGTCGTGGCGCAGAGGCACAAGCGTGCGACTGAAAACGCGTCAGGTTGTGGGTTCGATTCTCATTCCAGGAAATGTAAAATTTAGTATTAGCGGGGTAGGCAGAGGGAACCGGAGAACCTAGTCTTAAGACACTCCGTTCTCTTACAACATTTCCGTTCCCCACTTTCCGCCGAACTGAGGCATTGCGTGCTGAGTTGCGGAACTCAACGCCGCGCTCTGCTTTATAAACAATATTTTAATAAACATTTTCAATTATCAAAAAATATTAGGAAATACAAAAATGATAAAAAACGTGAATATATTCATTAAATTTAACATTTTTAGTTAAATACTAAGTCTGTTTGTATCAAACTATGCTTTATATAAAGTAAAGTTTTTCATTCATTACAATGCAACTGCTGAGAAACTTTTGGAATATATTCACAAAATCGCCTTACATTTTTTTTTTTTTATACCACGACGGTGGCAACAAGGCACACGGCCCACCTGATGGTAAGTGGTTACCGTGGCCTATGGACGCTTGCAACACCAGGGGCATCACTTACGCGTTGCCGACCCTTCAAAAATCTATTTATTCCCCTTTTGAAGAACCCCATATTGTAGCCCTCTGGGAAAACCTCGGCAGGGAGATCATTACATTTTAAAATTTTAACTGAACAATGTAACTCATACATACATACATAATTTCACGCTGTATCCCGCATATAGCAAGGTAAGCAGAGGGAACCTGAGAACCTAGTGTTTAGACACACCATTCCCTTTCAACATTTCCGTTCCCCACTTTCCGCCGGATTGAAGGTATGGAAATAATTTTAAAATAATCATTCTTGACTGGAAATCGAACCCACAACCTATTGTTTACAGTCAAACGATGTTCTACTGTGCCACGATGGTCTCTAATTTGTATAGCTTAAATAACAAGGCTATTGTAAAACAATTCAATAAGCTTGCAGTTAGAATGGAAGTAGAACGTTTATTCTCGGCTGCATTTGATACTTAAAGCAATATATTTTCTTAATAGCTCGTATAGTCTGTAGTAGTTCGAAGTGAATATTCAATTTCTTATATTAAAATTCGATTCACTATAAAATATTTTTAAGATTTTAAAAAGCTTCATATGAAATTCACTAAAAAGTTCTTTGTTCTTTTTTTTAATTTCACGCTGTATAACAGGGTAGGAATAGGGAACCTGAGAACCTGAAGTTAAGACACTCCGTTTTCCACTTTCCGCAGAATTAAGGCATTGCATGCTTAGTGACGGAACTCACGCCGCGCTTTGCCTTGTTACCAAATCCAGGAATTAAAAAAAATCATTTCCTGGAGTGGAAATCGAACCCCACAACCTGTCGCGCTTACAGTAACACGCTTGTGCCTTGAGCCACGACAGGCGATACCGAAAAGTGAAATTATTACGAATAACTCAGGAACTACTCGTTCGATATCAGCTAAATTTAAATGTAATAACATAGGAAGCACTAGAATATATCACATAAAAAATAATCATGAAAATTGGCTCACCCAGCATAAAGTTATGCGGTAGCACACATAAAAAACAGTCGAATTGAGGACCTCCTTTTATCAAAATCGGTTAAAAACGAACATATGTGCTCTAATCCACGAGAAAAGTCAACAAACATTGGCTCTACCAATTATAATAGTACAAGTTGCAAATAGACCACCAGTCGACGATGTAAATACACGTTCATGTTTGAACGTCATTACTTCTGAAATAATTCAAACTTCTACAAAAGTATATCACGCGAATACATTTTAAATCTAGACTTAACTACGCCTAGCTATAAACTTAGGCTTACAACTTACTTAGGTTCAATTGCTCTACCTGTATAAATAGGTTCAGTTTTTATTTTTTTTCTTACTATATTTCTTTTAATATTTTAGTAGGTGTCTGGAATTTAACAAAAAAGTTACATATTGTTCAAGTTATGATATAGGAATATTTTTCTTAAAATAAAAGTATTAGCCATTTCAGAGATTAGCCGGAATAAACAGACAAACAGACAAAAAATGTAAAAAATATTATTTTGGTAGATATATTCATAGTGCGTCAACCGTTGACGCGTTACCAACGCGTTGTCTTTAGTAATGTATATTTCACTATAAAAACATGGATCTCAAATCATGGTAGTGTGTGTAACATTTATTTTATTAATTTGATATACTTTTTATGCATTATTTAAAAAAATATATTAGCATTCTCCACTCCTTCTCTATATAAACTTTAAGTATGCCAACTTTCATGCTCCTCTGTCCGCGTAATTTTCGTAAAAGGGATCCAAAGTGTTTGCTTCACGTATTTATATATAGATAAAACAGTTGCACGAAAAAGCATGGTCATAGAAATTTAAATTAGGCATGAAGGCTCATTGGGCTGTATACAAAAAGAGAAGCACTAAAAGAGATTTCTCTAAATTCCTACGAAAACATAATTTTAGGTTTTATGCAAACAATGTCGCGAAATACAGCTAGTACATAGATAATCTTTAGAAGTCGTTTTTTAAGACGATTCAAACCATCTCGTTCAAGTAAATACGAAATACGCTACAATCGTCCTCTTGAGGAAAATACGTGATATAAATATGTGACGCGATCCATACATCAATTACTGCTGTCACCTCCATGTAACTCAAATCTGTTTGTTATGGAGGAAAAGAATTGAGATATCTAAGCCAAATATTAAAGTAAATGCACAAAAAAATTAAATTATTACTAATAACTCAAAAACTCATCAGATTTTAACTAAATTTATATGACACCACATCAGAAACAATAACTACAAGTGGTGAGGCGTCCATACAACTCGATTCCCACCGGCTTGCCTAACTTTTCAAAGTACAAGTATGAGACTTAAAAAAAAGCACGCCAAGTAAAATGTGGAGCTTGAGAAAACAAAGTCAAATAAGGTGTGAGAGCTAAAAAGAAAGGTTGCCAGGAAAATATTGGGCATAAAAGTGCAAAGAAGCAAGCTCTGACATCTTATAGATCTACCAAAAAATAAAGGTCATCGCCAAAATTCGATAGTAAAATTACTAAATACCTTAACATCCTATACCGGTTTCCCTAAATATATCGGCTTCCCTAAAAATTACCGGCTTCCCTAAATATACACCGGCTTTCCTGAATTTACCGGCTTGCGTAACTAAAATTTCTCGCAACTAACTATCATACAAAAAATTATCAAAATTAGTTCACCCAGTAAAAAAGTTTTTTTTTTACTTCACACTGTATCCCGCATATAGCAGGGTAGACAGAGGGCACCTGAGAACCTAGTGTTAAGACACTACGTTCTCTTACAACAACTCCGTTCCCCACTTTTCGCCGAATTGAGACATAAAAAGTTATCCGGTAACATGTATAAAAAAATAAAGTCGAATTTAGAAATTCTCTCCACTTTTTGAAAGTACATTAAGAATTGTTGAATATAACGCAATCTATACAACAATTACAGCTGTCACCTCCATGTAACTCAAATCTGTTTGTTATGGAAGAAAAGCATTGAGATATACTTAAGTTAAATAATTCCTTTCTATAGAAAAAAACTTAGCGCAGTGGAGTACCTATCTGTCATCGTATCAGCCGTGTAACACCCACTGCTGGACATGAGACCTGCTCATAGATTTCCACGACAATCGGTCTGCGCCTCTCGCAACCAATGGCTACCTTGATCAGATTGTTGGTCCACGTGGTAGGGGGCCTGTCCACTGAGGTTCGTCCGATTCTTGGTTGCCATTCAAACTTTCCGCCGTAAGTGCCATAGGTTCTCCTCGCTATGCCATCCACTGTCACTTGAGCTGAGCAATTATTTGAGCATCCGTAGAAGAACAAAAGTAACCTGTATATATATTATATTTTATGCCACACTTGTTCTCGCATATCAAAGCAAACAGAAAGAATCTAATATCAAGTGTGACACTCCGTTCTCCTCTTTCTGCTCGAATCCAAAACATTGTATATTGTGTATCGGTACTCAACGCCGCCCTGTATTTACCTAAATTTTACAATATAATAATTCAAAATCCTTTTTTTTATCACTTGAATAGAATAGAAGTCACAATTTATCGCCATTTACCTATAAAATATGAAATGTTGATAGCCGATTACCTTTCCTACGCAAGTCATGAAGCGATCATAGCATTTCATAATGGTATCGTTACAGCCCAAAGAAAAAATGCAAATATCAGTGGAATTCTGAGGCGGACGAGAGGTGTCTGTACAGTTTAAGTTATGAGTTGAAGAGTATATGTAAACATTTTTAAAGAAAATCGCTTAATTCAGGCGTTCGTGGCAAAATGGGAGAATATCTCACTATAAATAATGGTTACTATGATCACTCCTTCAAGTGGGAATCGAATCTACAGCTAACGCAGTTACTTTTAGATGCTGTACACAACGACGATCTCAAATAGATATCTAATAAACACAATGTCAGATTTTTACATTTTCAAGGTATAGGCTGTTAAGTTATAAATCCTAACCTTAAGAATTGTCAGTTCCTACATTATACGTATGCAATATATATCATATAAAAAAAAAAATAAAAAAAAAAAAAATAGTCCCGCTGAGTTTCTTGCGCCGGTTCTTCTCAGGTCTGAGGCATTAAATTTAGTGAACCGGTGGTAAATTATTTGACGTTCAAAACACCGGTGGTAAATTATTTGACGTTCAAAACAGACGGTGGTAAAATATTTGACGTTTCTTATTTTGAATAAAATTATTTGACTTTGACTTTGACTTTGACTTTATTTACTGCTCTCTACTCTTTCTACTTAAAAATATTGGCAGATGTCAACAAACGCTTGAAAAACGGCTAAATAGCTGTTTCAAGGAATGTCAAATTTCTAAAATATGCTGCCCTAGGCTATAGTAAAACGGTATCATCTTATGATTTATGCCAAGCGACTGACGACTGAGGGGTCGCTGATGATTCAGGGATTTCCGTCTCGATAATAGAACTCGCCTCAAACTAACTTAGAGCGTGACTGTTATCGTTAAAGTGATGGGTAAAGATTACATCTATTGTGTGCTGCAAATTACTATAGTTTTAATGATCGTTTTTGTTAATAGTTGGTTATATTAATTATAGGACTTAGTTGTATATAAATATATATTTATTTCTTTATTGTGACGCATTTTCGTTACATTGGGTTTGAAAGCACAGTGACTCTAAACCATTGTGACGCAGCGGGAAAGTGTACTACAGTGGTACACTACAACCACGTACAAAGTGATTAGTTGTAGGTTGGATTCCCACTGACAGAATCATTATAAATTATTTTCATTTCACCGTTCTGCAAAGATAGAATGTGGCGTTGAGTTCCGCTACTATTACGTAATGTCTTAATACTAGATACTCTCTGACTACCCTGCTTTGCGGGGTAAAACATGAAGCTGTTTTTTTTCAACTTAGGATGGGTTTGATTTCCACTCCGGAAAAGAGGACTTTTCATTTCCTAGGTTTGGTAAGGCAAAGCGCGGCGTTGAGTTCCGCCACTCAGCACGCAATATCGCAATTCGGCGGAATGTGAGCGGAGTGTCTTAAGACTAGGCTCCCTCTGCCTACCCATATGCCTGTATATGCGGGATACAGCGTGAAGCTATGTATGTATGTATGTTAAATATAATTTAACCCGTGAGTGGGAATCGAACCCACAACAAATCTAGCCTACAGGAATCTCTAATTATACATTCTCACTAAAGTTGTACCGAATTGTACTTATAACGTCTTAAAGTGTGAAAATGAAACAGTATCTGAATTAAAGTTGTATTACAAATGAAATTTCCTAAGAATTGGTGCAAAATTTGAAATTAGCTTAAGCTTTTTGGATTTAATATAATGAAAACTTGAAGTTAAATTTGGGATATTGTTAACGTAGTACTTTAGGAATTGTCTTTTAAATGAAGATTACATATATGAAGATTACATATATAATCCTGTCGTGACGCAGAGGCACAAGCGTGTGACTGTAAATGCGACAGGTTGTAGGTTCGATTGCCACTCCAGGAAATGTAATTTTTATTTCCTGGGTTTGGTAGCAAGGCAAAATTCGGCGTTGAGTTCCGCTACTCAGCACGCAATGCTTCAATTCGGCGGAAAGTGGGGAACGGAGTGTCTTAACACTTGGTTCTCAGGTTCCGTCTACTTACCTTGCTATAACCGGGATACAGCGTGAAGCTATGTATGTATGTATGTATCTTTCTCTCGTCGGCTTAATTTTTCGCCATTTATGTGGTTGTTTCTTTACCTTTATTAATTTTTAAATCACAACGATTCTAAAGTTTCACTTCATACCTGTGCTTAGCGAAGGAAGCTAATGATAAAATTTAATGGAATTAAGATCAGATCGTCACGTACTGGCCCGTCACGTGCTACCAAAGTCTTAACAAGGTTTCCGCCGACTAAGAACTTTCCGAGATCGTGATAATGGTATCGACAAATAGACTGAAAAGCTATTCAAAGTATCATTGCCTTATGCTAATATATCAGCCATTGAATGTAAATTCGACAGGATGTGGGTTCGATTCCCATTCCAGGAAGTGAAAATATTAAATATGTACAATATAATCATTATTTGGTACTTTTATTTAGTACTTTCATTTCCTGTCTCTGGTATCATGGCAAAGCGCGGCGTTGATTCGCCATTCAGCACGAGATTTAAGGCATTGCGTGCTGAGCGGCGGAACTAAACGCCGCGCTTTGCTTTGTTACCAAACCCAGGGAATTAAAAAAAGGAAAGAGAATAAATCTTATAAGTATGCGATTAAGCACATAGTAGTTAATATTAACGCCTGTTTGTTTAGCGTTTTTTTCTTCTGCATTTAATATTGCTTCCTATTTTATTTAGGCGTACTAATGTCGGTATTTTTAACAAAATACTTCACTTTCATCTAAAAATGAATTAAAATGATTGTTTTTGGGAAAGTGGGGAACGTAGTGTCTTCTCTCTAACCACCCCGCTATACGGGAAATAAATTGAGGCATTGCATGCTGAGTGACGGAACTCAGCGCCGCGCTTTGCCTTGTTACCAAGCCCAAGAAGTGAAAAATTCCATTTCCTGGAGTGGGAATCGAACCCACAACCTGTCACCTTTACAGTCGCACGCTTGTGCCTCTGCGCCACGACAGGCGTTATAAGTGGTCGTAATAGTAAATTATTTTTTATTAAGCCTTTTCTAGCCAAATATGCAAAACTATTCATTTTTTAATTTATACATCTTCATCTGTTTTTCCTGCAAAGCATATTTAACAGGAATGATGTAATGTTGAAATATTGTGTTCTCAGCTTCTCGCCGGAAACCGAGACATTTCATGTTAAGCTGCGCAACTCAACACCGCATTTTTTTAAATTGTGTTAATTTTTTTCATTGCTTTTTTTTACCTTCACGCTGTATCTCGCATATAGCATGGTAGGCAGAGGGAACCCGAGAACCTAGTGTTAAGACACTCCGTTCGCTTACAACATTTCCGTTCCCCACTTTCCGCCAATTGTTTTGTATTACAAATATTTCCTTGAGTGTAAATCGAACTCATTATCATATGCAAACCACGCCATCATAGATCCATCTTCTGCCTCCCAAGTATTTTATCTCAATTGCCAGTTTCTGCATATATAGATAACCACTGACCGTTTATCTTACTTTAGAGTTAGTGCTTAGAATCACAAGTCTGGATAGATCACTTTCTTAAGCAGTCTTTATTTTTTAAACGACTTCAAAAAGTACAATGTTATCTATTCAATCGTTTTTTTTGTTGTGTGTTACCGCATAACTTTTTACTAGTTGAACCCATTTTGATGATTATTTTTATATATGATAGCTAGTTCTTCTGAACTTTATTTATTTATTTATTTATTTAATACTTTATTACACCAACATTATTTGAAATAAATACATAATAATTAGTGTACAATATTGGCGTAAAGGCGGCCTTATCACCATAGGCGATCTCTTCCAGGCAACCCCTACTATGAAAAGATCAGGGTTCTCAAGAATATAGGTTGGTGTACGAATGTCTTAAATGTTATATTACTATACTAAGCTTACTTAAAGATGTACATGCTAAATATTACATATAAGCTTACATAAATAAAAATATCTAACTATACAACCATACATACATATTTATATAAAAATAAATAGCAGAAAATAATAAACTTACATACACGATAATTACATAAATACATACAAATACAATCTATATCGATAGAAGATAGTTTTTAAGACGGCGCTTAAAAATGTGAACTGACTCAGCCTGACGTACTTCTCGCGGTAGGGTATTCCAAAGAATCGCAGCTTTAATGGTGAAGGAGTCACCATAGGACTGCGTGCGGCTCAACGGCAACTTTAGTTGTAAAACCGGTCGTAAAACACAAGCCAAAACAACATACTTATCAAGAAAAGGTCACATAAGATAAAGAAAATGAGGAATACTAGGGAGTACCCCTTAAGCAAGAAGGGGGAGAGGTAGACCTCACACTACCTGGTTGACATGTGTCGAAAAGGACATGAAAAAACTTGGCCTTAATAAGAGTCATGCGATTCAACGAACCACATGGCACCGTATGGTAAGGAGAGCCGACCCCGTATAACGGGATAAGGCGAGGACAAAGAAGAAAAAAACTCACTCTGCCTTTCAATCCACAAATATCTAAATAAAATACTAAATATTAATTATTATAAATATCTAATATTTTCACTTCCTGGAGTGGGAATCGAACCCACAACATGTCGCGTTTACAGTCACCTCTGCGCTACGACAGGTCTCCAAGTACATGTAAACATTTAATTCCGTAATAAGAACTTTCAGTCGATGTTATTGTCAACACAACATTGTACATTATCCTCGCTTAAAGTTAGATGCGATCGCAGAGCATAATACCTAGTCCTTAGGCATTGTGTGACGACTAACTTTGACGGAACAAACTTTAGTTGTGAGCTTCAGTCGAGATGAAACGGAGCTTTTATCTGTGTTTTTTTTATTTCATTGCAACGTTAATTATTTGGAATGTTTACATACGTAGAATACAAATAAAACACATTATGGTAAATTATTTGTACAATTGTAATTATTTGTTTGTATATAACATAGCTTCACGCTGTATCCCGCATATAGCAGGGTAGGCAGAGAGAACCTAGTGTTAAGAGACTCCGTTCCCCATTTTCCGCCGAATTGAGGCATTGCGTGCAGAGTGGCGGAACTGAACGCTGCGCTTTGCCTTGTTACAAAACCCAGGAAATAAAAAAAACCATTTCCTGTTGTGGGAATCGAATCCACAAATTGTCGCGTACTGTCGCATTTACAGTCGCACGCTAGTGCCTCTGCGCCACGGCAGGCGTTATTTGTAATTTGCCAAAATACACACAAAAACGCATAAACATACTCTCAGGCACACACACACGCTCACACACGCACGCACACACAATTTTCATTTCCTGGATTTGGTAACAAGGCAAAGCGCGACGTTGAGTTCCGCCATTCAGCACACAATGCCTCAATTCGGCGGAAAGTGGGGACGGAGTGTCTTAACAATAGTTTCTCAGGTTCCCTCTGCCTACCCTGCTATATGGGGGATACATCGTGAAATTATGTATGTACTTGCATTATAAATGCGAATGTTAGTGAGGATAAATGTTTGTTCTTCTTTTACGAAAATGGAATTTTTCATTTCCTGGGTTTTGTAACCCGAAAATGAAAAATTCCATTTTCTGGACTGGCTATCGAACCCACAACCAGTCACATTTACAGTCGCACGCTTCTGCCTCTGCGCCACGACAGGCGTTAATACAAATAAGATTCATTTTTATACCTAATTCAATAATATCTAGAATTCTTTCACGTTTCCACATCGAGAAATCAAATTCAACAAAATAGTATTTGAAATGCAGCGATTTTTCAAACCGATTACGGCGGCTGTTTCAACGATCTGAATGTAAAATCAGTCTTCGCAACTTCTGTTTTGTCGTTGCGGAAAGATAATCTTATAATTGCTTTAAATGTAATATAAAATAATATTATATATTTTTAGAATATTGCTGTTTTATTTTTAAAATCGGTTACCTTAATGAGCTCTTTGATTTTCGCGGTTATTACACATATTAAATGAAACTATTTTGATCGGATTAATCGCGTATGTTTAAGTATTCGAAAATACATTTTCCGTGAGACTCCCGAATTTCAAAATACATACATACATACCTAGCTTCACGCTGTACCCCGCATATAGCAGGGTAGGCAGAAGGAACCTAATGTTAAGACACTCCGTTCCCCACTTTCCGCTGAATTGGGGCATTATGTGCTGAGTGGTGGAACTCAACGCTAATAAAATACTAAAATATACGTGATGAATCCGGTTATAAAAGTTTCATTTAGTATCGGTTTCCTTTTTTCTTAAAATATTAAATAATATATTTATTTTTTTTTAACTTCACGCTGTATCCCGTATATAGAGTACAGGGTAGGCAGAGGGAACCTGAGATCCTGATGTTATGACACTCCATTCTCTTTCAACAATTCCGTTTCTTTCCGCCGAATTGAGGCAATAATAATACTTGTTTTTAATATTTGAAATAAATTTCCTATTACCGGGCTTTAGACGCGTTACCACTATTCTGAAGTTTCACAGCTCTGAATAGGTTTTTGTTGATTGCTTAATGGATTAAAGCATTTTTGTTTTTAAAATATCCGCAACATGCTAACTTTATATAAGATATGTATGTAACACTATTTTTAACCAATTGCGAAAAAAGATGAGTATATTTTATTTTTTTTATTGGCAAAGGATGGCAAACGAACTGAAGGACTACCTCATGGTAAGTGCTTACCTTCGTCCATGGACATTTACAACACCAAAGGAGTTGTAAATGCGTTGCCGACCTGTACCGGTGGGAGGGGAAGGAAATAAAATCTACGCCATTAATCCGGTCAAAATAGTTCGTAGCTTCACGCTATATCCCGCAGGGTAGGCGCAGGGAACCTAGTGTTAAGACACTCCATGCCCTCTTTTCCGCCGAATTGAGGCATTGCGATCTGAGTGGCGGAACTCAACGCCGCGCTTTACCTTGTTAGCAAGCCCAGGAAATGAAAAATTCCATTTCCTATAGTGGGAATCGAATCCACAACCTGTCTCGTTTACAGTCGCACGCTTGTGCCTATGTGCCATGACAGGCGTTAACACAAATATATTTTTGTATGTATATAAAGTAAGTAGATGTTTGTAATTAAATAGTTTGTATGTATGTACTGCACTAGATATATTATTTATTGGAGATGAAGCGCACTTCGACCCAGAACAGTGTTTTGTGAAATACTATGATACCACAGAGCAGTCCATTCGATACAGTACAGTTGGTCGGTTCTTAAAGCAATATTTAGTTACTCAAACGTTTATTGTGAGTTAAGATTTTATTAAAATTTTAACTAAAGAAGGCTAACTAAGTGGCGTTGAGTTCCGCCACTCAACATGCAATGCCTTAATTCGACAGAAAGTGGGGAACGGAGTATCTTAGCACTAGGTTCTCAGGTTCCCTCTGCCTACCCTGCTAAATACGGGATACAGCGTGAAGCTATGTATGTATGTATGTATGTTGACTAAAGAAGCAACTTCAATTAAATTGCATGAAAAAGTAAAATTCTCTAAAGAACGCCATATTGAGTGAATTAAGATTGACGTCACATATCTAAGAACACTTGGAGTATCATTACCTATCCAACGTCACCTTCATTATGCAATTCGGTCCAGGGGTTTGGTTTAAATAATATTACATACATGATACGCGTGAAAAACATAACCATCCTCTGACAGTCGAGTATAAAGTCCATGCATTCATTTGTATGATATTCCAAAATATTAAAATTCTGCTGGTAAAATACTTCGAATGATTCCGCTACGAAGCTTCGCTGTACTGAATTGTTTTAAAAACACCTCAAAATCCAACTCGAATGTTTGCTTTTAATTGCTTTATTGTGTATTTGGAAAACAAAAGGGAAATATGTGACTCATATAAATTCATATTTTGGCTTATTTCATACTAACTGTATCCCGCGACTTTTGGACTTTTGGACGATTAATCGTCCACACAAAAGTAAGAAAAGTAGAAAACTTAAAATCTCGTTTTTCTTCCTAATCTCTTAGTGCTCCTCTACACTGCCTAAGGAGCCTTTTTTATTTTTTTTTAAATGGATAATGGATAACGGGCAGAATGTAAGTGGTTGATGGTAAGTGGTTACCTTCGCCCATGAACATCTACAATAACAGAGGTGATGTGTTGACGACTTAGATGATACAGATGGAAGGGGAGGAAAATGTAGTAGTCTGCTATCGGAACCAGCACATTTTGAAGAAAAGATGGATGAGAAAGGGGAAAGGCTGGCCTTACATGCCATCAAACTCAAATAAAAGATATTTGACGGTTCGTCCTTGACATGATAGTGGTTGCGAGCCAGTCAGAGAACAAATCTCCCTACCACCTAACTACTTGGATATCCACCTCTTACGGGACGCTACCCAGCGTCGGAGAGAAATTGTATTCTAACTCCGTCCCCTCAAAGGGGACAAATACGTCAAATTTCAGCATTCTATGTCTAATAGTTTTATTTGAATGTTGTTAACCGATTTTCAAATAAGGAGGTTCTCTATTTGACTGTATTATGTCTCGCCTGTCGTGGCGCAGAGGCACAAGCGTGCGACTGTAAACGCGACAGGTTGTGGGTCCGCTTCCCACTCCAGGATATGTAAAATTTTAGTATTTTCATTTCTTGGGTTTGGTAACAAGGCAAAGCGCGGCGTTGAGTTCCACCATTCAACACGCAATGCCAACGGATGGCGGATGGAACGGAACTGTTGAAAGAGAATGGAGTGTCTTAACACTAGGTTCTCTGGTTCCCTCTGCCTACCCCGCTACATGCGGGATATAGCGTGAAGTTGAAAAAAAAAAAAAATTTTTTTCTTATGTGTTACCGTATAACTCTTTACTGGGTCAAACAATTTCGATAATTCTTTTAGTGTGTGCTAATGCTACTTGTGTAGACCACATTAGAAACACTAGCACAATTAAATTTATTTAAGAACTGACGAGTAGTTTTTGAGATATTCGTAATAATTTTGCTTTTATCGTATATTTCATTTCAATTAGGTATTCTTTTTTTGATATAATCTTAATTATTATAGTAACCTTATGTAGTTGTACGGATGAATAATTTATGCGTGTTTCTTTTAATTTATTTTTTAAAAGAAAATTGTTATTTATTAATCCCTAGTAATTTCTTGACGTTAAGCCTTGACCTAGATTTAAATATAATATATATATTTACATTTCATTTTTAACGCCTGTCGTGGCGCAGAGGCACAAGCGTGCGACTGGAAACGCGACAGGTTGTGGGTTCGATTCCCACTCCAGGAAAATTTTATTTTCATTTCCTGGGTTTAGTAACAAGGCAAAGCGGAGCGTTGAGTTTCCTCACTCAACACGCAATGTCTCAATTCGGCGGAAAGTGGGAAACGGAGTATCTTAACACTAGGTTTCCTCTGCCTACCCTACTATATGCGGGATATGGCGTGAAGCTATGTATGTACGTGTTAAGTGGTCTCTGGTTACTCGACCCCACAATTTTCCTGTCCAGTTTTTTTTTCGAACTTGTTGGAAATGCTGTTGACCCTGTTGATGGCGACACCGGGGGTTGAGGGAAGAGGGTACTTCGTCCCTGCAAAAAATGCAAGCGCTACGTGGCTGCTTGGGAGGGTGTCACCAGTCGCAAGGGCGTCTTCTGTAGGACTCAAACCTTGACTTGCGACTGTCGAGCGGGCGGGAAAAAGTTATATAGAACTTCCAGAGTTGGAAATAGTTTAAATATAATCATTTCCCCGAGTGGGAATCGAACCCACAACCAACCGAGTGAGATGCTATCCCACTGTACCACGAGGGCTTCTAAACCCTAGTATATAAAAATACATTTTTTTTTTATCAAAATAATAACTTTTGTCTATATATATAGTATCTTGGAAGCTAGCCAAATGCACACCGCCTGCAATTACGTTGGTAACCACGCTTATTTAGCTATACCTTAGCGACGTCTCCATTGACCACGTTATTTAGATAGCTTAAATTAAGTTAAGCTAAGAAAGTTTGTGGTCATCGTAGCGCAGTGCTACAGTAGAAGACTGTAAACATTATTGCTTGGGCCAGGCTAGAGATACTCTGGGAAATAATTATAATTGAAATAATCTGTCGCCTGTCGTGGCGCAGAGACACAAGCGTGCGACTGTAAACATGACAGGTTGTGGGTTCGATTCCCACTCCAGGAAATGGATTTTGTCATTTCCTGGGTTTGGTAACAAGGCAAAGCGCGGCGTTGAGTTCCGCCACTCAGTACACTCAGTACTCAATTCGGCGGAAAGTGGGAAACGGAGCGTCTTAACACTAGGTTCCCTCTGCCTACCCTACTATATGTGGGATACAGCGTGAAGCTATGTATGTATGTATGTATGTATGTATTTTTTCCGCTCTGGTAATATTATACAAAACGCGGGGTTGAGTTCCGCTACTCTATGCACAATGTCTTGAATTAAAGTCGAAAGCGCCGAACATGTTCCGTTCGGCGCTTTCGACTTCTCTTGAATACTAGAATCCTGTCTACTTATGTTACTTATGCACAGAAAGGAGCGTGAAACTAAACAAAACAAGCTTTCTCGCGAGTGGGAATCGAATCTATATCCCAAAAATCTCAAAGATGTAAAAACGACTTTTTGACAAAGTACGTAGCAGGATAGACACTGAGGAACTTGTGTTAAGACACTCCGTTCTCTTGTGATCCGTTCCCCACTTTCTACCGAATTGAGGCATTGCACGCTCTGTGGCGGAACTCAACGCCTCAATTATTAATTGAGGCGTTGAGTTCCACCTCATTGATTTTTACTAATATTTTCCTTTCCTGACGTGGGAACCAAACCCACAACCGTGATTACATTACGCGCCTCTGTGCCACGACAGATCTCAAGTACTATGACCTTTACTATTGTATAAGAAGCTATATTTAGAAGGAAATCCTCGTGGACTGAAGAATAGCAAAGCAAATATTATTTTAGGTCGTTTCATAATAAAATAGTTTTGAAACCTCATTTAGAAGTATAATAGTTGTGAATTATTAAACAGGAAGTCCAAAGCAGTTTATCCCATTTCGATGTATTGTGGTCAGACGTACCTGCATTATTAAAACTTGGTAGTCCATCGGAGTTATTTGTTTTACTTGTATTTTATATAAGACTAACTATATCCCGCGTGTTTACGTGGGGTTTTTTTATGTATGCAGGATAAATTATTGCTCCAGGAAACGGAATTTCTCATTTCCTAGGTTTGGTAACAAGGCAAAGCGGGGCGTTGAGTTCCGCCCCTTAGCACGCAATGCCTCAATCTGGCGGAAAGTGGGGAACGGATTTGTTGAAAGAGAACGGAGTGTCTTAACACTAGGTTCTTTATTCCCTCTGCCTACTTTGCTATATGCGGGATACAGCGTGAATCTATGTATGTATGTATGCAAGGTAGACAGAGGGAATCATGTGTTAAAACACTCCGTTCTCTTAAGATTTCAGTTCGACACATTTAATTTTAAGTGTATTCTACTTGAAGTCAATTTATTTTTTTGTTATAAGAACTATAAAGAAGTCTGATTTTACCCTGCCAAAAAAAACAAATTTTGATAGGACCATTGCTAAAAAATGTTGCTCATCCCTGTTCTAAACTCGATATGTATACATTAACTACAAGAGCATCATACAATTTATTTGTTTACATCTGTGCGGTTAACCAATGAGCTATAATTTATTGAATAATCTATCCATAATAAAGAGGGTATCATGGCGCAGTGGAAGAGCTTTATAGCTTCACGCTGTATCCCGCATATAGCAGGGAAGGCAGAGCATCTTGTGTTAAGACACTTCGTTCTCTTTTAACATTTCCGTTCCACACTTTCCGTCGAATTGAGGCATTGTTTGCATAAATAATAAGATACATACATACATATCTTCACGCTCTATCCCGCATATAGCAGGGTAGGGATAGGAAACCTGAGAACCTAGTGTTAAGAGACTCCGTTCCCCACTTTCCGCCGAATTTAGACATTGCGTGCTGAGTAGCGGAACTCAACGCCGCGCTTTGCCGTGTTACCAAACCCAGAAATTAAAAAAATCCATTTCCTGGAGTGGGAATCGAATTCACAACCAGTCGCGTTTACAGTCACACGCTTGTGCCTCTGCGCCACGACAGGCGTTAATAATAGGATAATGTAGTTCATAATTCAAAATTTAATATATAAAAGGGATTGTGGCAAATAAATTCCCCATTCAGTGTAACGCCCACGCCTTATGAAATATTCTAGTAAAGTAATGCGTGAACCCTTCTTGTGGTAAGGTTTTAATAATTTATATTGCATCTTAGAATTAACAAGCGAAACTATTTGCAGGAACTATGAAATTAAATAAATAGAAAGGAATGCCTGTCATAGCGCACAGGCATAAGTATGCGACTGTAAACGCGACATATTGTGGGTTCGATTCCCACTCCAGGAAATGGAATTTTTCATTTCCTGGGTTTGGTGACAAGGCAAAGCGCGGCGCTGAGTTCCGCCGCTCAGCACGCAATGAAATTGGAGAACGGAGTGTCTTAACACTAGGTTCCCTCTGCCTACCCTACTATATGTAGGCATGCGTGAAATTATTTTTATATTTTCAAAGCAGTGTACCAAAATAGCTACAGTAATACTGATGGCAGCGATTAGAGGTAATCTCTGTAAGTAATCAGGAACACGTTTTACTTATCAAAGACGTTGTTTAACATAAAAAAAAACATATTACACTAGGTAAAAGAAAAGAAAAATCTTGTATAATTTATGGAATATTTTTAACCGATTTAAAAAAAAAGAGTATTCTCAATTCTACTGTAAGTTGAAGTCATATTGGCGCAATTGGTGTGTTGTCTGACTGTAAACACGAGCGATTGTGGATTCAATTCCCACTCAAGTGAATAATTATATAAATTACTAGCTTTCCGCCCGCGACTTCACCCGCGTAGTTTGGTTATATCGCGCGACATGGTAAGGAGTAGACTACAGTCTTTCCCAAGGTCTAGACTATTTGTTAAAATTGGTTAAGTAGTTTATGTTAGGTTATGTGATACAATCTTACGTGATTTTATGTTTGACAATAAGGAACTTTCATACAATCTTTCATCCCCTACTTTAACAACTTCTACCATTTTTTTCGCAATTAAAAGTATCATATGTTCTTTTCCAAGTTCAGTTCTATCTTCATACCGAATTTCATCAAAATCGGTTCAGTGGTTAAGGCGTGAAAGCGTAACAGACAGACAGACTTACTTTCGAATTAATAATATTAACTAGTTAGGATTTTTATTACTCCACTCTGGTAATTTTCGTCATTCAACACGCAAACTCGAATTCGCGAGGAAAGAGTAAAACGAAATATATTGACACTAGGTTCTCTCTACTTACAATGAGGGATAAAACATGAAGTTGAAAAGAACAACTTTTCCACAACCGAGAATCGAACTTCTAACCATCGCACACAGTCACACGTTGTTCTACTGCACTACTATGATAAAATGATATTTGCTAAGCTATTAAATATTATTATCACTTTGAACATTCAAATCGACAAACCTATACATTACTAACAATTCGCTGATAAACACGCTGTTGTATTAGTATCACTCTAATCCAGGGGTGAGCAAACCACGACCCGCTTAGTAATTTTATGAGGCTCGCTTAACTATTTGCGGCCCGCCAAAAGCTTATACTATCGATCTCCCGCTAATGATGATGATAACCAACTCCACTCAACCAACAAGCACTCAATTCCCAGGTATTGTTTTTTTTTTAACTTCACGCTGTATCCCTTTATATAACAGGATAGGCAGAGGAAACCTGAGAACCTAGTGCTAAGACACTCCGTTCTCTTTCAACAAATCCGTTCCCCACTTTCCGCTAAATTGAGGCATTGCGTGTTGATTGGTGGAACTCAACAACGCGCTTTGCCTGGTTACCATACCCAGAAAATGAAAATACTTAATTTCCTGGAGTGGGAATCGAACCCACAACCTGTCGCGTTTACAGTCGCACGCTTGTGCCTCTGCGCCACGACAGGCGTTTTTTTAAACAAAGGAAATCAATTTTGATGTTTCTAATGAGCCATTAAAATTTAGTCAAAATCTGACAAGTAGTTTTTGAGTTATTCGTAATAATTGTACTTTAAGTGCGTTTATTTAAAGTCAGTTTTCTTTGTTTGTTAAAATCTTAATTATTGTAATCTTACATATATAATATGAATACCATTTTAAATATTGTTAAGAACTATGATCTTTAGCCTAATATTTTTTTTTTTTTTTTCATGTGTAGAACCCTTTTTACGGGTACTAGCCGGATTGAGGACTCAGACAGGTTATGTGGGACTCCCACACCGCTAAATGATACTACAACTTCACGGTGCTTCTTGTCGACCACCATTAGCCGAGGCTACGGGAACAAACAATTCCTCTAAGATATAATCTATGGGTAGCACAAAGTTAAAATCTCTCTACAGAGATGCTAACAACAAAAATAACTTGTAACAAGCGTGTAAGAATTTCGACGCAGCTGGATAAGATCGCATGGCTTAGCGGTCAGAGCGCTTGGGCAGTTGCCAAAAGGCGCGGGTTCGAGTCCCGCGACGTTCAATTTTTATACTTTTTCTAAAAATGTTTTTTTGAATGGTTGATCACCCCTGCTTAATGTAATTAATGTATGTCGTTTAACTGTATGTAGCGTTTTGATACAATATATGGCTATAAAATTGAAATTGATGAAGGCCAGTTAGTTTGAATTTTATTTTACAGTTTCACGCTTTATTCTATATAGCAGGGCAGAGAGTTAGTGTCTAGACACTCCACTCCACTTTCCACTTTCTCCACATTTCCACCGATCGAATTCGAAATATTGTGTTCAGTGGCGGAACTCTTTGCTGCTCCTCTGTCTTGTGTCTGTCCCCTGTGAGGGGACGGGGTTAGAATACAATTCCCTTCCGTCTCTGGATAGCGTCCCAAAACAGTCGGGTATCCCAATAGTTAGGTGGTAGGAGGTTCGTCTTCTAAATAAAACTCTACTTTCTACAGTACAAAAACTTTCCTCTAAATATGAATAATAAATACATATATAGCCTCACGCTGTATTCCGCATATAGCAGGGTAGGCAGAGGGAACCTAGTGTCGAATTGAGGCATTGCGTGCTGAGTGGCGGAACTCAGCGCCGCACTTTGCCTTGTTCCCAAACCCCAGAAATGAAAAATCCCATTGCCTGGAGTGGGAATCGAACCCGCAACCTTTCGCGCTTACAGTCGCACGCTTGTGCCTCTGCGCCATGACAGGCATAAATAATATACATACATACATAGCTTCACGCTGTATCCCGCATATAGCAGCGTAGGCAGAGGGAACCTAGTGTTAAGACACTCCGTTCCCCATTTAAATAATATTATACGAGTACACATAATAATCAGACAGCAAATAAGTATTGAATTCACGTTTCCAACAACGTGAACAGTCGGTAATGGCCCTAATACCTTGGAATTGCTAATAATTTGATTAGCACATAGCAAAGCCTATGTTTAATTACCAAAATTTGATATATTACTGTATATTTACGCCTGACGTGGCGCAGAGGCACAAGCGTGCGAATGTAAACGCGACAGGTTGTGGGTTCGATTCCCACTCCACGAAATAGAATTTTTCATTTCCTGGTAACAAGGCAAAGCGCGGCGTTGAGTTCCGCCACTCAGCACGCAATGCCTCAATTCGGCGGAAAGTGGGGAGCGGAGTTTTTTATCTTCTGTCGCTCAATGTATTACGCAATGTCTTGAAAACAGATGGAAGGTAGAGGATGTAGTGTTTAGACACTAGTTAAGTTCTCTATGTCTTCTCACTTTATGTAAGAAATCGCAGAAGATCCTTTTTTTTTCATAAAGAAAGACTTTGTATTTCTTTTTACGAAAATTGTGCCGACGGAAGTAAATAAATGTTTTGTTTTATTTATTATAAATTCAATTGAAATTCAAATAATTTTATTCAAATTAAGAAGTTACATGCTTCATTTTTGAACGTCAAATAATTTACCACCGGTTCACTAAATTTATTGCCTCAGACCTGAGAAGAACTGGCGCAAGAAACTCAGTGGGCCTTTTTTTCTCAGTCAATAATTTTTTATGCATTACTATGAAAATTACTGCAAATATATAAAAAAATACATGAAAAATAAATGTTTCAGTGACTACCATAGTTTTACCATACACTTTTGTATATAATGACGTACACGTTGCCTAAAGCAACGCGTTGCTTACGCGTCTTATGCGCTTGTATTTAGGGAAATCTTATATGACTACAATTTTATACAGAGAGATATTATTACTTTTTCCAGTTTCTTTTTTAAGAAAAACTTCTTAAAAATATAATTATATTGTAAAAATAGTTCTAAAATAGAAACAGTTTTAGATAAGCATGTTATAATGAGACTCTGCGGTTGTGGTAAGACCTTGCTGACTATAATTATATATACCTACTATTTAGTACTGAACACTTGTTGAGTTTTTATAGAAAAATACTTATGAGTTGAAAAACTTTTAAATCTATATACTGTAAAAAATAAAAAAGTTAAAGTTAACCTGTCGTGACGCAGAGGCACAAGCGACTGTAAACGCGATAGGTTATGGGTTTGATTCCGACTCCAGAAGATGTAAAAGTATAGTATTTTCATTTCCTGGGTTTGGTAACAAGGCAAAGCGCGGTGTTGAGTTACGCCACTCAACACGCAATGCCCCAATTCGGCGGAAAGTGGGGAACGGAGTGTCTTAACACTAGGTTCCCTCTGCCTACCCTGATATATGCAGGATACAGCGTGAAGCTATGTATGTATGTATCGTTACACGTGACTGTATCAAACTTCCAATTCACTAGAGATTTATATCCATTACTTTTGAGATTAAAATGTAGAACCATTTTACTATCTGCATGAAAGTTTAAATAGTTGTATTAAGTATTTTAATCATGTTGAAGTTTTTATCATAATAAGTGTACCAAAAATTTCACTCTATGTTCAGTGGAAGTATCTATGCATTAGTTACAAGTTCAATGTTCAATAATGATAGCTTTATGTATTATATATACAACGTAAAAAAAATGCTTCAAGCTTTTTCCTGCACAGTAGTCTGAGAGACCCTCATCTTTACTATCCATGCAGTGAAGTTATGGAATGCACTACCACGTAGTATAAGACAATCCGAGTCTATAAACATATTTAAATACAGAGTCAAGAAACACTATCTCCACATGTAGTATATTTATTATAGAAATATATATATGTATGTATATATTATATGTATGTATTCATTCATGTATATTTACTATTATATTGGAATATATGTATGTAAGTAGGACTAACAGTATGTTAGGTTGATTTATTTATTTAGTTATATCCGTTATACTTTTTGCACCGCATTGTGCCCGCTTTTATCTGTAGATCCTTTCAGTTAGGTTGCCTGGAAGAGATCACTTTTGGTGATAAGGCCGCCTTTGTGCATTTGTTGTATTATTTAAGATTTTTTCTTTATGTATAATTTCAAGTGTGCAATAAAGTTTTTCTATCTATCTATCTATCTATATATTAATACGTGAAGCAAAAACGTTGTACCTCTTTTTACGACAAAAACACGGACGTTGGGGTACGGGACTTATCACACTTATATAGCGAAGGAGTGCACAATGATAATAGTTTTTTTAAATAATGCATAAAATATATTTAATTATAAATATAAATTAATAAAATAAATGTTACACACACTACCATGGTCTGATATGCATGTTTATATAAAGAGACATATACGTTCCTAGGCAAAGCGTTGTTAACGCGTCAACGGGGACCTGCTAGTACCTATAATTATTCACCGAAGTGAGAATCGAACCCACAACAATCAAACGCTATCCCACTGCGCCTCGATGGCCTCCATTATTATACATACATACATAGCTTCACGCTGTATCCCGCATATAGCAGGGTGGGCAGAGTTGAACCTAGTTTTAAGACACTCCGTTCCCCACTTTCCACCGAATTGAGGCATTGCGTGCTACCTACCTAACTTCACGCTTTATCCCTAGCGGGGTAGTCAGAGAGATCGGAGCGTCAAATGCTACGGTCCGTGGATACCTCTTTCGCCGCGTCCACAGTCATTAACCTCTTCATGCATGCCCTCTGGGGGTCCTCATGCTTTTTACGTGACCTTCCTACAGGCAATGCGTGCTCCATTGTTACTATAACCATATTAAGTTATTAGTGTGAAAATATAAGTGTTTTAAAAAGGACTTCATCCATTAAAGCTTCTTGATTCAACATGAAATATCAGAAATATAGAATTTTACGGCACAGTAACTCTGTGAGGTTTGCTTTTAGCTAAATAAATTTGAAAGCTTAGTATATAAAGCTATCATTATAAGATTAGTTCCGGTTTTTGAATTTAAAATAAAATTTGGTTTTTATAGATATTAAATAAAAATTTTTCAAGAAAAGAAAAACATAAGGAAGTAATATTATTACGAATAACTCAAAAGTTATTCGTTAGATCTTAACTAAATTAAAATGGGATCACATCAGAAGATATCATATAAAAAAAATCATCAAAATTGGTTAGCCCAGTAAAAAGTTATAGGGTTAGCACTAGGAAAAAAAAACGCCTGTCGTGGCGCAGAGGCAGAAGCGTGCCACTATAAACGCGACAGGTTGGGGGTTCGATTCTCATCCCAGGAAATGTAAAAGCTGAGTATTTTCATTTCCTCAGTTTGGTAACAAGGCAAAGCGCGGCGTTGAGTTCCGCCACTCACTACGCAATGCCTCAATTCGACGGAAAGTTGGGAACGGAGTGTCTTAACACGAGGTTTCCTCTGCCTACCCTGCTATATGCGGGATACAGCATGAAGTTGTTCAATAATGCTTGAATATAAATAAAATAATAATGTATGTATGTAAAAAAAGGCAGTCGAATTGAGGATCTCCTCGTTTTTTGAAGTCGCGTATAAAAATTATGAACTGGTTTAAATACTGGTTTAACTCAACGCCGGTGCTGGAACTTAACGCCTAGCTTCATTTTACTAGAGTAGAGGACAGAAAGTAATTTAAATATAGTCATTTCTTTTACTGGGGATCGTACCCAAAAGTGGCGAAAGGTAAAAGTTTTATAAAGGTAAGCCGATATATATAGGGAAGCCGGTATATATTTATGTAAGCCAGTATATAATAAGTTGTAGTCGTGCTTGTGTTTTTTTTGCAATCTAACTCCCAAATTTGGCATGCCTGATCTACTGTTAAATTCGCCATTAATTTATTTTAATTGACAAAACGTAAGCCGATTTGAATCGTGTTATATGGTCGCTTCGCCACCACAAGTAACCACAAGCAATTGTGTTTATGTTACTTCATTTCACACCATTAAAAGAGATATAACTTCAAAAGAATCCATTCATAATAACTTAATTGCCCACATACACACATATATCTATATATATAGTAAAAAAACAAAAAGAACCCCAACGAATCGGTTCATTAAACCAAGCAATTTATTTTCACAAAACAATAATGATACAATACATTTCTGAATACAAATCTCGGTAAATAAGCAATTAACGAGAAAAAGGAAATGGGTGTATCGTCAATCAGTATTATGTTTTATTTTATGGAAATATGATGGAAGTAATATTACTGTGATTTCACGCTTTTTGCTGAAAGAACATAGTGCCCAGACACTCAGTTTTCCACTTTCCGTCCGTATATTGGGTATTAAATGGTGAAATTTCCACTCCAGGAAATGTAAACGTTTAGTGTTTTCATTTCCTGGGTTTGGTAACAAGGCAAAGCGCGGCATTGAGTTTCGCCACTGAGCACACAATGCCTCGATTCGGCGGAAAGTAGGGAAGAGAAATTATAAAAGAGAAAGGAGTGTGCTAACACTAGGTTCTGTCAGAAAAAACTATGACAATTTATAGTACATCAAAAATTTAAGACTAAATAATATTAAAATGATTTTACATTAAAAAGTTTATCTCTCAGAAAAATGTTACATATTTTCAGGGGCACGTGTACAGACGCGAGTTTAATATTTTTTACTCATGACATATTTGTCATGCACCATGGCGTTAAAGAAGTTTTCACTTCAAATTATGCTGATGATACAAATATGACAACACGTGGCACGTTTGCCATGCGCCATATTTCTTTAGATACTGAACTGAATTGACTTTAACCATAGTCATTAAGATAGAATTTGAAAGTACAAGCCTCATTCATATCAAAATCGTATGTAAAGAATATACTCGTAAGGTACATATAAAATATAGCATACATATGTAAGGTTTACGTTGAAGACAATGTGCACACCGGAGATGCATGTGCTGCGACCGCAACTTCTAATAGGGTGTGTGTTTCCATTGTTTTAGGCAATTTTTTTAAAAAAAAGAGTTTTTTTTTTAATATTAGTAGTTTTTAATAAAGTAACAGGATAGGATGAAATTGATTTAAGAAAAACTGGTGACGTATTTTTTAAAAGTGCCTGAAAGTTAATATTAACTATAACATATGTTCAGAAAACATATCGAAATGCTTTTTATGTGACCTTTCTTATTTTTTCTTTTTTTTAGACAGGCAGGGTAAGCAGAGGGAACCTGATAACCTAGTGTTAAGACACTCCGTTCCCCACTTTCCGCAGTATTGAGGCATTGCGTGCTGAATGGAGGAATATAAAACTTTTACATCTCCTGGCGTGGGAATCGAAGCCACAACCTGGCGCGTTTGCAGTCGCACGCTTTTGCCTCTGCGCCACGACAGGCGTGACCATTATTTTTTTCCAGTATCATACTGTGTTCTGGAAGATCAACCGAGGTGTCTCCATACTTCTCTTGCCGTACACCAATATTTAATATATCTTTCTTACTATTCTTTCATCACTCATCCTCTCGTGCCCAAACTACCTGAACACTGCTATATACCGGAGTATATATTTCTTAACATACATACATAGCTTCATGCTGAATCCTGCATATATCAGGGTAGGCAGAGGAAACCCGAGAATCTAGTGTTAAGACACTCCGTTCCCTACTTTCCGCCGAATTGAGGCATTGCGTGCTGAGTGGCGGAACTCAACGCCGCGCTTTGCCTTGTTACCTAACCCAGGAAATGAAAAATTCCATTTCCTGGTGTCGGAATCGAACCCACAACCTGTGGCGTTTACAGCCGCACTCTTGTGCCTGTGCGCGACGACAGGTATTTTTTTTAATATTACCCATATTTTAATTATCACTTATATATTATGTATCCACGTGTATAATGGAAACATACTAGTAACTCAACGCAAGTGCGCATATAGGCAGAGTTGAACTGACTTTTTACAGTAAATAAAAGATTTTTCTCATAGCTAGCTCATAGCTAGGTCTTTCATATGTGGATATAATTATACAATTCATGTTATGTTTATACATGATGTGGCCTGTGATTTAGTTAGGTTGTTCGTTCACTATGATACATACATATATACATAGCTTCACGCTGTATCCCGCATATAGCAGCATAGGCAGAGGGAACCTAGTGTTAAGATACTCCGTTCCCCACTTTCCGCCGAATTTTGGCATTGCGTGCTGAGTGGCGGAACTCAACGACGCGATTTACCTTGTTACCAAACCCAGGAAATGAAAAATTCCATTTTCTGGAGTGAAAATCAATCCCACAGCCTGTCGCGTTTACAGTCGCACGCTTGTGCCTCTGCGCCACGACAGAGGTTATTTCAAATTTTCTTATCGATTACTAGATACTTATCGACGTATTTACATATGAGTATAATCATTACAAATTGTAGTCTTTATTTTTCTGATGTATAAACTATATTTTTATAAAGTTTCATCCAAATCTTTTCAGTATTTTTTGCGTGAAAGAATAATACATATTCTCTTTCACATTTATATTGTTTGGATAATGAAAAAAAAACATTTGTCGTGGCGCAGCAGTAAACGCGACAGGTTGTGGGTTCGATTTCCATTGCAAAAAATGAAATTTTTCAATTCTTGAGTTTGGTAACAAGGCAAAGCGCGGCGTTGAGTTCCGCCACTCAGCACGCAATGACTCAATTGCGGCGGAAAGTGGGGAATGGTATGTCTTAACACTAGGTTCCTTCTGCCTACCCTGCTATATGCGGGATACAGCGTGAAGCTATGTATGTATGTACGTAATGATATATGTAAAATAGTCAATTAGCGTGAAGAAAAATATTTCTACTCCGAAGAAAATTTATGCAAGTAGAATTAAAAGATGCAGAATCATATAATTGTGTCTGATAATGAAATGAACTTCTGAAAGCGTCTTCCTTTTGTTATTATTATTTATTTTTAAAATTTATTTAAATGGAAATTAGTTCCAATGGAACCTTTTCTTTAGCTTCACGCTTAATCCTGCTTAGAAGGGTAGTTAGAGGGAATTTAGTGTTATAACTCTCTGTTCTAATTGGTTTCAAAACATTATTAGGTTTTTTATGGAAAGGACAAGGCAAAGGAGCCTTCGGGTCACCTGATGGTAAGTGATCATCAGAGGAGCTACAGGTGCGATGCCGGCCTTTGAGGTGAGAGTAGGCGCGCTTTTTGAAGGTACCCATTTCGTGTCGACCTTGAAACGTTCTCATATGTACCCATTCCACAGTTCAGTGCACGTGGAAGGAAATTCTGCGAAACTGCGATTCTCACTTCGAAATGATTATACATTCATTAATATCATCTCTTCGTTCTGGTAAGACAGGGCACGGCGTAGAATTCCCCAACTCAATGCAAAATATGATTTAAGGTAGAAATTAAAAAACGGAGTGTCTTGACACTAATTTCCCTCTGACGACCCTTTACTTTTTTTTATGGTTAACGGATGGCAAACGAGCAGAAAGACCTCCTGATGGTTAGGGGTTACCTTTGCCCATGCACATCTACGACACCAGAGATGTTGTAGATGCATTGCCAACCTAGAGGATACATATGGAAGGGGAGGACAATGTAGTAGTCCGCTATCGGAACCACCACATTTTGGGGATAGGATGGGTGGAAAAGGGAAAACCTGGCTTACATGCCATCAAACCGAAACACATCATAAGATATTTGTCGGTTCGTCTTTGACATAATAGTGGTCGCGAGCCAGTCGGAGGGCGAACCTCCTACTACCAAAAGACAGACGGAGGACGAACCTCCTACCACCAAAAAATACAATCAAATTGAGAACCTTATCCACGTAAACACACGGGATATAAGACTCTTATAGAAAATACACGTAAAACAAACACTCTGCTATGCTGCATAAAATGTGCAATTTAAAACCAATGTTCTGTTTCTGATATTTTGCGTTTTTGATTCCAGTCTTTGTATACAGTATGGCAGCTTAATCATTACACAGATGGATATGTGTCTTTCTTTTCAATATATCTTCTATATATTCATATTTGTTGATTATCTCTTTGAATGAAATATTCTTGTATGCAAAAGATTCGCTATGGATATGTAAGTAAAAATCCTCTTCAGGCTAAGGTTTCTTGTTAAATATTTTTTGGAGTGTTCTTCTCACAAATACTGTTAGAAAATTTCAGGACTTGCCAAAAAGGTTAACGTAGCAGGATTTGAGGAGAGGTGCGGGTTTGAATCCTGCTAAGTAATTATTTTACTACGAAGATGTTTAATTTGATTTGATCTGATTGAATTTGAAAATAAAAAAAAAAAATAAAATAAAATAAACATAAGCTTTTGTGATAAAGTGATAAATCATTCCATATTATTTAACATATATACATACATAGCTTTACGCTGTATCCCGCATATAGCAGGGTAGACCGAGGGAACCTAGTGTTAAGAGACTCCGTTCCCCACTTTCTGCCCAATTGAGGCATTGCGTGCTGAGTGGCGGACCTCAACGCCACGCTTTGTCTTGTTATCAACCCCAGGAAATGAAAAAATCAATTTTTTTTTTGAGTGGGAATCGAACCCACAACCTGTCGCCCTTACAGTCGCACGCTTGTGCCGAAATTAAAACAATCGAAATAATAATGGAAATCGACCCCACATACATTTTTCCATTGCGCAACATCGTCAATTCCCCACAATAAATAATTTTCACAAAGGAAAAATTTTTATATCTCATTACAATACGAGGAAAAGTAAATTAGAAATTGGCCGCGAATTTTCTAAATAGGAAGCAATAAAGACCGCAATAAAAGAAACATGCTTTAATTACCCCAAAGCCTGGCATAATGGTAAACGTCCATTGACCGTGTTTCAACCGACTTGAAAAAGGGGACTATATTTCTATGTGTGTTACTTTTTTTTATTGGATGGACCCATTTTGATGTACTTTTTTGTGTGATAGCTAGTGCTTCTGATGTGGTCTCGGTTAAATTTAGTTACAATTGAAGTTGTTTTTGAGTTATTTGTAATAACTTCCTTGTTTAGAGGTTTTTTTTTTTTTTGTTTAATATTAATTATATTTAGTTATTGTATAGCTTTACGTTGTATAAAATTTTATATTTTTACATTGCTAGTGAAAATTTTAGCGAAGGGTGAAAATTTTATAAGCCGTTATATTTGACGCCTGTCGTGGTACAGAGACACAAGCGTGCGACTGTAAACGCGACAGGTTGTGGGTTCGATTCCCACTCTAGGAAGTGAAGTATATTCATTTCCTGGATTTGGTAACAAGGCAAAGCGCGGCGATAAGTTCCGCCACTCAGCACGCAATGCCTCAATTCGGCGGAAAGTAGGTAGAGGGGTGTCTTAACACTAAGTTCTCAGGTTCCCTCTGCCTACCCAGCCATATGCGAGATACAGCGTGAAGCTAAAAAAATAGAATTTATAAGGATTTCGTGTACTTTAGCAATAATATAACTTTAAGTATCCATACTAATAATATTTTTACTAATTTTTCAAGCTTCTCTTCCCTCATACAAAGACGTTAGCGTTCAGTTGCTTTATATAAATCAAGTGGAAATTAAATTACCCCAGTTCTGTCGTCTCATTTATCCTAATAACCTAATATTGTACGTGACTTACTGAAATATGACTGTTTTAAAAGTATTTCTTTTGTAACATAATTTATTTTGATTGAGATGATTTTTGACTCGCAGCTGTGTTTTTAAATTCATACATACATAGCTTCACGCTGTATCCCGCATATAGCAGGGTAGGCAGAGGGGACCTAGTGTTAAGACACTCCGTTTGTTTTGCCGAATTGAGGCATTGCGTACTGAGTGGTGGAACTCCACGCCGCGCTTTGCCTTGTTACCAAACCCAGGAAATGAAAATTTCCATTTCCTGGAGTGGGAAACGAACCCACAACCTGTCGCGTTTTCAGTCGCACGCTTGTGCCTCTGCGCCACAACAGACGGCAGGAAGAACAAAAGAAAACAAACTTAATATGAATTATATATTAACAAAACTTGTACAAAAGGCGGTTTTATGGCTAAGTAGATATATCTTCCAAACAATTTTTATATCGAAAAGGAGCTGTTTTAATTGTAAACAGATAGGTTATCAATTTGACTTAACCTCTTATCGAATGAAACTATTTTAACCGGATTACTCAGTTACCTGTGACCATGGACTACTGTAAAATGTTCGAAACATCTGGTTTCCAAAAATGTATTACCGAATACTAACTATACGCGGTTATAATAGTTTCACGTCTGTCGACGCGCGACTGTAAACATGAAAGGTTGTGGGTTCGATTCCCACTCCAGGAAATGGAATGTTACATTTCCTGGTTTTGGTAAACAAAGCAAAAGGAGGTGAGTTCCACCACCGTAACAATTTTACTTATTTGTCCCTTTTATTTGAAGTCGTTATTTTTTTTGTTAAAATCCTAAGTATGTTTTAATAAAAAGGTTATCATTCAAGTCTATTTTCATTAACATTAATATAACTAAAGTTGTAATATATTTAGCTATTAAATTATAGCTTCTGGCAACAATGTAGTGTAAGTCCACTCTAATTTAATAAGGAAGTTTCTTCATTTAAACACTGAGTTAAAATTTATATTGTGTTAATTGCTTTCTATGTATCCAAAGAGATGGAATTTATGCTTAGTTCAACGTATTTGGGGAGAGTCCTTGGGTATCTAAATAAGTAAGATTTTTTTTTTTTTTTTTTTTATTGATAACGGAGGGCAAACGAGCAGAAGGACCACCTGATGGTAAGTGGTTACCTTCGCCCATAGGCATCTACAACACCGGAGATGTTGTAGATGCGTTGCCAACCTAGAGGATACTGATGGAAGGAGGGACAATGTAGTAGTCCACTATCAGAACCACCACATTTTGGGGAAAGGATGGGTGGGAAAGGGGAAAATCTGGCTTACATGCCATCGAACCGGAACACATCTTTAGATATTTGGCGGTTCGTCTTTGACATGATAGTGGTCGCGAGCCAGTCGGAGGACGAACCTCCTACCACCTAACATACAAGATGAAAACGTTGATTTATTTTAGTATTACTTCGACAATTTAAAGTTAAGATTATTGAAAATATATTATTGAAAAAAGTATATTTTTCTGTCCAAGAATACTATAATGATGTCAATGTGTGGAATTAAATGCTGTTGACGCTCACCCGGGAGTCGAGAGGCTCATCATAGTTGTATATTTATTGTAAAAATTTTATTTGAAAAGAGCAACTGTTGAGTCTCTTGCCGGCTCTTCTCAGCAGAACTGCCTGCCGAGCCGGTGGTAGCTTCCGTTAGGACTGACACGACTGACACCTTTGTAAATTGACGATTCGAAAGTGCTTGTAAAAGCCTATTTTAATAAAGAATATTTTGTCTACCCGCAAGTGTACTGTAAAGTCCGAATCCGATATACAAAAATATATTTCCGAATACAAAAATTTACGCGATTAATTCTGTTAAAATAGTTTCACTTAATTATATTAAGTTTTTAGATATGATAAGGTCGAGCAACGCCATAGTATAATACTAGTATATTATAAATAGACATTATAATAACTTCCCGGGACAATAGGTAGTTTAATTAATAGGATATTTGATAGCAAGTCGTTTTGTAAGGCCGCCTTTATGGTGTTCATAGTACTATGAAGATATAAATATATTTAGGCATAAAACATTATTATTTAATTAAAATATTATAAGTTATTAATAAAATACAGACATACATACATAGCTTCACGCCGTATCCCGCATATAGCAGGGAAGGCAGAGGGAACCTAGTGTTAAGACACTCCGTTCCCTACTTTCCGCAGAATTAAGGCATTGCGTGCTGAGTGGCTGAACTTAACGTCGCGCTTTGCCTTGTTACCAAACCCAGGAAATGAAAAATTCCATTTCCTGGAGTGGGAATCGAACCCACAACCTGTCGCGCTTACAGTCGCACGCTTGTGCCTCTGCGCCACGACAGGCGTTATTAATGAAATATTATAAATTAATTTAATTTCTACTCTTACGCGGATCGTATCCATGTATATTTCTTTCGCCTCGTCCACAGTCTTTAAGCTCCGGAGGATAACAAAACCACGTGACTTTCCTCCAGTATCATTGTTACTGTGTTATCGAAGGTGAACCGAAGTCTTCCCATATCCCTCTTGCTTTTGCTATAAGTATATCAAATAACAGAATAAAAGAATATAATATTATGCCAGTCGTGGCGCAGAGGCACAAGCGTGTGACTGTAAACGCAACAGGTTGTAGGTTCGATTCCCGTACCAGGAAATGTAAAAACTTTTGTATTTCATATCCTGGGTTTAATAACAAGGCAAAGCGTGGCCTTGAATTCCGCCACTCAGCACGCAATGCCTCAATTCAGCGGAAAGTGGGGAACGGAGTGTTTTAACACTAAGTTCTCAAGTTCCCACCATGCTATATCCGGCTATATACAGCGTATATATATATATATATATATATATATATAGTTCGGTCATAATATAACGTATACTTATATATAAATACATTTTATTGTTTTCTAAGTAATGGCTATGCGTGAGAATGGTAATTATAACATGATTACAGCTTTGATATCAACTCAATTGTAGTTTGCTTTGTTTTTCCCTTTGAGATGACTTTTTATGGTTTTACTGATAAAAAATAGTTTATTTTATAATAGGTTTCAGAATTTATTTATTTCTCATAAAGAATTTACTATTCACTTACTGAAAAACAATATTAAATGTAAAGCGACACAAGGATGCGACTGTAACGCGACAGGTTATAAGTTCGATTCCCATTCCAGGAAAAGTATAATACTTTCATTTCCTGGGTTTGGTAACAAGGCAAAGCGCGGTGTTGAGTTTGTTTAATATTAAATATGATGAATGTTTTATATTAAATAAATATTTTATATTAAAGAGCAACTGTTGAGTTTCTTGCCGGCTCTTCTCAGCAAAACTGCCTTCCGAGCCGGTGGTAGCTTCCGTTAGGACTGACACTCCTAACATCTTTTGTAAATTGACAATTCAGAAGTGCTTGTAATAGTCTATTTGAATAAAGAATATTTTGATTTTGACTTTTGATTTTATATAGAATTTAAGGTGACATCGTAAACAGAAAATGCAAAAATATATACTATTTAAATAACCTTTGTACAATTTAAATACAAAGACTTGAAAGATTTACTCAATTTTCAATTATATATAGTATTTTAAAAAATATTTTTATTTTAACATCAGAGAATAAATATCACGAACTATACTCTTATAGCAGAAAGACTAAGTCGCTTTATTTCGAATTAAATGAAATTTGAAGTATTACATTTTCTTTGTCTTTGTAACTAAGCTTAAAAGTAAAGTACTCGAAGAGTGGCGCAGTGGGACGACGCAGCGTTTTACTATAAGGACGATTATTTTTTATTAATAAAGGATGATAAACTAGCAGAAGGACCACCGGATGGTAAGTGGTTACCTTCGCCCATGGACATCTACAACACCAGAGGAGTTGTAAATGCGTTGCCGACTTAGTTGATTAGTTCGATGGCAAGTAAGCCAGTTTTTCCTCTTTCTCACCCGTCCTTCCCCAATATGTGGTGGTTCCGATAGCGGACTACTACATTGTCCTCCTCTTCCATCTGCATCCTCTAGGTCGGCAACGCATCTACATCTCTGGTGTTGGAGATGTTCATGGGCGAAGGTTACCACTTACCATAAGGTGGTTCTTCTGCTCATTTGGCTTTCGTTATCCATAAAAAAAAGCCTTCAAATGGGGAGAGGAAATAATGTAATTATAAGTTTTACTTTTGTACATAAAAAGCTGTATGTTTTCCTGTAAATATATTAAATAAATCTCGAAATCTGACGGCAAAGCGAACGATGTGTGTTAACGTGTTGGCGGTAGAGGAGGAGCACCGTGGTGTTGTAGTGGGTATACAGACGGCCCTTTTACACCTATCCGGAGTCCCACGTGACCCGTCCCGAGTCCTCGATAAGGCGGGTATCCATAAAGGAATTCCTCGTGAAAAAAAAAAAAAAAAAATGTTCTCTTTAACTAAGGTAAATTAAATCCGAATAAACCGAAGCGATTGAGTAAAAAATATCAAACGCTGAGGTTCTTTATAATATATATATATATATATCTCTCAATAAAAATTAAATTTTACGTAAAGATTATTTTCGTTTATTACATTTCTCGTTCCTCCCTAATTAGTGACAGAATGAACGTTATATTAAAAAAAAGCTCTTGAAAAATCGCCATGAATCACGAGTTCTTTTGAATCGCTCGTAATTAAATATGACAAGAAATTGGAATATATATTATTTTTTATTATTTTTAACTGACTTCAAAATCGGAGGTTCTTATCCGACTTTTTAATGGGTGAATCGATTTAATTTTTTTCTTTAGCTTCACGCTGTATCCGCATATAGCAGGGTAGGCAGAGGGACCTGAGAACCTAGTGTTAAGACACTCCGTTGAAAAGGATGGGTGGGAATAGGAAAAACGTGGCTTACATGTCATCGAACCGGAACACATCTTTATATGTTTGGGGGTTCGTCTTTGACATGATAGTCGTCGCGAGCCAGACGGAGGATGAACCTCCTACCACCTAACAAAAAGGCTAATGAGAGAGTACTTAATTCCCATTCTATGCATTTTTTTTTATCTAAAGTGTAGTATGCTGATGGCCCTGTTGGCCTTAACAGCGTCACGCGGATTTTGTGGGAGGCCGAGCTAGAAGAGCTCTGATCTTGGCTTTGACCACCTTTGGAATCGGGACAACAAAGAGTTTCTACGAAGTCTATTTTTATAAAGATTCTACGCGTAATGTCCCGAAATTGGACGTAAAATGGAGTGTCTTAGCTATAGATTGTCTCTGTTCACCGTACAGTGAGAAAAAGCTGCTTTTTAATTTAAAAAAAAAAAACGAAAACCAGTTTTTTACTAAATATTTTATTATCAGATGGTTACCAACATTTTGGAAAAAGTGTAAGAATTTGAAACTTTAGTGGTTATAGCACTTGGACAGTTTCCAATAAGCGCGGGTTTGATTCCCGCTACGTTAAATTTTTTATAAATAGTTTCAAAAATATAATTATAATTATTTACATCTTCTCCAAGATGACAAAAAACGCATAAATTCCAAATTTCCACTTATCACATGTGACTGTATAATAAAATTTAAGTACACGCATATTAAATTTTATAGCATGTGCTTAATATTTGGATGGTCGATATTAACTGAATTACAGCGAGGATCCTGAAGTAGAGTTACAAGTAGGTTACACATGATATTAAAAATCTTGAGACCAATTTTTATTTTTAATAATTTTTACAAATATTAAGGTTAGGTAGGGTGGCGTTGAGTTCCGCTACTCAGCAGGCAATGCCTCAATTCGGCGGAAAGTGGGGAACGGAGTGTCTCAACACTAGGTTCCCTCTACCTACCCTACTATATGCGGGATACAGCGTAAGCTATGTATGTATGTATGTATGTAGAGATACTTGGGCCACATAGCTCGGAGACAACCTGACAGTCTGAATAAGCTGGGTAGCGTTGGCAAAGTAGACGGAAGAAGACCAAGAATCCGAACGCTCAGCCGATGGTATCACACCGTTAGCGAGATCACAGGACTTCCCATTGTGGAGCCGAAAATAGGGTAGCATGGAAAAAGCTCGTCAGCACTTCCATTAAGATCATCAAAACGGGCACGACCTTAGACTGACTTATCGACCAGAAATTAAGAATACGACGAAGGAGAAGAAGAGATACTATAAAGGTTACATAGAGAAAGGAGCGTAGACAGCGAGGGTGGGCATTAATGCATACCAAAGGGATTCTTCAAGCCTACACTCGGGTCGCAAGTCCCAGGCACTGCCTCCAACATCTCGCTATTTAACACGACGAGCACACGCACGGTGAATCCATGGAATTCTAAGAATTTTCTTGTAATGTAGTTTCTAGAACTAATCAATTCATTTTTAACACATATTTAGAAGGCGATACTAATAGGATCTTTTCAAATTTAGTTAGGTAGAGAGGATAGCGCGTTCAGTGGTGTTAAACGAAAATGCACAATTTAACGGAGCCTCTTAAATCTACACTTGGGTCGCATTTCTCAGGCACACCATGAAAATAAGTTTAGCCAGTAAAAAATACAGTTGAATTAATAACTTCTTTCTTTTCGAAGTTGATTAAAGGCAAAATAAATATGAAATGACAGTTACTTTATAATTAAGATAGAAGCCAAATAATAAGCCACTGGGACGACATCAAAGATTAATTTTAATTACATACTTTGATCTGCATTCAAATTCTTGAATCATCTCATTAGGATTCGCTTATCAATGTTCACAAATGATTCGTACTTAAGATGAAATAAAGCTCTAAAGTAGCAATGTTGTGGTTTTTGATATTTTGTATTAATAGGTATAGTATTCATTATGAGTTTTAACGAGATTGGTTATGGATTCGATTTACACTTGGGGTATTTTCGTTTCTACGATCTGGTAAGACAAATGACGGCGTTGAGTTCCGCCTAATGGAGTGTATTGTTTCTAAGTTCTCTCTAACTACCTAAATACTATCGACCTACCTACCTACTTATTACTACCTTGTTTTAACACCTGTCGGGGCGCAGAGGCACAATCGTGCGACTGTCAACGCGACAGATTGTGGGTTCCCACTCCGAGAAATGGATTTTTTTATTTCCTGGGTTTCGTAACAAGACAAAGCGCGGCGTTGAGTTCCGCCAATCAGCACGCAATGCCTCAATTTGGTGGAAAGTAGGGAACGGAGTGTCTTAACACTAGGTTCCCTCGGCCTACCCTGCTATATGAGGGATACAGCGTAAAGCTATGTATGTATGTATATAGCGTATTATATTTAAATATTGTATTATTTTCAGCTTCACGCTGTATTTCGCATGTAGCAGGATAGGCAGGGGGCACCAAAGAGCCTAGCGTTACGACACTCCGTTCTCTTTTAACATTTCCGTTCTTTTTATTATTGTTTTGTTAAAATATTATTTTTCATACAAACACATGGACACACTACAAACAGCTACATATTACGTAGTCGAGATAACAGGCCACAAGCGTCACACGCTCGTACGTTCCACAAAGGCTGACCTTCCTTAATTACATCCAATCCTAACCGATTCCATCGAAATATTTAGTACACGATTACCGATTCATTAATATTTATGTATGTATAAATATTTTATGTACTAAATGCTTAGGAAAGTTTTGGGATAAAGTAAAGGGAGGGTGAAGTATCGAAAAGATACCGAAATTATGTTTTTATTTTATGTAGAGAATTACGCGGACAGAGGTGCATGAAACTCGGCACACTTATAGTTTATATAGCGAAGGAGTGTACATTAAATAAATAAAATAAATGTTACACACACTACCATGATTTGACAACCATGTTTATATAAAGTGACATATACGTCACACGGGGACACTAGTTACAACAAAATTGTCAAAACTTTAGGCTATATGATTCAGGTGAAGAATTAAATCTTGAAGAAATATCTTTATCATAAAAAAAAATCTTGAAATAAGATTCCAGCAAAAAGTTATGATTCTCTGAAATGTATGCATTTTTGATTTATCAACATATTCACGCCAATAAAAAAATTATCATTTTTTTGCGTTGTCGTGAGGAAATCCTTTTAGGGGTAGTCCCCCGTTGGGGACTTCTAAGCCGACAGATGGTAGGCCGACCGACTACCCACTAAAACCTCACGGAGTTCCTCCTCCACCACCACTAGCCGGGGCCACGGGAACTACCCCAGTCCAAATAAACCCAGGCGGCGTAAAAAAAATATATACATACATACACAGCTTCACGCGGTATCCCGCATATAGCAGGGAAGGCAGAAGGAACCTAGTGTTAAGACATTCCGTTCCCCACTTTCCACTGAATTGAGGCATTACGTGCTGAGTGGCGGAACTCAACGCCGCGCTTTGCCTTGTTACCAAACTCAGGAATTTCATTTCCTGGAAATTCCATTTCCTGGAGTGGAAATCGAACCCACGACCTGTCGTGTTTTCAGTCGCAGGCTTGTGTCTCTGCGCCACGACAGGCGTAGACGAAATGTATGCATTTATGATTTATCAACATGTTCACGCCTATAGATGTACTACCATAATAATAACATACACCATACGTTAAACATTTAATGCTTTTACACTGGAATTTGCCAATCATAAGTAATATGTAAACAGAGTAGTAATATTTTGAGTAAATGTTTATAGTTTAGGGGCTATAAATGTTGGAATGGACGTATTTGTGACATGAACGACATTTTATATGATGTATGTATATGTATAGAATATGCTTGGAATATTCCTAAGGAAAGCCTTTTAGCGTTTAAGTGTTATTGTTCTTGTGCATTTATGTTAAAACTATATATTCCCCACTTTCCGCCGGATTGAGGCAGAGTTGTGTGGCGGAACTCAACGCCGCACCTTGCCTTGTTAATTGGTAAGTGGGAAACTGAAAGGGCGAAAGAGAACGGAGTGGAGTTCAAACAGAACGGAACGGCGAACGGAGTGTCTTAACACTAGGTTCCCTCTGCCTACCCTGCTATATGCGGTATACAACGTGAAGCTATGTATGTATGTACTAAAACGATCAGATTTGAATTATTCCTATTAACCTATTAACGGTTGCCTTCATACTAAGATATTTAATCAAAACAATATAGTTTGGGAAAAAGAAAACTTTATTTCTCATTGTATTAGCAATAAAATAAAGTTTGCCGTTTTCACTGATCCAGTCTGTTCTGTGACCTACATATTTATTTGTAACGAATCTATTTGTTCTTCTAAACCGACTGTAAAAAAGGAGGAAGTTATCAGTTATCGGAAAGTGGGTAACGGAGTGTCTTAACACTAGGTTCCCTCTGCCTACTCTATATGCGGGATACAGCGTGAAGCTATGTATGTATGTATGATTTTCTTCCTTTTTTTATGGGTAACGGATGGCAAACGAGCGCAAGGACCACCTGATGGTAAGTGGTTACCTTCGCCCATAAACATCTACAACACCAAAGAGGTTGTAGATGCGTTGCCGACCTAGAGGATACAGATGGAAGGGTGGAACAATGTAGTAGTCCGCTATCGGAACCACCACATTTTGGGGAAAGGGTGGTTGGTAAAGGGGAAAACCTGACTTATATATTATCAGTTCGACGGTTTTTTTATGTGTGTTACTGCATAGTTACTGGATGACCCAATTTTAATGTTTCTGATGTGGTTCTTCTGAGGATATGAAGAGTACTTGTCCGATCGTAACTTAATTTAAATGGGATCACATTAGAAGCACTAGCTATCATATCTATTATTTTTCAGCTTTTCATTTCTTGGGTTTGGTAACAAGGCAAAGTGCGGTGTTGAGTTCCGCCACTCGACGGAACACGGGGAACGAAAATATTGAAAGAGAATGTAGTGTCTTAACACTTGGTTCTCTGGTTCCCCCTGCATACCCCGCTAAATACGGGATACAGCGTGAAATTAAAAAAAAAAGGTATCATATAAAAAAAAAGAATCATCAAAATTGGTTTACCCTTACTGGGTACGATATAATAGAATCGAAAGCCACCTCTAGGTTTTGAAATCGGTTAAAACTGTTAAATAATAAATATATACAATAAATTTGTTTAAAGCTGAACGTTTTCTCCTGCATATATTCAGAGCGAATTAAGTGTTTACGCTCTCCTTTCTCCTCTTATTCGGTTCCACTAGGTTTTCCCTAATCATGCATGTTAAAGGTCCAAAAATAATCTTAAAAAATGAAAGAAATATATGAAAATATTAATATAATTACCTCTGTAGTATATAAATATAGACGCAACTCCATTATTGTGCTCATTTTTCACAGAATACTGTAACAACATTCACGAGACAGGTAAAATATTAAAATGATAACAACCAAGTACGAGATATTCTGCACAAAGGATTCCGTACAAAATTAAAGTAAAAAAACAGCTTCTCGCTTTAATATGCATAGTAATAGGTAGCAGGGAGGCGTCCATACAACTCGATTCGCACCGGCTTGCCTAACTTTTCAAAGTACAAGAATGAGACCTAAAAAAAAAAGTTCGCCAAAAAGTCAAATAAAGTGTGAGAGCTAAAAAAAAGTCGCCAGGGGCCATATTGGGCATAAAAGTGCAAAAAAACAAGCTTTGACATCTTATAGACCTACAAAAAAAAGGTCATCGCCAAAATTCGATAGTGAAATTTCGAAATACCTTGATATCGTATAACACATTTCCTAACTTACCGGCTTCCCTAAATATATATACCGGCTTCCCTAAATATATATATCGGCTTCCCTAAATATACAACGGCTTCCCTCAATTTATCGGCTTGCCTAACTAAAATTTTCACCCCTCGCCACTGCAGGGTAGTCAGACTGGACCTAGTGTCCAGACATTCCGTTCGTCGTTTTCCGCCCGAATTCGTGCCATTGCGACTTAAACGGTGGAACTCAACGCAGCGATTTGTCGTGCCAGAAGAAAGATATGAAATAGTTTAAATATAATAATTTTGCTTCTCATGGCGCAGAGGCATAAGCGTGTGTAAACGCGACAGGTTGTGGGTTCAAACACAATGGCTATGAACACAATGCCTCAATTCGGCGGAGAGTGGGGAACTGAGTGTCTTAACACTGTGCTGAGTGGCGGAACTCAACGCCGCGCTTTTCCTTGTAACCAAACCCAGGAAATGAAAAATTACATAACTTTTTACTGAGCATCATTTTCGACGATTCTTTTTTTGTATAATAGCTATAAATCTGACGAGTAGTTTTTGAGTTTTTCATAAAAAAATTACTTTTTAGTGCATATTTAAAGCCGGTTTCATTTTTTTATTATAATATTAATTGTTTTCTTCGTACATACAGAACCCTAAAAAGATACCCAAATAAACGCCTAATTTATACTTAATCTAATTTTGTATTCCATTGAAAATATTTATATTCATACATTTAATATAGAAACGTATAGAAATCTTCAATAATTGCCGTCTAAGGTAATATAATTGTAACTTATTATGAATTTCCTTTGATTACGGCTATAAGAAGCGTAAAATTATTTGCCATAAAAAGTTAGCGCGAATGTGTATTTAATGTAATTAATTAGCGCTCGTACTGTTATGTTGTGAAAATATGCTTCGGTTTTTACTAGCTTTCCGCCCGCGGCTTCGTCCGCGTGGAATTCGGTTATATCGCGCGACATGGTAAGGAGTAGCCTATATATAGTCTTTCTCAAGGTCTAGACTATTTGTCAAAGTAGTTTGGGTGTGAAAGTTGTTAATAGATGGACAATCTTACATGATTTTATGTTTGAAAATAAGGAACTTCCATACAAACTTTCATCCCCTATTTCAACCCTTTTTACCATTTTTTTCACAATAAAAAGTATCCTATGTCCTTTCCCAAGTTCAGTTCTATCTTCATACCGAAATTCATAAAAAAATGATTCAGTGGTTTAAACGTAAGTGGTTTAAAGTGGTGAAAGCGTAACAGACAGACAGACAGAGTTACTTTAGCATTTATAATATTCGTAAGGATAGAAAGGATTTCTTATAGGAGAGAGAATTTAGTTTGAAAGCGAATGGAGTGTTTTGAACTCTCCGTTCTCCACTTTTCAAACACTGTGTGCTGAATGGCGGAATTCAACGCCGCGCTTTGTTTTACTAGAAAAATAAATAAATTAAATATTGCCCCATGTGGGAAACGAACCAAATCAATCACATTTAATGTCAGATACATGCATACATACATACACACATAGCTTCACGCTGTATCCCGCATATAGCAGGGTAGGTAGAGGGAACCTAGTGACACTCTGTTCCCTAATTTCCGCCGAATTGAGGCATTGTGTGCTGAGTGGCGGCACTCAACGCCGTGCTTCGCCTTATTCCATTTTCTGGAGTGGGAATCGAACCAACAACCTGTCACGTTTACAGGAAATTGAGAACCTCCGCCATTTTTCGGAGGAGGTTAATAAAAAATAGTCTACAATTCATATATAAAAAAATGTCTAGAAAACAATATGTTTAATATATTAGGCAGATTAGGTTTCTTTTCAATAAAAACATAAGAAAGAAAATCATTTTGTTTTCTTGCTAAGATCGAATATAATAGGCGAAAGCTTTTAGGGTATTTTCATCATAATGTAAAGACGTATTACTTTGAATACTAAAGTCTACATACAAATGTTTTTGACCGACTTCAAAAAAAGGTTATTACCAATATGTACGTTATTTTTTTATGTGTGTTATTTTTTTTTAGCTTCACACTATCCCGCATATAGCAGTGTAGGCAGAGGGAACCTGAGAACCTAGTGTTAAGACACTCCAATCTCTATGCGAGTCTATGTCTGTTATTGTAAATCAATTTTGATCATTCTCTGTTTATATGATTGCTAGTGCTTCTGATGTGGTTCCATTTAAGTTTTTTTGTTTAACTTTAGTTTATTTGAAGTTTTTTTTTCTAGCTTCACACTGTATCCCGCATATAGCAGGGTAGGCAGAGGGAACCTGAGAACCTAGTGTTAAGACACTCCGACTCTCTCTTTCAACAACCCCGTTCCTCACTTTCAGCCAGATTGAGGCAACGCGTTCTGAGTGGCGGAACTCAACGCCGCGCTTTGCCTTGTTACCAAACCAAGTGTTGAATTCTAGAAAAAAAAAAATTCAACACTTTGCGTTACTCATTTATTCAAAGTCAGTTAAAATAACATTTTTAAACATATATAAATAATAATAATTCCATAGTACACAGTTATTAGATACTAAATTAATTCTACAAATAATAAGACAATAGTGAAAATTTATGTTGGAAACGTGATATTAATATTGTACCCGTATAATGAAATTTGAACTACAATTAAATGGAATTAAAATTAATGATCAATTAAGTGTACATAATATGTTTTAATATGAGATTACCAAGACACAGTGGTACAGTGACTGATTGTTATAGTGTGGGTTCGATTCCCACTCAGGGTAAAGTTTAAAATTAATATTTTTTTCATTTTACAGCTCTTTTTTTTTAATGGATAACGAATGGCAAATGAGCAGAAGGACCATCTGATGATAAGTGGCTACCTTCGCCCATAGACATCTACAACACCAGAGATGTTGTAGATGCGTTGCCAACCTAGAGGATACATATGGAAGGGGAGGACAATGTAGTATTCCGCTATCGGAACCACCACATTTTGGGGAAAGGATGGGTGGGAATAGGAAAAACCTGGCTTACAAGCCATCGAACCAGAATACATCATTAGATATTCGGCGGTTCGTCTTTGACATGATAGTTGTCGCGAGCCAGACGGTGGACGAACCTCCTACCACCTAACTACTGGGATGCCCGACTTTTACGGGACGTTACCCAGCGGCTCTGATTTATATATTCATATATATGTACGTATGTATTGCCTTCACGCTTTATTCCTAGCAAGGTAGTCAGAGAAAACGAAGCGCCAAACGCTACGGCCCCTGCATACCTCTTTCGCCTCGTCCACAGTCATTAACCTCTTCATGCATGCCCTCCAGTCCTCATGCTTTTTACGTGACCTTCCTCCAGTATCATTGATACTGTGTTCTCGAAGGTCAACTGAGGTCTCCCCTTACCTCTCTTGCTGCTCACCTTTGCTTCATATATCTTTCTCACCATTCTTTCATCACTCATCCTCTCGACGTGCCCAAACCACCTGAGCACGTTCTTCTTCATTCTTACTATAACATTCTCGCTTATACCTGTGTATATATTTGTATTTAATTTTATTATGTCACTACATGCGTAATACCTAATACAAAAACAATGGGTGTTAAAAATGTCACGCGAAGCCTTATAAGTCAAGGTTGGAAGGTTATACACCTAAGTAACCGCGTACTGTGTTTAGTTATAAAAAATAGCTTCACGCTTTATTCCGCATAGGTTATTAAGAGAGATCCCAGTGTCCAGACACCCCGTTCATTTTCCACTCGAAATCATACATTGCGAGTTTTTACCGCAACCTCTTACCAGGATGGGAAATAAAGGTTTTAAAATAAACATTCCACCATCTGGGAATCAAACCCACAATCCGTCTCGTTTACACATTCTAACCCACTGCGCCCACGATGGCTTCTGAATATTTGATATATTTATATTTTCCCGTACTAACAAGATAAAGCGTGGCGTTAAATTTCGTCACTCAACTCACAATGTTCAATGGAATATGGAAGACAGAGTGTTTAAACACTAAGTTCTCTTTGATTCTGCTGAATGGGAAAACAGTGAAGCTAAAAAAACCTAATAAAACTATGGAACCCATATATGAAACGCGACAGCGATTCCTACTCTAGGAAATGGACTTTTTATTTTCCTGGGTTTGGTTACAAGACAAAACGCGGCGTTGAGCTCCGCCAGTCAGCACGCAATGCCTCAATTCGGCTAAAAGTAGGGAGTGGAGTGTCTTAACACTCTGCCCTCTGCCTACCCTGCTATATGCGAGATACAGCGTGAAGCTATGTATGTATGTATGGTATAGGAACTCATATATAGAAAACATATAAACATTTTGAACGCATCAGGATTCGAACCCGCGCCTCTTGGAACCCGTCCAAGCGCTCTGACCGCTAAGCCATACGTATAGAACGTATGGCTTAGCTCTATCCAGCTGTGTCGAAATTCTTATACACTTGTTACAACTTATTTTTGTTGTTAGCATCTTTTTAGAATTTTTACAAATTTCTGCTACCTTAGATTATTTCTATGAACAATCGTTTGGCGAGAGATAAAGCTGCTAATTAAATATTTTTTTAAGTTTCAAAGTGTTAATCACACACTATGAATCTACATATATACAACATACTAGTAACTATGACTGCTCCTTAGTTCAAGGTCGGTCCCATAGAAAACGCAATAACTTTCTCCATAAATTTTCATGTCAAAACTTTCTATATAATGCTTACAACATAATGGCAACTGAAAGCTTTTAAAATTTGGTACACTACAACAGTTTTTCAAGTATATTTGTATTCTAAATATTATTATTATTTTATTTTTTTTTTTTTTAACTTCACGCTGTATCCCGCATATAGCAGGGTAGGCAGAGGGAACCTGAGAACCTAGTGTGAAGACACTCCTGTCTCTCTTTTTGTTCCCCACTTTCCGCTGAATTGAGGCATTGCGTACTGAGTGGCGGAACTCAACGCCGTGTTTTGCCTTGTCACCAAACCTAGGAAATTGAAATACTACATTTCATGGAGTGGGAATCGAACCCACAACCTGTCGCGTTTACAGTTACACGCTTGTGCCTCTGCGCCACGACAGGTGTTATAGGCTACATATTATAAATTATAAAAACGCACTTAAAAGTTAAAATATTACAAATATCTCAAAAACTACTGGTCAGATCTTGATCAAGTTTAAATGGGACCACATCAGAAGCTTTAGCTATTAGATAAAAAGATGATCATCAAAATTGATACACCCAGTGAAAAGTTATGCGGTAACACACAAAAAATACAGTCGAAATGTGAACCTCCTTCTTTAAAATCGGTTAAAAATATTCAAAAAAACCACACAATCAATATTTAATATGAAAATACCGACATGGATACACGTTACCATCCCAATGGTATATGAGGAAAAAATGATTTGACTTCGACGTTTGTCCCATAAATTTTACTGAGATTTTCAATTTAAGAGTATTTGCTAAATGAAATTTGTATTAGAAAAAAATCATAAAATTTATGTATGTATACTATAAAAAATATTAAAAAATATATTTACAGTGAAGATATTTATAAAAAAAGCAGAGAGCGGAACACATAGCAAGGAGAACCGATGGCGGTGGAAAGGTTCACGAGTGGCGACCACGAACCGGACGACAATCACCGAACAGGGCCCCTAAAGACCTAAGATCTAGTCAAAATCGCCGGAAGGTGCTGGATGCGGGAAGTGCAAGATCGATCGTCATGGATGTCCTTGGGGAAGGCCTATATCCAGCAGTGGGTGTAAACGGCTGATGAAAACTGCCCTAATAATATCTGTTTTATGGAAAAAAGCTGCTAAAAGTATTAAAATAAAACAAGTGAATAATATTATGATTCAAAAAAAATATATTCCAATATTCATTAAGAAAACAAAAACGATATAATTAAGAAAACTCATCTGCATCTCGTCCTCGATTTTGTTCCGCGTTAAACTTTTTAAATGCAAGTGCACGCTCAATTAGATACACAGATCACTTGTCGCAGAGGCATTTAATATTACTATTGAGGTAACGGAAATCTTAAGAGAACGGAGTGTCGTAACACTAGATTCTCTGGTTCTCTCTGCCTACCCTGCTATGTGCGGGATACAGAGTTAAGCTAAACAAAAATTCTACCTAACGTCTGTCAAACAACAGGACAAACGACAGGTTGTGGGTTCGATTCCCACTCCAGGAAATGAAGTATTTTCATTTTCTGGGTTTAGTAACAAGGTGAAGCGCGGCGTTGAGTTCCGCCACTCAACACGCAATGCCTCAATTTGGCGGAAAGTGGGTAATGGATTTGTTGAAAGAGAACAGAGTGTCTTAACACTAGGTTCCCTCTGCCTACCCTGCTATATGCGGGATACAGCGTGAAGTTATAAAACAATATATATATAAATATATATATAAATTTAAAGTCACCTTACCCCTAATTACACTATACATAAATCGATACCGTGCGACCGTGATGTTTTTACCCGACTTCCGCGGCCACGTTATTGTATCTACCTGTATAATAGCAATAACGACATCGCAACCGATACTAAACAAACAGATCACTTCAATCGTGGAAAAGTTTAAACAAATATTGTACTGTGCTCGGTATTATGATATTTTCATAATGTCCCACGAGAAATTGTATCTATTTTATTCTTTGGGTTCCTTATTTCAAAGGGAAATGATTAATATTTAAATAATAAAAGAAAATCGATTTTAATTTAAATACACTAAAAAATAAAGCTATTACGAATAACTCAAAAACTGATTGTCTGATCTTAATTAAATTTAAAAGGGAGTACAACGGAAGTCTATTTAATTCTATTTTATATGTAAGTCTATTACTATCATATAAAAAAAGGATAATCAAAATTATTTGAACTAGTAAAAAGTAATGCTATAACATAAAATAATGAAGATTTAAAAAAAAATTATAATTTTTTTTTTTTTAACTTCACGCTGTATCCCGCATATAGCAGGGTAGGCAGAGGGAACCGGAGAACCTAGTGTTAAGACACTCCGTTCTGTTTCAACAAATCCGTTTCCCACTTTCCGCAGATTGAGGCATTGCGTGTCGAGTGGCGGAACTCAACGCCGCACTTTGCCTTGTTACCAAACCCAGGAAATGAAAAGACTAACATTTCCTGGAGTGGGAATCGAACTCACAACCTGTCGCGTTTGCGGTCGCACGCTTGTGCCTCTGCGCCACGACAGGCGACAGGGAGGAAAAAATAAATAATAATAATAATATATTTATTTGCTCTGAACGTAGGTGTACAAAGTATGTTACAATTTTCCAATATTAGGTATCCATGTACATTCCACCATTGGGCATGCAAATATTAAAATTACAGATCAGAACTATATTAAAATTACTATCTTATGACTTTTTACATTGAAATAAAGATTAAGAGGATACATAATAACTCAAAACTGAGACATATCTATTAGGAACTCAGTTCCAGAATAAAAAATCGATTTCTAATAAAATGCACTAAAAAGTAAAATTATCTATACTAATATATAAAGCTGAAGAGTTTGTTTGTTTGTTTGAACGCGCTAATCTCGGGAAGTACTAGTTCGAATTGGAAAATTATTTTTGTGTTGAATAGACCATTTATCGAGGAAGGCTTTAGGCTATATAACATCACGCTACAGCTATTAGGAGCAAGAAATAATGGAAAATGTGGTAAAAAGGGGGAAAATTATTCATCCTTGAGGGCTTCCGTTGCGTGCGCTGCGAAAACGGTTCAAGATACCAAAAATATATGTATGAAAGAATTGTTCCTCTTGAAATGATCTAAAAAAATGTCTGCAACAGTATATGTCTATCTTTTAAGACTAACTCACTAGAACCGTTTACATGGTAATCAAATTTAGTCGAATTTAATACTTTATTTGTTAAGAATTGTATCAACGAAATAATATTAGTCTTTGTCCAAATAAATTTATTGTTGATTAAAAATATTTAATTGTGAACAAAATTGTCTTTGGCATCACTTAATTTCAATGAACATCTTAGAAGATATTACAATTTCAATATAATAGAAATCGCTTACGTTACTGAGTGACTGATAGACTACGTACAGGCAAAACTACTGGACGAGAGTCTCTGGAAATTTCTACGAAACGAGAGGTCTTGAGTTTTATACTCTACGCGGGCGAGTTGAGGCCATCGTGGCATTCTGCTCCTTGCAAACGAAGTTGCGGGATACAGCTAGTTATGAATTATATACGGTAAAAAGTACTACTTATATTTTAACGAATTTTGTTATATAATAAAATATAAAAAATACTGTATGCATACATACATAGGTTCACGCTGTATCCCGCATATAGCAGGGTAGGCAGAGGGAACCTAGTGTTTAGACACTCTGTTCCCCACTTTCCACCGAATTGAGGCATTGCATGCTGAGTGGCGGAACTCAACGCCGCGCTTTGCCTTCTTACCAAACCCAGGAAACGAAAAATTGCTTTTCCTAGAGTGGGAATCGAACCCACAACCTGTCGCGTTTACAGTCAAACACTTGTGCCTCTGCGCCACGACATGCATCTACAGTAGTGCATCTAAGTTAAACAACATAATAGAATAGCGCTATTTTTTGCGGTTATAAAAACCGCAAATAAACTGCGGAACGATGGATTGACTTGTATAAAAACGTTTTTTATTCAATTACAATTAACGCTTTTTTTTTATTTGTGTATTTTTTTGTCAGGTTGTGGGTTCGATTCCGACTCCATGAAATGTAAAAATTTAGTATTTTTATTTCCTGGGTTTGGTAACAAGGCAAAGCGCGGCGTTGAGTTCCACCATTCAGTACGCAGTGCCTCAATTCGGCGGAAAGTGGGAAACGGAATATTTTAATGCATTTATCTAAAAAAAAAATTAACCAAATAACAAGGAATGTCTCATTTCGTCAGTAAGTTTTTTAACGCCTGTCGTGGCGCAGAGGCACAAGCGTGCGACTGTAAACGCGACAGGTTGTGGATTCGATTGCCACTCCAGGAAATAGAATTTTTCATTTCCTGGGTTTGGTGACAAGGCAAAGAGAGAACATAGTGTTAAAACACTCAAATTTTAGATTTAAACGAAAAATATATATACTGCTGGTTGAATGGCAGAACTAAATTTCAGATATGAAAATAATTAAAAATAGCCATTTCTTATAATAGGAATCGAACCTACGAATCGCATTTACAGTTAAACGCCGAGCCATAGTGGCTCAGTGGTACAGCCACTGAGCCACTATGGCTTCAATTTTCTACGTACATGTTAGTCATCTCATCCTTACTAATATTATAAATTCGAAAGTAACTCTGTCTGTCTGTCTGTCTGTTACGCTTTCACGCCTAATCCACAGAACCGATTTTGATGAAATTCGGTATAAGGATAGAACTGAACTTGGGAAAGGACATAAGATACTTTTTATCGCGAAAAAAATTATAGAAGGGGTTGACATAGGGGATGAAAGTTTGTATGGAAGTTCCTTATTGTCAAACATAAAATCATGTAAGATTGTTTAACTGTTTACAACTTTGACTCATAAACCACTTAACCAATTTTGACAAATAGTCTAGACCTTGGGAAAGACTATAGGATACTCCTTATCATATCGCGCGATATAACCGAATTTCACGCGGGCGAAGCCGCGGGCGGAAAGCTAGTCGTCTATATATGCATAAAGTAATGTCATATAATGACTTCAAATGAGAGACGTCCTTGATATAACAATTGTTGTATTTTCTGCAATCTAAGTAATTGGTACTCCACTTGTCGTTTGTATGGCTAAAGCGAATTATTCCATGATTCGCTTATTAGTCTAGAAATTACGTGGAAAATTTATATTTTTTTACAGTGTTTTTAGCTTCACGCTGTATCCCGCACATGGCACAGACAGAGGGAACGTGAGAACCTAGTGTTAAGACACTCCGTTCTCTTTATGTACGGAAATGTTATTTCCGTTCCTCACTCTTTGTCCAATTGAGGCATTGAATGCTGAGAGAAAAGGATATATTTTGAAAAGTCATTATTTTTTGATTAAGCATTGTCATGACATAAGATGAGGCTATTGTGACACAGTGGTGATAATATCTTGTCAACGCGATTGTTTGTGGGTTCGATTTCCATTTGGGGGAATGATTATATTTAATTAACACCTGTCGTGGCACAGAGACACAAGCGTGCGACTGTAAACGCGACAGGTTGTGGGTTCGATTCCCACTCCAGGAAATGTTAGTATTTTCATTTCCTGGGTTTAGTAACAAGGCAAAGCGTGGCGTTGAGTTCAGCCACTCAGCACGCATTGCCTCAATTCGGCGGAACATGGGGAATAGAGTATTTTAACACTAGGTTCCCTCTGCCTACCCTGCTATATGAGAGGTATAGCGTGAGGCTATGAATAATCAATTACTCGAGTGAGAATCGAACCTACACCCAATCACGCTTACAGGCTCTGTCCCACTGCACCATTATATAGATTGTCTGTTACAGATATATGTTTACCAAACGTGAGCAAAGGAAAGCTAATTACCTATCACGTGTCAACGCCATACATTCTAGTCATAGTAATTACGAACAAAACAAAAACGATACTTAACATAAAATGAAAGAATAAACTAATGATCATTTATAATAATCTTTCTTATGTACGTAAATATATATATATATATATATATACTTTTCCAGGAAATTTAATTTCCTAGAGTGGGAATCGAACCCACAACCTGTCACGTTTACAGTTGCACGCTTGTGCCTCTGCGCCCCGACAGGCGGTTTTTGTATGTGTTACTGCATAACTATATAGTCTAGACCTTGAGAAAGACTATAGGCTACTCCTTCCCATGTTGCGCAATATAACCGAATTCCACGTGGGTGAAGCCGCGGGCGGAAAGCTAGTTAATGACATATGTATTGTACACTATCATATATTTTAAACACACGTTTTTACAAAGTGACATACACGTTGCCAAGCAACGCATAATTTACACGTCAATGGATCCTAGTATAAATAAACAAAATATTTTCTTTACAAATATTTGTTCATTCTGTTTGTCTATCTATCGTAGGACAAGCCTAGGCCTAGCTTTTCTTATTTACGCACGGCTCGGTAAATATTTGCAAAGGCGGACCTATGTATAGGGAATCATTCACGAGATTAAAGTTTATTTTTAGGGTATAATATATATCATGGATAGCTTCACGCTGTATCCCGCATATAGCAGGGTAGGCAGAGGGAACCTAGTGTTAAGGCACTCCGTTCCCCACTACACACACACACACATTGCGTGCTGAGTGACGGGACTCAACGCCGCGCTTTGCCTTTGTTACCAAACCCAGGAAAGGAAAAATTCTATTTCCTGGAGTGGGAATCGAGCCCACAACCTGTCGCGTTTAGAGTCGCACGCTTGTGCCTCTGCACCACGACAAGCTTTAATATATATCGTCGATTATAAAAATACTAGCTGTATCCTGCAACTTGGACTATAAAAGTACTAAATTAATTTACTCTTATGAGGCACAGAGGAACACATCTGTATCAGATGTTAAAAAATTGATAAGTCAAATTATACGTATTTAAGCCAAATTGAGGCATTGCGTGTTGAATGGCGGAACTCAACGCCGCGCTTAGCCTTGTTACCAAACCCAAGAAATGAAAATACTAAATTTTACATATCCTGGAGTGGGAATGGAACTCACAATCTGTCGCGTTTACAATCGCACGCTTGTGCCTCTGCGCCACGACAGGCGTCACTCAACACACAATGCCTCAATTTGGCGGAAAGTGGGGAACGGAAATGTTGAAAGAGAATGGAGTGTCTTAACACTAGCTTCTCTGGTTCCCTCTGCCTACCCCGCTATATGCAGGATAAAGCGTTAAGTTAAAAAAAATACTTATTTCGAAGACGGCAGTAATAGGATCTTTTCAAAGTTGGTTAGGTAGAGGAGGTGAACGTTAATGCGCATTTTAAAGGGGCCTCTTAAATCTAAATTTGCGTCTTAAGTCCTAAGCACTCCCTAAACTCTTCTCTCTGCAACGCGATGTGCACTCCCATGTTGAACCCATGGATTGCTGATGAGTTTCTTCTCTTTTCAAAACGCTTGGGTTACTTGGTGATTGATAGATAACGTACAGGCGAAACTACTGCATATAGAAAGCTGTAATTTGGTATGTAGGGGAGTGTAGGGGAGGACTAAGAGAGGTTTTCTCGAAATTCTTATAAAAAAAGGGGAAAAAAATCAGATCCAAGCAAACGAAATCGCTGGATAAAGCTAGTATACAATATTCTAGTATATTCCATTAAGTTAACTATCGCTTTAGTTGCAAAAACACTCGTTGCATTCCCCTCTAATTTAGAATCTTAATTAAAGACAAAAAACTAATGACGCTCGCTACCGGTTGAGGTAATAACTACATACGTTTTATTATAAGAAGTATTCAGCTTTAAACTAATAAACAAAAGAGATTCTTTTTACTTTATGGTATGGCAGAGAGAACTAGCGTCAAGACACACCGTTCTCCGCCCGAATTCGAAATGAATACGTCACGTTTAACGCCTGTAGTGGCGCAGAGGCACAAGCGTGCGACTGTAAACTCAGGTTGTGGGCTCGATTCCCACTCCAGGAGATGGAATTTTTCATTTTCCTGGGTTTGGTAACAAGCCAAGACGTCGCGTTGGATTCCGCCACTCAGCACGCAATGCCTCAATTCGGTGGAAAGTGGGGACCGGAAATTTTGAAAGAGAATGGAGTGTCTTAACACTAGGTTCTCTGGTTCCCTCTGCCTACCATGCTATGTGCGGGATACAGCGTGAAACTAAAACAAAATCAGTACCATATTTTTGAGTTATTCGTAACAACTTATACTTTTCAGTGAATTTTATTTAAAAACTGTTTTTTGTTAAAAACCTTTATTATAATTTAGGTATTTGTTACCATTTTATGTTTAGAATACTAAAATATTTGTCAAAGACGATTATAAAAACTTCCGATTCACTTTAAAGGTCAATCTCAATTTGCCTTGTGAATGCTACTATTGTGTTAACACATAATAATATGATGAATAATAAGCACCTGTCGTGGCGCAAAGGCATAAGGTTGTGGATTCGATTTTCAGTTCAGGAAATGAAATTTTTCATTTCCCGAGTTTGGTAACACCTAACAAGGTAAAGCGCGGCGTTCCGCCACTCAGCACGCAATGCCTCAATTCGGTGGAATTTGGGGAACGGAAAAGTTGAAAGAGAATGGAGTGTCTTAGCACTAGGTTCTCGGGTTTCCTCTGCCTACCCTGCTATATGCGGGATATATAAGTAAAAAAAAAATAAAAGAAATACATTACTCCGGTCTGGTAATGCAAAGTTCGGCTTTGAATTCCGCTACTTAACACGCAATATTTTGAATTCAAGTGGAAAATGGAAAAAAAGAGTGTCTTAACACTACTTCTCTCTGACTACCCAACTAATTCAGCTAAACTAATATTATTTACATACATACATACATAGCTTCACGCTGTATCCCGCATATAGCAGGGTAGGCAGAGGGAACCTAGTGTTAAGACACTCCGTTCCCCACTTTCCTAATTATTATAATATGAATATGGATGTTAAATTAACATCCATTATCACTTCCTGTCTCAATTTTGAGTTGTTATTGCTATCTATATATGAATTATCTAATTAATTTCATAGAACTGTCTTCGACACATGATAACAGTGATTTACGTAAACGATTTAATTTATTCATGAAAGCGTAAATACAGTGAGTTAATGCTAGATATTATTGTTGGTTTAGGAGTTATGGTTGTTTGTTTTTAATAGTGTTAAGACACTCCGTTTTCCGTTGTTCACTTGTTCTTGTCATTGGATGTTGAATGATGGATTGGAGCTCCACGCCATGTAACTTAACAAACTGTAACAATATTATTACGAATAGGTCAAAAACTATTTGTCAGATCTTATCTAAATATGTTGACTGTGGACGAGGCGAAAGAGGTATGCAGGGACCGTAGCGTTTGGTGCCCCGTTCTCTCTGACTACCCCGCTAGGGATAAAGCGTGAAGCTATGTAAGCAAGTAAGAAAAGAACGGATTGTCTTGATACTGTCTATCCTGCTATGTGGAATAAAACGTTAATATAAATAATAAAGTATATATAATTTTAAGGCCTGTCGTGACGCAGAGGCACAAGCGTGTGACTGTAAACGCGACAGGTTGTGGGTTCGATTCCCACTCCAGGAAATGGAATTTTTCATTTCCTGGGTTTGGTAACAAGGCAAAGCGCGGCGTTGAGTTCCACCACTCAGCACGCAATGCCTCAAATCGGTGGAAAGTGGGGAACGGAGTGTCTTAACACGAGGTTCCCTCTGCCTACCCTGCTATATGCGGGACAGCGTGAAGCTATGTAGCTATGTAAGTATATATAGTAATAAAAATTGTATGCCAACAGATTTATATAGAACGTTTGTTGTTCATACAAAACTCTGGTCCTTATCATTCGTCATTTTTGATGGCTTATCTTTTTGTTATTTCCCGTAAAAACAATGATATGAAAAACAATAAAGGCGAAATATATATTGACAGTGCCGAATAATAAATCTTGATATATTTATATGAAAAGCTTTAGTGAGAGACCATCGTGACGCAGTGGGTCGGCAGCTAACTGCGATTTATTGTCAGTTCTATTCCCATTCGTGGAATATTCTTTTTTTTTAGCTTCACGCTGTATATCGCACATAGCAGGGTAAGCAGAGGGAACCTGAGAACCTAGTAGTAAGACACACCGTTCTTTTGCAACATGTCTTGTCCCCCCTTTCTGCTGGATTGAGTCATTTCGTGCTGAGTGGCGGAATTCACTTCCGCGCTTTGCCTTGTTACCAGACCCAGGAAGGGTCTGGTAACAAGGCAAAGCGCGGAAAGTATTAAATACTATTTTCATTTTCCTGAAGTGGAAACCGAACCCACAACCTGATGTGCTTACTGTTGCACGCTTGTGCCTCTGCGGCCCGACGGGCCCAATAATTATATTTGAACTATTTACCTTTTTCTGTTGTGGTAAGGCAAAGCGGGGCATTGAGTTCTGCCACTTCACAGGTTATATCTCCAAATTCAGTGAAATACGGCGAACAGAGTGTCTTGACACTAGATTCACTCTGACTGCCGTGCTAAGCGGGGTAAAGCGTGACGCTGCCTGCGTGACTGATAAACAATGTACAAGTAAAACTACTGGCCTTAGAGTTATGAAACTTTACAGGCTCCTTGGGGAGTATAGAGGAGCGCTAAAAGATAATTTCAGGAAATCCTTACGAAAATAAGAATTAATGGGAACTCAGGTTTTATTGTCCATACCATAGTTTCACGCAGCAAGTTTCAAGTGATAATAAAAATAATGATCTTCAGCAGAATTGAAAGTGATAATCTAATGTTAAGGCAATCCGTGTGCCATGTCAATTTAACACCTGTCGTGGCACAGAGGTACAAGCATGCGTCTATAATTGCGACAGATTGCGGGTTCGATTCCCACTCCAGGAAATGGAATTTTTCATTTCCTCGGTTTGATAACAAGGCAAAGCGCAGCGTTGAGTTTCGCATGCAATGACTCAATTCGGTGGAAAGTGGGGACCGGAGTTTCTTGACACTAGCTTCCCTCTGCTTACACTGATATATGCAGGATATAGCGTAAAGCTATGTATGTATGTACGTAAGGCACTCCGTTCACCACTTTTCACTTGAATTTGAGACATTGTGAGCCAGAGCGGAGAAGTGAACATAATCGAAAATAAAATATAATTAATAAATAAAATTTAAATATAATACCCCCCGAGTAGTAACCGAAGCCACAGTCAATCATTTTTACCGTCAGACGCTATTCTAAGCTTCGATGTCGTCGTACAGTACACATATTTATGTACATATAGCTTACCTATTGCGCTATGTAAAGCTAGTTTATAAAGCACATGAGCTTTTGACTACAGTCTTCTATTTGTTTTTGTCATTTTGTTTAATTTCCAAATTTTACATGCAGAATAAATTTTCAAAGCAATGGAAAATATATGTGGTTCTTGTAAAGGAAAATACTACAGAAGTATGAAAATAGTAAACCTGTGGTTTTATTTAGAAGTCTGTAAACGATTGGTTCTGGGTTCGATTCCTATTTGGAGGAATCATATTTTAACTTTTTTAAGTTCTAGTAAGACGAAACGCGGCGTTGACTTCCGCCACTTCTTGATGCACTTGACTTCTTGATAGTATTTGATCTGGTTTTAGTTGATAATATTTATTAAAACCTTCCTTTTCTATACGATATATAATATTTAAAATACAATAATATAACAAAACTTAATGACTCATACCTTGCAAAGGAAATGTCTCACACTTATCAGGTATTTACTGCAAATTGCTTAGTGTCACAATTTTACTAAATTACTTTTTAAACGAGCAGAACAAAAGTATAAATAATATTTAAAATATTTACAAAAAGAAAACCGACTTCCATAACATGCAGTTAATAGTAAAATTATTACGAATAACTCAGAAACTAATCAGATCTTAACTAAATATAAATGGGACCACATCAGAAACTTTAGCTATCATATAAAAAAAGAATCAACAATATAGTTCAATCAATTTAAAACCATTAAGAACTATTTTTTATTGAAGTCTGTTAAAAAATATAACATGATTTCTCCGTTCAGGCAAGACAAAACGCGGCGTTGAGTTCCGCCACTTAACAGTATAAAGCATAAAGCTGCTTTACAAATATATAAGTGCAAAATAAAAAGGTTGCCGACTTTTTGGTTTTTTGTAAAATTTGGAGTGAAATTGCAAAAAAAACTTAACATCTTATATCATCACCCATATATACCGGCTTATGTCTATGTACTGGCCTCCTTAAATATATTGGCTTCCCTAAGTATACCGGCTTCCCTAAATATACCGGCTTCTCAAATATACCGAGTTGCCTAAATATACCGGGTTCCCTAAGTATACCGGTTTCCTTAAATAAAGCAGCTCCCCTAAATATATAGGCTTCCTTATATATATCGGGTTGCCTAAATATAGCGGGTTCTCTAAATATACCGGCTTTTCTAAATATACCGGATTCCCTAAATATACCGATTTACGAAGTCATACCATTCAATGAGAATCATGGAAAGATACATGGAAAGATACAAAGATACGTATCACAATTTTCATTTCAGTACACGTTGATTACTATTTGGAAAGCCATTATTACGTGAAAATGTACGCATATATTTAGTTAACAGTGTTGCTATTATTGCATTGAAGAGCCTATTGTGAGGATTTCGTAATACAATGTAGCTCAGTAGGACAGTATGATTGTAAACGTTGTATCGTGATTAAATTTTTTGCATTTTTCATATTTGGTAAGACAAAGCGCGGTGTTGAGTTCCGCCGATGTCTCGTTTTCAAGTGGAAAGGGGACAACGGAGTGTCTAAACACTAGGTTCTTTCCAGTTTATCAGGTATTTACTGCAAATTGCTTAGTGTTACAATTTTACTAAATTACTTTTTAAACGAGCAGAACAAAAGTTAAATGTAGTATAAATAATATTTAAAATATTTACAAAAAGAAAACCGACTTCCATAACATGCAGTTAATAGTAAAATTATTACGAATAACTCAGAAACTAATCAGATCTTAACTAAATTTAAATGGGATCACATCAGAAACTTTAGCTATCATATAAAAAAAGAATCAACAATATAGTTCAATCAATTTAAAACCATTATGAACTTTTTTTTATTGAAGTCTGTTAAAAAATATAACATGATTTCTCCGTTCAGGCAAGACAAAACGCGGCGTTGAGTTCCGCCACTTAACAGTATAAAGCATAAAGCTGCTTTACAAATATATAAGTGCAAAATAAAAAGGTTGCCGACTTTTTGTTTTTTGTAAAATTGGGAGTGAAATTGCAAAAAAAACTTAACATCTTATATCATCACCCATATATACCGGCTTATGTCTATGTACTGACCTCCTTAAATATATTGGCTTCCCTAAGTATACCGGCTTCCCTAAATATACCGGCTTCTCAAATATACCGAGTTGCCTAAATATAGCGGCTTCTCAAATATACCAAGTTGCCTAAATATACCGGCTTCTCAAATATACCGAGTTGCCTAAATATACCGGGTTCCTAAGTATCACCAGGGGTTTCATAAATCTGCGCTCCCCTAAATATGACTTCCCTTATATATACCGGGTTGCTAAATATGGCGGAGTTCTCATATACCGACTTTCTAAATATACGGATTCCCCTAAATATACCGACACGAAGTCATACCATTCAATGAGAATCTCATGGACAAAAGATACGTATCACAATTTTCATTTCAGTACACGTTGAGGTTACTATTTGGAAAGCCATTATTACGTGAAAATGTACGCATATATTTAGTTAACAGTGTTGCTATTATTGCGCATTGAAGAGCCTATTGTGAGGTTTCGTAATACAATGTAACTCAGTGGGACAGTATGATTAAAAAAAGAAAGCGCATGTATCGTGATTAAATTTTTTGCATTTCATATTTGGTAAAAGACAAAGCTTGGTGTTGAGTTCCGCCGATGTGTCTCGTTTTTCAAAGTGGAAAGGGACAACGAGGTAATGTCTTGCTGCAGGTTCTTCTGCTATATATAAGAAAACGAGTGCAACATCATTAAGATCGAAATTTTACATATAATATTGGGGATTATTGCGAGGGGCCTACTGTTCTGTTTTGGTTAACCAGAAAAGGAAAACCATAAAATCCACATACATAGACATTATCCGAACCCACAGTTAGTCTTGTCAGGCCCATCTACTGCGTCATGATGTAGTCATCATTTTTATCTATTTTCCTTAGATGAAAAACTGTATGTATAGAGCGTAACGTTCCATCATATGCTCCCGATTACACATTATTTTAGTAAGTAAGAATTAATTCTTACTATAGTAGTATAGTAAAAAATGAAACTTTAAAAAAAGTTATTCGAAGCCATTTGTGGTGGGGCGGCGTCAGACTGTTCACGCCTGATCGGTTGTGGGTTCGATACCCTCTCCCTCTATAGTTTATATATAATCGTTCCCTTTTTTTTTTTTTTTTTTTTTACACGGATACCGGATGGCAAAGCGAGCAGAAGGACCGCCTGATGGTAAGTAAGTTTACCTTCGCCCATGAACATCTACAACACAAGAGATGTACTAGATGCAGTTGCAACCTAAGAGGATACAGATGGAAAGGGAGGATAATGTAATAGTCGCTATCGGAACCACCACATTTTGGGAAAGGAGATGGAGTGGGAAAGAGCCACAGCTAACATGCCATCGAACCGGAACACATCATAGATATTTGGCGAGTTCATCTTTAGCACTAAATAGTGAATTCCGCGAGCCAGACGGAGGACAGGAGGAGCACTCCACACCCAAACCCTTAGTTATATTAAAATATTTCTGCGTGAATGGCTCAATTCAGCGGAATGCTGGGAACAGGTGTCTTAACACTGGTTTCACCTCTGCTATGCGCGGGATACAGCGTGAAGCTATATGTATCTAAAACCATTTTCATTTCTCTGCTCTGACAAAGTGCAGCGTTGGTTTCGCTACTTAACACGGTGTCTCTCTAATTCATCGCAGGAAGCGGGAAGCAGGAGACCAGTTTGACTGGTCAGTCTAACTTCCCACCACTGCTATGGATATGGATGGATCCTCGTATAGCTTGAAACTGAAGCTTATATGTCTTCATAGTTTATTCTTTCATTTGATACCCATATTAGGTGGCTTAAAAAAATGTAATCCGCCATTTTGTTGTGGCGGCCATTTTGTATTAACGACAACAACAGATAATAAATTGAAAATAAATATATTGTATTGTCATTAAAACTAATTATGAATACCAAATTTCAGCTGGTTCGGACATTGAGAAGCGAGAATAATTTAAATATAGATATATCAACCGAGTGGGAATCGAACCCATATCCCCTCCAACGTAAAGTAGGTTAACTTATCACGATAACTTTAAATTAATTCAATTAATTTATAACTTTTTTAAAAAAAAACAATATATTTCGATATATACATACAAATTTTTACTTCAAAATTTAATATTCTTTTACTCAAAACCGTTCTCCTTACCAATGACCAAAGTCACTGACCGTGTCCGATATTGTCAACACATGTCAGTGTATGCATAAACTACAACAAACATGTTAAATCAATTGTGCAAGTGTTTTACCGTTACCCAAGACTTCTGTACAGTGATAGCTATGCTATAATAGCTATAATAATGATTTTTTTATTTTCTTTTTTTTAACTTCACGCTGTATCCCACACATAGCAGGCTAGACAGAGGCAACCTGAGAACCTAATGTTTAAGACACTTTGTTCTAATCAATATGTGTGTGTTCAAATTAACCTATCCTATTGATCCCTTTTTTACGAAAATTATGCGAACGAAGAATATATTTGGCATGGTTAAACTTTATATGGAAGTACAGAAAACCAATATTTTTTTATAATAATGCTTTACAAAAATATTGAACTAGCTGTACCCTGTGCGCGTTTCTGTGCCACCAAAAATAAATTCGAAGTAAAGACATTATATACAAATATTCAAATCATTTCGTAATTTTGATGATTTTGTTAATTTCCAAAAAAATCTGTGGCGCCATTTGTCGCAAACTGGTCGTACCCACTCAAAAACCCTCGTGGGTTCATCATTATCAGAAAATGGATTTTTTCATTTCCTGGGTTTGGTAACAAGGCAAAGCGCGGCGTTGAGTTCTGTCACTCAGCACGCAATGCCTCAATTCGGCGGAAGGTGGGGAACGGAGCGTCTTAACACTAGGTTCCCTCTGCCTACTCTGCTATATGTGGAATACAGCGTGAAGCTATGTATGTATGTATGTATTAAAAATAATTCTCTCTGAGTACCCTGATAGAGATAAAGCGTGAAGCTAAGTTAAAAAATAATATTCTTATATAGCATATCTATCTATGGACGCGCAATATTAGTATTGTTATTCTTCCCAGAAAATGTAAGTTAATGCTCGAGAAACCTTACCGCAAAAGCTAAAGACAATGAAAAACATAAATTCGCTACAAGTTTCAATTCACTTACATACATATGTACATATGTATATAAGAATTCTGTCAGTGAAATATTTTTAACTCCTGTCGTGGCGCAGAAGCACACCGTGCGACTGTAAACGCGACAGGTTGTGGATTCGATTCCCACTGAAAACGACGAAAATATCGCCATTTTAGGTATTATTTATTCAACTATTAATTCTTCGCCAAAGACAAAGAAGTAAGACAAAACGCGGAGTTGGGTTCCGCCACTTAACACATAATATCTCAATTTAAGGCAGTTAGCGGAAAACAGGGCATATATATATGTAGAAGCACACCGACTGTAAACGCGACAGGTTGTGGGTTCGATTCCCACTCCAGGAAATGAAAATATTAAATAATGTTAATTATTTCATTTCCTCGCTTAGGTAACAAGGCATAGCAAAGCTTTGAGTTATGTGGCGTTGAATTCCGCCACTCAACACGCAATCTACATCCTTCAATTCAATTTTAAGAGAACGGAGTAACTCGATATTAATTTCTTAGGGTCTCCCTACCTATCCTGCTTTGTGCGGGATACAGCGTGAAGTTAAAAAAAAATCTATATATAGACATTGGTAACACACTGTCCGTCTGTATGTACGTGACTAAACACGTGTTCCGCATAACCTATCTATATAATGAATTATAATACATTAATTAATATGCTTAGACGTAACGTCTTGATTGGCTCAAGTCAATGTCAAATAACAATGAGGTATATAAATCTACAGTCAAAACAATGCGGTCGTATATAATTGTTTATGTACGACTTGTATGTTTGTGGCTGTGTTAGATTGATGGGTGTAGGTTTAAATACGTGATGGGGTAATTTTTATACGTTAAAAGTGATTCCCAGTATAGTAGTTCACTTTTTCTTTTTTTTTTAACTTCACGCTGTATCCCACATATAGCAGGGTAGACAGAGGGAACCTGAGAACCTAGTGTTAAGACACTTCGTTCTCTTACAACAATTCCGGTCACCACTTTCCGCCAAATTGAGGCATTGCGTGTTGAGTGGCGGAACTCAACGCCGCGCTTTGCCTTGTTACCAAACCCAGGAAATGAAAATACTAAATTTTACATTTCCTGGAGTGAGAATAGAACTCACAATCTGTCGCGTTTACAGTCGCACGCTTGTGCCTCTGCGCCACGACAGGCGTTATTATAAAATTATATATCTATTTTAAATAGGTGAAGTCGCATCCGGAAAGCTATTTAAATGAGGAAAAGAATCTTAATAGAAAGGAGTGTCCTAACACTATATTCTCAAGTTCCCTCTGCCTACTTTTTTATATGTGGGATACAACGTGAAGTGCTAACAAATATATATATTAAGTTAAATCTCTATTGGAAATATCGTACAAATATTTGTTCTTTAAACAAACTTTTTTACTCAAATATTACTTCTATTAGTATTAGGGTCAATGTACTTTACCTTGTTAAGAGGATTATTTGTAATGTTAAAGATATAAATAATATTATTATGATAAAAACAGATTTATATTTTTTTAACTCAGTATCGAGACACTTCGTTCTTCGGTTTCTGGCCACTATCGAAAACATTGTGTGTTGAATGATGACGGTACTCAGCACCGCACTTTTTTTTTATTGATAACCGATGGCAAACGAGCAGAAAGACCACCTGATGGTAAGTGTTTACCTTCGCCCATGGACATCTACAACACCAGAGATGTTGTAGATGCGTTGCCGATCTGGAGGATACAGATGGAAGGGGAGGACAATGTAGTAGTCCGCTATCGGAACCACCACATTTTGGGGAAAGGATGGGTGGGAATAGGAAAAACCTGGCTTACAAGCCATCGAACCAGAATACATCATTAGATATTCGGCGGTTCGTCTTTGACATGATAGTGGTCGCGAGCCAGACGAAGGATGAACCTCCTACCACCTAACTACTGGGATACCCGCCTCTTACGGGACGCTACCCAGCGGTGGAGGGGAATGGTATTCTAATCCCGTCCCCTCACGCTTTGTCTTACCAGAGCGAAAAAATGATATGTGATCATTCCCTGAATGGGGAATCGAACCCACAACCAATCATGTTTACAGTTAGTCTCTTTCCCACTGCGCCACGATGACTTATAGTAAAATATATATTAATTTTATACATATATCGCTTAGTGCGTTATCAAAGTAATTTATTTTTATCCATGTGTAATGCTGCAAAGTGTATAATAAAGTTTTATCACTAAGCACTCAGTCCATTTACGGTTCATCCACTCTTAAATAGGGATATTATATTATGTCCAAGTTACACAACATCTTATACATACATACATAGCTTCACGCTGTATCCCGCATATAGCAGGGTAGGCAGAGGGAACCTAGTGTTAAGACTTTCCGCCGAATTGAGGCATTGCGTGTTGAGTGGCGGAACTTAACGCCGCGCATTGCCTTGTTACCAAACCCAGGAAATTAAAAATTCCATTTCCTGGAGTGGGAATCGAACCCACAACCTGTCTCGTTTACAATCGCGCGCTTGTGCTTCTGCGCCGCGACAGACAAAATCTTATAAATTACACATAAGTTACTCCTATATGCATTAATTACAGTACTACTGAAATCGATTCTAATATAACTTTTGTTCGTTATGATATCTAGGAATCTGAATTTTAAGAACTGTTTCATCTATTTTAATTTTCATTATAGTTTTTTTACCATAGAAATTAAATTATTTGACACTAAATACATATATAGCGCCAAGCTGTATCCCGCATATAGCAGGATAGGCAGAGGGAACCTGAGAACCTCGTGTTAAGACACTCCGTTCCCCACTTTCCACCGAATTGAGGCAATATATGCTGAGAGGCGGAACTAAACGCCGCGCATTGCCTTGTTACCAAACCCAGGAAATGAAAATACTAAACTTTACATTTCCTGGAGTGGGAATCGAACCCACAACCTGTCGCGTTTACAGTCGCACGCTTGTGCCTCTGCGTCACGACAGGCGTCATAATACATACAACCGTATAAGCCACACAAAATGTATACGGACACGCCAATTTGAAGTTAACTATACGTAAATTTATCAAACACTTTGATAAGTATAGGTAAACGTCATAAATTTATGATGTTAAACTTAATGGGTGTATGGTTCATACTTACGTAGTTACGCCTAACGCCTGTCGTGGCGCAGAGGCACAAGCATGCGACTGTAAACGCGACAGGTTGTAGGTTCGATTCCCACTCCAGAAAATGGAATTTTTCACTTCCTGGGTTTGGTAACAAGGTAAGGCGCGGCGTTGAGTTCCGCCACTCAGCACGTAATGTCTCAATTCGGCGGAAAGTGGAGAACGGAGTGTTCTTACACTAGATTTTCCTTATGCCCATGATACAGCGTGAAGCTAAAAAAAATGTTTACCCTGAAAAGTATACATATTCGATTAATTAACTTATTCACGCCTTAATATAAATATTCATTGGCTGTCTAGTCATAACCTTTGCCTTACACAAGCTCGTATTGAGTTTTAAATTATTTAAAATAAAAATAAAAAAAAAAATGAAAAAAAAAAAAAAATAAATACACATATAGAGCAGATGTCATACAAAACTAATCAAGAACTAGAGTATAAATCTTGAACACGTATTATTAATTGAGACCGTGACTTTTCTAATGTTCCGGGTTAAAATGTCGTTGGTCAAGGAAATGAGTGTCGCTTTTTAAGGTTTTTTTAATGTATATATATATATATATATATATATATATATATATATACTCGTATATATTCGGCGAAAGTGGCGACGGAAGTGTTAAAGACAACGGAGTGTATTAACACTGGGTTTTGTTCCCTCTGCCTATCCTGCTATATGCAGGATACAGCGTACTGCTAAAAAAGAGGTCATATTGTCAAAACACTCATTACATACTCTTTACGTCAGATGGAGATATTGCCAAGTTTGCCAAATTTGCCAAATCAACTTTATTAAGGCGCGGCAGCCACATTTTTGGCATCTTAACAGGATATGTGTAGTCATCGGCTACAGATTTACGCTACAATAGATTCCTTTTTGTGTTAATCTCAATAAGTATTGAATATCTATATATTATATACGTAAGGCAAAAACTTTGGACCCCTTTTACGAAAGAAATTACATGGGCGAAGAAGCGCATGAAACTTAGCACCTTTATTGTTTATATAGTAAGGAGTTCAGAATGATAATATCTTTTAAAATAACACATAAAATATATATTAAATTAATAAAATAAATATTACACTACCATAATTTGACATCCATGTTTATATAGAGTTACATATACATACGTTGTTAGGACGTAGTTGACTAAATGTAAATATTGCCCATTAACATAGAAATAAATGTTGTAAATATTGTTAACACTTCAAAAGAAACAGTTACTACTGTTGACAATTGTCCTTTAAAAAAAACTCAAACCCCACTTGAATTCGCAGTAGGCTGTGTGCATGCCCAGGTTGAATCAATTCACAACCTGTCGTGTTTACAGTTCCACGCTTGTGCCTCTGCGCCATTCGTTAACTCAAAAACTTGATATTTTTTAAATAGGTTAATACAAAATTCCACAGAAAGTAATTACAGACCTGCCATTTGAAAATTCAAAAGTCAGGATAAAAACTATATTATTAAAGGAAAGTATATTATTCTGTCTAAGAATGCTATACAGATGTTGATAATGTGGAATTAAATGCGCTGTTTAATTGCTAACCGCTCAGGGAGGCTTATCGTTGCTAACAGAATTTATTATAAATTTTATTTAAAAAGAGCAACTGTTGAGTTTCTTGCCGGCTCACCTCAGCAGAACTGACATCCAGAAGCACGGTGGTAGCTTTCGTTAGGACTGACTTGACTGACATCTTTTGTAAATTGACGATTCAAAAGTGCTTATATGCCTATTTGAATAAAGAATAATTTGATTTTGATGAGTCACTATAGTTCTAAAGGTGCGATATGTTTGACATACATTTTGCAAAGTGGCTTACGCGGTTTAGAAACGTGTTTTTACACGTATTAATAACGTAATTTAACTTCCCGCTGTATCCCCACACTTAGCAGGGTAGGCAGGGGAACCTGAGAACTGGTGTTAAGACACTCCGTTCTCTTTCAACAAAACCGTTCCCCACTTCCGCCAGACATTGCGTGTTTGAGGTGGCGGAACTCAACTATACTCCTGCTTTGCCTTATTACTAAAGTGAAAAATAGAAAATTCTTTATTTCCTCAGTAAGAATCGAACCCACCTGTGCTTTACAAAGTCTTTGCTATCTGCACGGCAGGCGTTATATATATATATATATATATATGCATGCCATATATATATATATATATATATATATATCTATCTATCCTCTCCTCACTATATATAACTGCTCATATATATATATATATATATATATATAGTATTCTCAAATTCATCAGACTCCCAAACCAGTTGCAAAAAGGCACTTATGTATATAGCTTCGTAATTGGTTAACATTTTGAAGGTCACAGCTTCCTTCACTTAAAGTCAATATTAGTCGATACTTCTGTATATGCATAACATAATGTTGACACTGTTAAAGTGACACTTAAGTGTGAAAAAAATCAAGTTTTTTTTTTAAATGTTAAGTGATTATTTCAAAACAAATAATTTGCAAAATTACTAAAACCTTTTTTTTATTTTTTTTATATTTTTTATATTTTTATATGTATGCCAAATTTTTATTGTTAAATTTATCTGTTTACTGTAGAATAAAAATAAAACGATTGTAGAACATAGAAACGTACATACAAAGCTTCACGCCGCGCTTCGCCTTGTTACCAAACCCAGGAATTGAAAAATTCCATTTCCTGGAGTGGGAGTCGAACCCACAACCTGTCGCGTTTACAGTCGCACGCTTGTGCCTCTGCGCCACGACAGACCTTAAATATAATATTTAACTATTTTATTTATTTCAATATTTTTTTATTGCTTATATTTTTTTTCATAAAATATATCTTTTCACTTTAGAATGAAAAAAAAATTTTGTGAAAAAAAAAAATGAATTTATTTATATAAGAATTTATTTACGTTCATTTCAATCATAAATTGTTTATAATATGGAAGTCACTCAGCACACAATGCCTGAATTTGGCGGAAAGTGGGGAACGGAGTGTCTTAACACTAGGTTCCTTCTGCCTACCCTGCTATATGCGGGATACAGCGTGAAGCTATGTATGTATGTATGTATGTATGGAACTTCTTATATGGAATTACCTCTTTCAGCAAAGAGAAGAGAGTGAAGGTACGCAGAAAGAACAACACTACCACATTTAGTTACCGATGGACCAAATCTGCCTTCGCCATCCACTAATGAATGTAGGCCTTCCTTGTAGAACGCCAACTATCCCGGTCCTGGGCAGCTGTCATAAACCTACTGCCAGATACCTTTTTTTTAAATCGTCTGTTCATCGACATATTATATATAAATACTAGCTGTGCCCGCGACTTCGTCCGAATTTAAACAAAAAGTTATATTATGATTTTAGAAAACGCCTTTCGTGGCTCAGAGACACAAGCGTGGGCTGCACTTGCGGCAGGTTGTGGGTCCGATTTCCACTCCAGGAAATAAATTTTTCATTTCCTGGATTTGGTAACAAGGCAAAGCGCGGCGTTGAGTTTCGCCACTCATCACGCAATACCTCAATTCGGGGGAAAGTGGGGAACGGAGTGTCTTAACACTAGGTTCCCTCTGCGTACCTTGCTATATGCGGGATACAGCGTGAAGCTATGTATCTATGTATGTGTGTATGATTTTAGAAGTTTAGAAATATATAGTAAGAATAGCTTAATTTCTCTTTATTACATCAGCTATGTGTTAGTAAAAGTCCCGTCAAAATCGATCCAGCCATTTCAGATATTAACCAGAAAAAACAGACAGACAGACAGATAAAAAATATTAAAAATGTTATCTTGGTAAATATAATATTAAATTTATATAGAAGATCAACATATGATACACATTTTATAGTAATTTATTCGTATGACCTTATTATTATACAAATTGGGTACGTTTACCCGGATATCAGAATTTGGTATTTGACATATGTATGTATAGAAGATACCTTGTCATCATAAATAATTTATTTTGTTATATATAATGAAAATATTTTATATCTTAAAAAAATATTGTACAAGATTGTGGGTTCGATTCCCACTCCAGTAAATGATTATATTTAATTTATTCGCATTTCTCCGCTGTGTTTAAACAAAGCGCAGCGTTGAGTTCCGTCACGGAACGTCAACGGAAGTTAACTCCGCGAACTGGGCAATGAACTGAGTGTCTTGACACTATGTTCTCTCTGACTAATGATAAAGCGTGAAGCTGTTTTTTTAAATATTTTTTATATATATACATACATAGCTTTACGCTGTATCCCGCGTATAGCAGGGTAGGCAGTAGAATTGAGGCATTACGTGCTGAGTGGCGGAACTCAACGCCGCGCTTTGCCTTGTCACCAAACCCAGGAAATGAAAAATTCCCTTTCCACGTATTCCAAATATACCGCGGTAAAAACCAGCTCATTTCACTCTCCTGTCTTTAGGTACTCGTCCTGGACGGAAGAGAAACTAACACTTTCTCATTTAAAATATTAGTATGAATATAATTCATAAATAAAATAAATGTTCTAAACTTAAGCTGAAAAGACAGAAATAAATGTAAATAATGATTTTTCATTATATTAATACCCCGATGTTTTTTACTAACTATTAATTTGAAGACTTCTTAGTGGAAGACAAAGTGTATATATATATATATATATATATATATATATATATATATATATATATATATCATATATGCTGCTCTCCTCTATATACATATAATCTAAATGCCTGTCGTGGCGCAAAGGCACAAGCGTGCGACTGTAAACACGCGACAGGTTGTGGGTTCGATTCCCATGTAAATGCAAAATTTAGTATTTTCATTTTCTGCGCGGCGTTGAGTTCCGCCACTCAGCTCACAATGCCTCAATTCGGCGGAAAAATTGGGGAACGGAATTGTTGAAAGAGAATGGGATTGTCTCAACACTAGGTTTCTCTGGTTCGTCCCTGCCTACCCTTCTACATATATATATATACATCTATCTCTCATATCACTCCATATCTCACATATACTATATATATATTACACCGATTGTCTCCTAATATATTTAGCAAATATAAATATATTCTTAAGTCCTAACTAATAATATATTTTCGACGTAAAGGAAATAACAAAGAGGATTGCTTAGCCTTAATCCTAAGATAATTATATTGTTAACCAACTTCGAAAACGAGCTCATATCAACTGTATTTTATTACTGGATGAACTAATTTTGATGACCCTTTTTTTACATGATAGCTAGTGTTTTTGATGTGGTCCCATTTGAATTTAGTTAAGATCTCACAAGTAGTTTTTGAGTTATTTGTAATAATTGTACATTTTCCTTAAGTTGGTATTTTTTTTTATTAATTTTAATTATTATATTGTATTGTGGACAAAAATTCTATGAATAATAAATAAAAACAGGAAAATACATAAATAGAAATAAATAAAATATAAAAGGGATACAGAGTGGAGATAAATGAGAATTGAGTGATATTTGGAATGCTAGATTAAGGGCGATGATAGCAGGTTCAAATCCAATTTGCTGGAAAATATATATTTTATATTATAAATGGTATCCTTTTGACATAGCCAGTGGTTGTTCGATCTCTCGGTGCTATATTAAATTATTTTTATTTCCTCTTTCCAGTAGGCCAAAGTGCGTCGTTAAATTTTGCCACGCAACACACAATGTTTACATTTTAGACGGAAAGTGTAGAAAAGAGTGTCGAGACACTCCCTTGTCTAAAACAGTAAGTTATTTCTGATTCCTCTACACGTGAAAATACACGTGAAAATACAAAAAAAGAAATCTGTTGAAAGAGAATGGAGTGTCTTAACACTAGATTCTCTGGCTCCCTCTGCCTACCCCGCTATATGCGGGATACAGCGTGAAATTAAAAAAAAACAAAAAAAAAAGAAAAGAAAAAAAAATGTAATATAACAAAGCAAGAAGTTGAGTTATCGCTGTTCGCTATGCAAATAAGATTAATAATTAAATTAACTGAACCAGTTTCTCTAACTATGCAAAATGCAGTAGATGCGTGCAATTGATAAAAAACATCATAATTGAAATCTTTGTTTAGCCACATACGTGATTTGCATTCAGGCCGCTAACAATGAACGCAATGAGCATGCCGACACGCAAACAAAACGCAGTTTAGTATTAAAAATATTTATTACAATACTGCTTTATAAATACATACTAGAATAATCACTTAAGGTTGAATTTCGTTGGCGCTGTTGTTGACTTCGTTGGGAATGTCACGCGCGGTTACTTCTTCACGATCTGATGCGGTAGTGGCTTCCTTCTTGTCTTCAGCTGCTGTCACTGGTAGATCTGTGGTTACTTTGCCTTCATCGAGCTCAATTGGGATGACGTCGGGAGCAACTGGCGCCTCAGCTGGTTTCTTTTCTGTCTCGTCTTTCTCTTCATTCTTGTACAATTCTTTACTCTCTACAATGGGTACTTCTCTATCTACTGTCTTTCCTTCATCAGCTGCAGCACCATTAAGGGGAGCTGTGATAATCAAATATTTGTCAGATGTTAATTTAGCAGTCACGTCCGAAGCGCTAGCGTTGACCGGCAAAGAGTAAGTATGAACAAATTGGCTGGCAAACAAATCGTGATCATCTTGTTTAGCTTCGTGCGATCCCTGTACGAGGATAAAATCGCCTTTCACCTTTACTTTCAAATCGCTCAAGCTGTAATCCTTAACGTTGACTATTACTCTGAACTTCTCATCATCTGATTCGATCCTTGGTCCGATATCAGCGAAACTCGAGAACAATCTGGTCAACGGCGCGAATATATTGCCGAAAGCAGGAAACCGGAACCATGGGGAAGGGTCTTCGAAATCAGTGTCGGTGATGGTCGTAATAGGTTGCGGGAAAGGCCCATCATCCGCCGGATATGCAGCGCTTAACGCTGCAAATGCGAAAAATATCAACAATCGCGAAGAGAACATTGTCGTACAGTGTTTACGTGCGTTTCACGCGGTTATGTTATAAAAACTGACGGCGGCGCGGGAGTTTGAGGCTATATACCGAGTGGGGGAGGGCGGGGAAACGCATCGCCGACCACTATGACGATGCGCAAAGACATTGAAACCTAGATGTGACTTTAGATGATTCATTTAAACGTTGTAAAGAAAACAAATAGTTATAAATTATGATAGTTTTTCTAGCGATTTATGAGTATTTTTTATTGAATATTCTAGTATAGTTAACTTATGTTTATGAATAATGCCAGTTTAAAACTTTATTGCTACTATTATTTCTATAATTACTGAGCACTAAAATGGTATTATGGTCCGTTTATGTGATAATAGAATAATTTAACAATAAGATTCATTAATGTTATATTATTCTTGATTAGAATTATATATATTTAAAAAAATGTAGTTATATAAAGAAATACATAGAATTATAACAATAATAATTACTATTTTAAACTTCACGCTGTATCCCGCATATAGCAAAGTAGGCAGAGAGAACCCAGTGTTAAGACACTCCGTTCCCCACTTTCCGCCGAATTGAGGCATTGCGTGCTGAGTGGCGGAACTCAACCCCACGCTTTTTCTTGTTACCAAACCCTGGAAATGAAAAATTCCATTTCTTGATGTGGGAATCGAACCCACAACCTGTCGCATTTACAATAATAATTATTTTATCTTTCGATTTTAATTATAAAAATAATTTTAGTGTTCAATAACATGTACTTGTTTATCATATTGTAATACATACTATATCAATTTAGTTACAATTGTAAGATAATAATCAAGATCAATATACATATATATTAATACTGTTTTTATGTTATATGTAATTACCATGGTTCAAGTAATGTGTCACAACACAATGACTGTGGGTTCAAATTTCGAAGTTAAATTATATCTATATAGTTGTAGAAGTGGGGAACGGAAATGTTGAAAGAGAATGGAGTGTCTTAACACTAGGCTCTCGGGTTCCCTCTGCCTACCCCGCTATATGCGGGATACAGCGTGAAGTTAAAAAAATCAAATAAAGGCACATCCATAAATTCATAATCTCTAACCGTCAATCGGCCTTGAAACCGCTTCTAGAGTAATCCAACTGTGTTATGTTAACTTCATTTTTCTTCAAACGCATCCATATTTATCTATACAATACGTGACTTTGATTTGCTGATTTTGTAATTATTTATAAAATTAATAGATGATTTATAAGATAAAGAAATTGTTTGTCATGTGGTGCAGAGGCACAAGCGTGCGACTGTAAACGCGACAGGTTGTGGGTTCGATTCCCTCTCCAGGCATTGTAAAAGTCTAGTATTTTCATTTCCTGGGCTTAGTAACAAGGTAAGGCGCGGCGTTGAGTTCCGCCACTTAACACACAACGGCTCAATTCGGCGGATAGTGGGGAACGGGGTGTCTTAACACTAGGTTCTCAGGTTCTCTCTGCTATTTGCGGGATATAGCGTGAAGGTAAAAAAAAGAAATGCTCTATTTTACGTTTTAAATCTTCTTCAAGAAGGAGCAAGTTCTCAATTCCATTATTTATGTGTGTTTGCTGGGTTAACTAATTTTAATGATTCTTTTTATGATAGGTAATGTTTTTGGTGGTAGGAGGATCGTCCTCCGTCTGGCTCGCGACTACTATCATGTCAAAGAAGAACCGCCAAATGAAATTTGATAACGCACTAAGCGATATATGTATAAAATTAATATATATTTTACTAGAAGTCATCGTGGCGCAGTGGGAAAGAGACTAGCTGTAAACGTGATTGGTTGTGGGTTCGATTCCCCATTCAGGGAATGATCACATATCACTTTTTCGCTCTGGTAAGACAAAGCGTGAGGGGACGGGATTAGAATACCATTCCCCTCCGCTGCTAGGTAGCGTCCCGTAAGAGGCGGGTATCCCAGTAGTTAGGTGGTAGGAGGTTCATCCTTCGTCTGGCTCGCGACCACTATCACGTCAAAGACGAACCGCCAAATATCTAATAATGTGTTCCGGTTCGATGGCATGTAAGCCAGGTTTTCTCCTTTCCCACCCATCCTTTCCTCAAAATGTGGTGGTTCCGATAGCGGACTACTACATTGTCCTCCCCTTCCATCTGTGTCTAGGTTGGCAACGCATTTACAACATCTCTGGTGTTGTAGATGTCCACGGGTGAAGGTAACCACTTACCATCAGGTGGTCCTTCTACTCGTTTACCAACCGTTATCCATAAAAAAAATGTATCTGCTGTTGACGCGTTCAAGTTTAGCTAAGATCTATTGAGTAGTATTTGAGTTATTCTTAATGATATCACGTTTTAATTAATTTTATTTGAAGTCGGTTTTCTATTCTTTCTATGTGTTATTTCGATGTATAAACTATATTATTGTAAATTTAGTTCCGTTCAGTAGTTATTGTATGAAAGAGTAACATACACACATTTACAGTCGCACGCTTGTGCCTCTTTTAAGTACTGTACATAATTAAAATTTCAATAAAATATGGAAACAGACTTCAAACGACAGTGACTAAGGTACAATTATTACGATTAACTCAAAAACTTTTAGCACCTGTCGTGGCGCAGAGGCACAAGCGTGCGATTGTAAATGCGACAGGTTGTGGGTTCGATCCCCACTCCAGGAAATGTAAAATTTAGTATTTTCATTTCTTGGGTTTGATAACAAGGCAAAGCGCGGCGTTGAGTTCCGCCACTCAGCACGCAATGCCTAAATTCGGCGGAAAGTGGGAAACGGAGTGTCTTAACACTAAGTTCCCTCTGCCTACCCTGCTATATGCGGGATACAGCGTGAAGTTATGTATGTATGTATGTATGTAAATATAATATGGTTACAGTCAGACGTTTTCCCACTGTGAAACGATGGATTCATCATGATATACAATATTTTAACAATATAAAGTGGGGAACGGAATTGTTGAAAGAGAATGGAGTGTTTTAACACTAGGTTCTCTGGTTCCCTCTGCCTACCCCGCTACATGCGGGACACAGCGTGAAGTTAAAAAAAAAGGAAAAAAAAAGACAATATAAATATGACTGACACTAGTTCCTCTGAGTAACCCTATATGTAGGAAAAAGCATGAATTTATAATTGATTGATTCATGGATAAGTAGAAAACCATTAAATGTATTCAAAATTACGAAAAACTACTAAACTCTGTTAATTCCAGCTAAAATAATGAAGATGTAGAAGTGGCAAGTGGTATCGGAATTGCTATAATTATACCTACAAATATGTACAACGTTCTTTAATTGCTTTGGGAGATTTATCGTTTTCTTTGGTCTTAGCCTACGTAAATTATGTTGAATGTTAATGAAGATATATTAATAAGTAAAGTTAGTGGGTTCGATTCCCATTCTAAGAAATTATTATAGTATTTAAATTATTTTTAACCAATGTCAAAAAATGAGATAACGCCTGTCGTGACGTAGAGGCACAAGCGTGCGACTGTAAACGCGACAGGTTGCGGGTTCAATTCCCACTCCAGGAAATGTAAAATTTAGTATTTTCATTTCTTGGGTTTGTTTACAAGGCAAAGCGCGGCGTTGAGTTCCGCCACTCAACACGCAATGCCTCAATTCGGCGGAAAGTGGGGAACGGAATTGTTAAAAGAGAATGGAGTGTCTTAACACTAGGTTCTCTGGTTCCCTCTGCCTACCCTGCTATATGAGGGATACAGCGTGAAGTTAAAAAAAAATTGAGATTATAAATTCGACTGTATTCTTTATTATTTCGTATATATATAAAGTGACTAACGGACAACACACAGGCGAAAAGCATGTAACATGTAGGCTACTTGGGAAGTGTAGGAGAGCACTCAAAGGAGATTTCTCGGAATTCCTCTAAGAAATTGGATTTTAAGGTATATAAGTGCATTCACGCTTCGTGGCGCAGAGACATAAGCGTGCGACTGTAAGCACGACAGGTTGTGGGTTCGATTCCCATTCCAAGAAATGAAATTTTTCATTTCCTGGGTTTGGTAACAAGGCAAAGCGCGGCGTTGAGTTCCGCCACTCAGCACGCAACGCCTGAATTCGGCGGAAAGTGGGGAACGGAGTGTCTTAACACTAGATTCCCTCTGCCTACCCTGCTATATGCGGGTTACAGCGTGAAGTTGGGAAATAAAAATTATACTTATAATATAATACACAGAAAATTTAATTCAATTTTAGTATTTAAAAAAATCATACTACCGACCTTTTCGGTGGAACTAACTTAAGTAATCAGACGTATTTTTACGCTTGTGTAAATACTAAATGAAACTTCAAAGAACACAACTTCCTTTATAATTAATATGTTTTGGTTACTTTGCTGTATTATGTTTAAGGAGAACGGAGAGTAGTGACTCGGACCTCTACTTTCTTTCTTTCTTATTTTTGTGAAATAGAAAAAACTCCTTAGCTTTTCATAAATTCACCGTCCAGTTCCTTTCTAGCAGGTATTTCGAATTAGTACTACATACATACATACATAGCTTCACGCTGTATCCCGCTTATAGCAGGGTAGGCAGAGGGAACCTAGTGTTAAGACACTCGTTCCCCACTTACCGCCAATTTGAGGCATTACGTGCTGAGTGGCGGAACTCAACGCTTTGCCTTTGAAAAATTCCATTTCCTGGAGTGGGAATCCAACCCACAACCCGTCGCGTTTACATTCGCATGCTTATACCTCTGCGCCAAGGCAGGCGTTTGTTGTTGTTTTTGTCGTGAAGTTGTTTTTTTAATATATTTATTATATAAAATAATATTCTTGTATTTTTTTCTAGAATTGATATGTATAAAGAATATTCTTTATACATATCAATTCTAGAAAAAACAAACAGTAAGTATATAGTCCATATGGACTATATACTTAGCTAGCAAAAAACCCACGTTGAGTCAGTAGGTGAATCACACACTACAATTATCATTGTTGATAATTTTAATGTTTCTTTTTGAAATTTCAAACTGACGTGTCTTTTAAAATGCAAATTACTTTTACACTGAATTGCTTTGTTATCTATGTATGGTGGTTACTTGCGCAAACTAATTCTGCTCTATTGTGGCTCAGTGGGATAGAATATGACTTTAATGTTGATTTTTTTTTTTTTTATGGATAAATGATGGCAAACGAAGAAAAAGACCACCTGAATGTTAAGGGGTTACATGCGCCCATTAAAAAAAAAAACCCAAGAGGGGTGTTTAATCGGCGATGGAGCGCAAGAGCCATATGTGCTCGGAAGGTGGAAGATACTCAATCACTGCATGGCGAAGAACCCGCTCACGGCTTTCGCGATATGGTGAAAGTAAGTTTACTTTTCCTCTCAACACACCCTTAGCCGACCACACCGATGTGTTGCATAACCGAGGCACTGCACGCCATGGGGGGCCATCTGGTGGGAGGCGAGTCGTCCGCTAACGCTTTCAATTTGAGACTGTTGAAAAGGCAGCAATACGGACGTCCGGTAGTCTCAATCAATAGCCCAGTACTTAGTCATCAAGAAACTCCATTCCACTTGGCCTATTTTTAGTTTTCCATGCATGTTCCATAGCTCTACACGCATTGACCGATGACTGCATCTCTGAGCGCAATTGCCTATGGATTTACTCAGAGATGGATCAGTCCCAATGCGTCAGATCGTATTTGTCTCAAAGGCCTCTACATGTGTTGGACCTGTGTCCCCACGCAAACCTTCAAAGGGTCAGGTTCTTTGAACCGAGCCTATAACGAGATACATAATAATAGTATTGATTATGGCAAGGTTCTGTTCAGTTTTTAATTATGATTATGCCGAACATTGGTGAGTGAAAGTTGAGCGAAATCGCTTATCCAATGTCACGCAGTATGTACCAACTTGATTAGCCACGAAAAGCAGTGTTAGTAGTAATGGATAATATTTTGCTGAGTTAAATTTATAGGTTAATTTTGTTATTACTCTAACTTTCTGCCTACCCTGCTATATGCGGGATACAGCGTGAAGCTATTTATGTATGTATGTATGTAAAATTAGTAAAATATAGATATAACATTTAAATACTCGGTATTTCTTCAGGAAAAATTGAAGAATATAGTGATTTATCACCAAGATTGCCGATGAAGTTAAAACCGTACAATAACTCCTCAATTCCATACCATATATATGCCATTCTACAATTTTATAGGATCTCCATAACGTGACTTACAGTATCGTACATTTTCATATCGTTATTCAAAAAATACGTTTATCTTAACCAAACTGTATGGCCTCTGAGAAATAAATTAATGGTCTTTTTTTAAACTTCACGCTGTATCCCGCATATTATAGCAGGATAGGCAGAGGGAACCAGAGAACCTAGTGTTAAGACACTCCATTCTCTTTTAACAATTCCGTTCCCCACTTTCCGCCGAATTGAGGCATTGCGTGTTGAGTGGCGGAACTCAATGCCGCGCTTTGCCTTGTTACCAAACCAAAGAAATGAAAATACTTAATTTTACACTTCCTGGAGTGGGAATCGAACCCACAACCTGTCGCGTTTACAGTCGGACGCTTGAGTCTCTGCGCCACGACAGGCGTTAATTAATGATCGAATGGTATAATATATTAAATTTATATTAAACTAGATAGACCTGATTCCAGTCGTGGTGTAGAGGCACGAGTAAATGCGATATGGTGGGTTCGATTCCCACTCCAGGAAATGAAAATATCAAATAATATTTAGTATTTTCATTTTCTTGTTTTGTTAACAAGGCAAAGCGCTGCGTCGAGTTCCGCCACTCAGCCAAGCCTTAATTCGGCGGAAAGTGGAGAGCGGAAGTCTTATGAGAATATAAAAAATTTGCGTTACTAAGTGACAGACAACGTACAGGCGAAAAGTATACCAGTGCCAAGGTGTCCATACAACATGGTTCCCACCGGCTTGCCTTGATTTTTTAAATACAAGAATGAGATTTAAAAAAAAAGTCGCTAGGAAAATGTGGAATCAATGTCAAGAAAGGTGGCCAGAAAATGTTGGGTATAAAATTTCAAAAAAACAAGCTCTGACATCTAAAACCCCCTAGGACATAGAAAAATGACATCAATAAAATTGGATAGTGAAATTACTAAATACCTTTACACCCTATACCGGCTTCCCTAAATATACCGGCTTCCCCAAATATACAGGCTTCTCTAAAAATTACCGGCTGCCCTAAATATATGTACCGACTTCCCTCAATATACCGGCTTCTCTAAATTTACCGGCTTGCCTAATTAAAACTGGTATATATTTGTTTATATATAAACAAACCATCAAAGTACACGTACATACGTACAGTATTTGCAAAGTATTGCTACAAAATTTCACAATGCGATCAACTTTCGTTGTTTATTACTTAAGTAATCACATACGTGCGTGGTTCAGTATAAATACTTTACTCAGTTGATTGGATTATTTGAAATATGCATATTGTTATGAATTGAGTTAGAAATTGTTGGTTGAACGATTTTTTTTATGTTTTCTTCTATTTAGACTATAGACTTTAACTAGACTAATGAGATCATTGATTTTCGCTATTTTTACATACACGAGTATTTATACATACATACATAGCTTCACGTATCCCGCATATAGGAGAGTAGGCCGAGGGAACTTAGTGTTACGACACTCCGTTCCCCATTTTCCATCGAATTGAGGCATTGCGTGCTGACTGGCGAAACTCAACGCCACGCTTTGCCTTGTTACCAAACCTAGGAAATGAAAAATTCCATTTTCTAGAGTGGGAATCGAACCCACAACCTATCGCGTTTACAGTCGTACGCTTGTGCCTATTTCTTTATTGTTAAAGAGGATATACGATCAGAAGGACCACTTGATGGTACATACGGGTATACCTTCGTCCATAGACATCTACAATCCCAGAGGAGTTGTGAATGTACTGCCAGCCTTGATGGCATAGGTGTCTATATACTCGACGCATGAAAAACCCTAAATCATAGCACTCCGGGAAAACCATATGTTACTGTTATGTTTATGTTTTTTTTTAGCTTCACGCTGTATCCCGCATACAGCAGGTTAGACAGAGCGAACCTGAGAATATAGTGTTAAGACACTTCGTTCTCTTACAACAATTCCGGTCCCTACTTTCCGCCGGATTGAGGCATTGCATTCTGAGTGTCAGAACTCAACGACGCGCTTTGCCTTGTTACCAGACCCAGGAAATGAAAATATTAAATATAATTTAGAATTTTTATTTCCTGGAGTGGAAATCGAACTCACAACCTGTCGCGTTTACAGTCGCACGCTTGTGCCTCTCCACCACCACAGATAGTTATGTTTATGAATACATATACTTTTTTATGAGATGACATACCATACTATGTCATATCATAAAAAAGTGCATGACAAACACATGATAATGATGTATGTAATATATTTCTAATGAAATAAAATGAGGAAAATTCAATTTCATACTCTGTCCGCATGTTATTTGTAAAAAGTGATCCAAAGTATTCCTTCACGTATTTTTATAATGACAATAAATATTTTATTAATTTGGCTAAACAAACTTTCCGGTCTTTTACTAATTGGCGGAATAAAAGTTCGCAGTTTGTAACCAAAAAACGTTTGAAAACAATAATATTTTTTCTATAAGCATTTCTTAATCACTCCAAGGTAGGATCATCTATATATACTAGCGTCCCCATTGATGCGTTAATAACGCGTCCTAGTAACGCATATGTTACTTTGTGTAAGCATGTATGTCAAACAATGGTAATACATATATTGTCATTGTGCACTGCTTCTCTATATAAACTATAAGTGTGCCAAGTTTCATAGTCCTCTGTTTGCGTAATTTTCGTAAAAAGGGGTACCAAGTTTTTGTTTCACGTATTAGTATATAGATAAAAAACGTACAGGCGAAACTACTGGTCATTGCAAGCTAAAATTTCACATGTAGCCTCCTTGGGGAGTGTTGGGGAGCACTAAGAGAGAATTTCTCGAAATGTCTATGAAAATGGAGAAAATAGGGCTTAGGTTTTATAATACAAGCAAATGAGGTCGCGGGAAAAAGCTAGTGACTAACCAATCCATTTAACTAAAACAAGCAACTGTCATACAGTTATTACTAATGAATAGCTCTTAGCCAGGGGTAAGCAACCCGCGGCCCACAACAAACTTTATGCGTCCGCCAAACAGTTGTTTATTTTACAAATATTCTCCTGATAATATATTTAATTTTAGTTATACTAAATATTCCTCGATTCGGCGGAAAGTGGGGAACGGAGTGTCTTAACATTAGGTGCTCAGATTCCCTCTGCCTACCCTGCTTTATGCAGATAAAGCGTGAAGCTGAAAAAATATATGAATTCATATTTAAGAATAGATATTTAACGCCGGTCGTGGCGCAGAGACTGTAAGGGCGACAGGTTGTGGGTTCGATTCCCAGTCCAGGAAATGTAAAATTTAGTATTTTCATTTCTTGGGTTTGGTAACAAAGCAAAGCGCGGCGTTGAGTTCCGCCACGCAACACGCAATGCCTCAGTTTGATGGAAAGAAGGGAACGGAAATGTTGAAAGAGAATGGAGTGTCTTAACACTAGCTTCTCTGGTTTCCTCTGCCTATCCTGCTATATGCGGATACAGCGTGAAGTTAAAAAAATATATGAATACATATTTAAGATTTTAACAATTAAAGAATATGGCTTCAAATAAAATATACTAAAAAGTAACATAATAACAAAAAACTCGAAAATTACTAAATCCTTAACTAAATCTAAATGGGACCACATCAGAAGCAGCTATATATATCATATAGTTCACCCAGTAAAAAGTTATTCGGTTACACACATAAAAAAATAGAATCGAATTAAGCATTTCCTTTTTTGAAGTCCTTTAATAAAGTGTATTTTTTAACTTCACGCTGTATCCCGCACATAGCAGGGTAGGCAGATGAAACCCGAGACATAGCCTTAAGACATTCCGTTCTCTTAACATTTCCTTTCCCCACTATAGGAGAAGTGAAATTTTGACCCAAAAATCTCAAATGTTGAATAGCAATTGCTAAAATTGATTGATTTAGAATGTTTTTATTAGGCCTATGTCCAGCAGTGGGTGTCGCACGGCTGATATGACGACGTTGTCGTTCGTGGTCACAGATAGACGTGGACACAGTAACCGCGGACTACTGTAAAGTGTTGGTAACTGCGGATTTCCAAAAATATATATCCGAATCCTAAAACATACGCGATTAATTCGGTTAAAATAGTTTATTAAATTAAACTAAGTGTAAAAAGCGCAAAAATTAAAGATCTCATTAATTAATGAAAAAGGTTACGTACCTCTGCTTTTACGAATAATGGAAAGAAGGAAAACTGTACAGCGTATATAATAATATTGAAGTTCTGTCCGTCTGTTAATGGGCTTGTTATTGTTATGACTAAGACAGTCTTTGATTGGATGCCTTTGTAAATCCTCTTATGTTTGTGAAAAGAAATATAATGGACTGTTTTGTGACTATACAACAGTATTTACTGTATGGACTGTTGAGGGTTCGATTCCCACTCCAGGGAATGAAAATATTAAATATTTACATACAAACATACATAGCTTCACGCTGTATCCCGCATATAGCAGTGTAGGCAGAGGGAATGTAGTGTTAAGACACTCCGTTCCTCACTTTCCGCCGAATAGAGGTATTGCGTGCTGAGTGGCCTTGTTACCAAACCCAGAAAATAAAAAACCTATCGCGTTTGCAGTCGCACACTTGTGCCTCTGCGCCACGACAGGCGTTTAAATTTTAATTGAATATTTATACTAGTCAATATTTTCATTCCCTGCCAAAGCGCGGCGTTAGGTTCCGCCACTCAGCACGCAATGCCTTGATCCGTCAAAAAGTGAAACGGAAATGTTATGAAAACGGAGTGTTTGAACACTAGGTTCTAAGGTTCCCTCTGCCCATGCTATGTGCGGGATACAAAGAGAAGCCACTGCGCCACGATGATCTCATTCAACTCTTATTCAATTCTAGCAATAGCTAGCTTGACTCATTTATCAATTCATTCATTCCATTGTTTATGATCGTTAATTTTTACGCCTTATCAGTCGCCGGAAGTATAAAATATTACATTAGTTAGGTAGTTATATTCACACTAAAGTAGTTTTTCTTCGCAACTTTGTTATACGTATTAACTTTAGTCACGTTATGGTAATTGTTTTGAAGCGTATTTTTATGTAAAATTAATTAAATTTTATTTTCCCGCACATAGGCACAAAGGCTTTGCGTGGCGGAACTCAACACCGCGCTTTTAACTTGTTACCAGAACGAGGAAATGAAAATACTAAATATTATTTAATATTTTCATTCCCAGGAGTAGAAATCGAAGACTCAACTTACCGCGTTTACAATTGCACGTTTATGCTTGTGCTATGACAATATATATTTAGCTTCACGCTGTATCCCGCATATAGAAGGGTAGGCAGAAGGAACCTGGAAACCGAGTGTTAAGACACTCCGTTCCCCACTTCCTGCCATACCTGATTGAGACTTTGTGTTTGCTTTGGTGAGTGACGGAATTCAACGCCGCGCTTTGCCTCATTACCAAACCCAGGAATAGAAAATACTAAACTTTTACATTCCCTGAAATGGGAATCGAACCCACAACCTATCGCGTTTACATGCACACTTTAATACTTATGCCATGAGAATATATATGTATACATACATACATATTTTCACGCTGTATCCCGCATATAGCAGGGTAGGCAGAGGGAACCTAATGTTAAGACACTCCGTTCCCCACTTTCCGCCGAATTGAGGCATTGCGTGCTAAATGGCGGAACTGTACGCCGCTCTTTGCCTTGTTACCAAACCCAAGAAATGAAAAATTCCATTTCGTGGAGTGGGAATCAAACCCACAACCTATCGCGTTATCGCACGCTTGTGCCTCTGCGCCACGACAGGCATTATATATATATATATATATATATATATATATATATATATATATATATCTTCTTCTATATATATAAAAAAAAGTTGGAGATACTCGATGCTGGATATATTCAATCGAATGGCAAAAGCGAGGCCTACCGCACGCGCACATTCTTATTTGGTTAGTGGAAAGAATTCAGCCTGACCAAATAGATGATATCATATGTGCCGAGATTCCTGATCATGAAGTCGATCCAGACCTACATGATGTTGTTACTACTAATATGATTCATGGACCGTGTGGTGCCATCAATCCCCAATCACCTTGCATGGTCGATGGAAAGTGCTCTAAACGATATCCACGGAAATTAACGGCGGAGACTGTCACTGGCAACGATGGGTATCCGCTGTATCGGCGTCGATCACCAGATGACAACGGTCGAACTGTCACAACGAAAGTGAAGAGAATGGATTTCGTTGTCGACAACAGTTGGATTGTTCCATATTCGCCACTTATTTCTAAAACGTTCAAGACACATTGCAACGTTGAATACTGCAATTCAGTTAAATCCATAAAATATATTTGCAAATATGTTACGAAAGGCAGTGATATGGCGGTTTTTGGATTGCAATCCTCAAATACCAACGATGAAATTTCACGCTATCAAGTTGGTCGTTATGTGAACTGTAATGAAGCGATTTGGCGTATATTCGCATTTCCAATTCACGAACGTCATCCTACTGTTATACATTTGGCGGTGCATCTGGAGAATGGTCAACGAGTATATTTCACGGCTTCGAATGCTACGCAACGTGCTGAAACACCTTCAGCAACTACATTGACCAGTTTTTTTGCAATCTGCCAAAGCGATCAGTTTGCACGAACTTTGCTTTACTCGGAGATGCCACGTTATTATACTTGGAATGCTTCATCCAAGAATTTTCAAAGACGGAAGCAAGGTGATGCGGTTCCTGGGTATCCAGATGTGCGTTCTACTGATGCTCTTGGTCGTATGTATACAGTTCATCCAAAGAATGATGAATGTTTCTATTTGCGGTTGTTGCTGATAAATGTGCGTGGGCCAACTTCATTTGAGACACTACGAACTGTTAATGGTGTAATATTCCCAACGTATCGTGCTGCATGTGAAGAATTGAACTTATTAGAAAACGATACCCATTGGGATACGACAATCGCTGAAGCCATTATCTCTGCATCTCCAAGTCAGATACGCACATTATTCGCTATCATAATTTCGACATGTTTTCCATCAAACCCATGTAACCTGTGGCACAAATACAAGGATAGTATGTCAGAAGATATTTTACATCAAAGTCGTGTCAGTTCCAGAAATCACGATATTGAGATGAATGAAGAGATACATAATCGTGCTTTACTCTTGATCGAAGATATGTGTTACCTCATGTGCGGTAATTTATTAATCAGGTTAGGAATGCCAGCGCCAAATCGTGAAATGAATGACGCATTTAATCGAGAATTGGAACGGGAACGTGAATATGATCACAAGGAATTAGATTTAGTAGTTCAAAGGAATGTACCCCTGTTGAATAACCAACAAAAGGAAGTTTATGATACTTTAATGAAGGCAATCGCTGATGAAAATGGTGGTTTATATTTCCTAGATGCCCCTGGTGGAACTGGCAAGACATTCCTTATGTCATTAGTTTTAGCAACTGTTCGGGCGAGATCCAACATAGCGGTTGCAGTTGCTTCTTCTGGAATAGCAGCCACATTGTTAGAAGGATGCCGTACGGCTCATTCAGCATTCAAATTACCGTTAAATCTTCAAACTATTGAAGAACCAACGTGTAATATTGCAAAACACTCA